>CM053505.1:51805402-52188820 GCA_028627145.1 Eidolon dupreanum | reverse complement strand
TTCCCACAGGTACAAAGGCTGTTTGTCTAAGCGGAAGTTTCTCATGGCCTGGCTGCCTTTGCAATCTATCTATTTGACAGCGTTAAGCAGGATGCAGTTAACCTGTTCTGGGAACTGGCCTATGCAGCTGGGTCTCAGGTCTATATGCTCTATAAATGCTTCTACTTTATTGTTTGCACTGAAAATTGATTATTACACTAAATATCATATATTTTAACAACTCTCAAATTTATATCTCCAATTGAAATGAATTCTATGGACACCAGACTCATATATCTACTTGACTATTTAATATCTTGGAAGGAATTATAATGTAGTGCTGCAGCATATGGGCTTTCTATACAGTTCCTAGCCAATGACTTAACATGATAGTGGTATAGGAACTCATCATTTCTGACGAGCTGACCAATGCAAGACCCCTCTTCCAACAACCTTTGGCCAAGAACTTCCTCAGAGCTGCATCCTAGTCTGAGATGACCTTCTACTGAAGGGTCTAAGTTAAAGTCAAATGTGTTCAGCCAAATGTATTCCCATAGCAGATACTCTCTTGTGGGGAGATTTGATTGGCCCACTTACACAGCACCTACAAAGACTATAACTTTGAACTCAGAGACACTGACACTTGCAGAGAAGTGCCTCTTTCTCAGAGGTCTGAGTTTCAGTCTGGTGGGGTAAATCTTCCTCTAAGCTTTGAAGTTTTAATCAGTCAGCCTCTTTCCTTCTGTTCCATGAGGCTTAAGGGTGAAAGTTACTTCCTTTATTTGCTATTTCCATGATATCTTATAATTAACCTTTGACTCTTTCAGTCAGTTAACTGGTTAACAATTTTATACCTATTTTAAAAAAATATTTTAAATTCTGTCTATTCAAATAAATAGTGTTTCTCTCTCCTGATTGGGCCCTTCTTACTGACAACATTATCTAATGACTCTCTTTTGGATGATGAGGATTCAACTTTATTTCGCCAACCTTATGCCACATTCTCTACACATAAGCACATTTCTCCTAATTCCCCAATATTAGTTACATTCTATCACTATTGTATCATAAATCAGTTCAGTGTTTATTATTTTGACTATGTTGAAAGCTGGTCTCGACCCAAGCTTATAGCCTAGTCTTTGATTATGCCTCCTTCCCTGATCAAGGGGTTTTGGTTTTATTTGAGTTATTGTCTTGATTTGTATATGTTATACTTTTCTTCACCTCAACTATCACTCTTCCTTGATTATACAAATATTCTCTCAATACATTCAGACACATGTTATATTTTATTATTATCAATGTCCCAAATACTTCTCTTTTAAAGTCTTTTGATCTCCTTCAGGAATTCTGATTGTTCCTTAAACTCACTGTGTAATAGCTATCTGGATAATCCCTGTTACCAGCTCCCATCACTGCAGATTCTCATAGTCACCTTTTTGTATGTTGGATCTATTGTTTACACCTGCTAATGAAGAATACAACAGTTGGTTAATAGTGTCCAGCAATATCATAAATTTTAAGGCTAAAAAAATGAATGTGAAATGTGTAAAGATTTCAGCTGAAGTAATGGGAAAGTCAAGGCAGACAAAATATACTAAGAAAATGATATATTTTGATATGACTTTCGGAACCCTACGCATAATCTATCTTTTTCAAAGTCTGATACACTGGAGCTTAAATAATAGGAGAAAATTGTCAGATGTTCACCCATTAGAAAAATTATTTTATAGAAATTGAAATGCTCACTTAGATTATGTGTTTAGATTATGTTAATAAGAATGTTTCGAATTGTGCTTCATTAAATTGAATCTGCAGAAAATGTAATAGACCAGAACCCTGCACTCGTATGTATCTGTTTCTGTTTGAAGTTGAGATATTATCCAGAACTATGTGACAAAACTAGAACAAGAAATGTCTGCAACTTTAAAAAATGAACTAACTTGGCCCTGTTTATTTTGAAATACATTTTTAAATAGAGTCATAAAAAAGTACATTCTAGAGCCAAAATAAAAAGGGAACAATTTAAAAATAGTGGGAAAAGAATAGACAAAATACCAAGGAGAAAGATAATATCAAGTTCAAATCATGAAAAAAATGACATCGTGTCATACAAGACAAAGACATAATTGCTTAAGAATGATTATGACAAAAATTTGATTGGTTTGCCTCTTGATGAGGAAAGAGGAGGGAACCATCAGCTGTTTTGATAAGAAGAGAGGAATTACATACTTTAAACAATTGACCTGAGTTTGTGACAGCAGATAGCTGAAATTAAAATGAAGTTTAAATAATAATGCCAAGTGGAAAATCCTATTAGGACTAAAAGTTAGTCTTTTAAAACTAAATGTTTTTTGAATAAATTGTAACTACTGAATCTGTTAAAAAACAACAACAACTAAATATTTAACTCCCAAAATAGACTACTTGCACCACTTTCTGTTGTAATTTTAAAATCAACCACGAGGGGACGACATCTCCAGGCCTTGCTGCTTTTGCTCTCCTATTCAAACCCTCAGACAGTCAAGGTTTTTTCAGGCAACAGCTCAAATTTTTCCGGATTGCAAGTGAATCTGCACGTTCTTACAGCACAGAATCAGGCAACATCCACTGACGTCCAAAACTTACATAACGGTGTATGTACGTTATTGCAGTGGTACTCACCTCTGACTCTGCATTAACGTCATTTGGGGTGTTTTAAAAAACAAATAAGGATGCCCTTCCTCAGTAAGGCTGTCACAGATGAGAACAGCATGCAACCCAGACTCAGGGCATTAGAAAACAGTATTGAGGAGTTTGAGGTTTTCACATTTGTGTGAGTGCCCTTTCCCTGTTTTATCATCTATATAATGAAATCATTTCAGGGGTTCCTATAATAAGAGAGATGTGTGAATCATCTTTCTATTACTATTCATTTTATTCAGCCCAATATTTAAAGTTGATCTGCCTATATCAGTCTACCTTGAATTATTTTTATTCTCATCTGGAAATTTGAATACTTTTTAAAGGAGGCGATGTTCTTTTATTATTTGAAATGAATTATTACCTGGCAACCTGTGGCAGAGTATACATTGCAAACTGTCATTTCAGCTCAATGCCACAGACTTATCTTTAATGTAAAAAGCATAGATGCAGATCTTTCAACGAACAGTGATTGAGTTAACAAGGTGGAGGCAGGATTGCTCTGATTAACTCAGATTGCATCACTTCAATTTTAACTTCATGGGCACCATGAAAATAAAACACTGAAACTCAGAGTAAGTCAAAAGTCTTTGTGAAAAATTAAAGATTTATCTTCAAAGCCATTAAAAACAAAATTCAAAAATCAGATTTTGACAGATAGGAAATGGAGAAGCATAATAAGGTTCTAGTTTTGTAATTTGGACTAAGATGACAGTCTGATTTGCCTAGGTCATCTATTGTACTACTATTAGTACTACATGGCAAAAAGAGGCTTTATAGTCAGGCAAATGTCTTTTAAAATCCTAATTTTATAAGTCACTTACTAGATAGTGGGGTCAAAATGCTTCTGAGCTGCTGTTTTCACAAGTCTAATAATGGGGATAATCACTACATCACAGAATTATGTGAACAAAATGGGGCAACGGATGTAGAGAAAAAGCCACGATGAGTTGCTCAATACAAGGCAACTGGTATTAGAGACTATTCTGATAACTGACATTTCAAAGTCTAGGGTAATCTACACAGCTGCGGTAACTGCCATCGTCACTGTCCATTGCTTGCTCCCTAGGCGAGTCCGGGTAGTTAATGACTGATCGCAAACCTTACCCTCATCTGTTGTTTTCCACTTGGCTTCTATTCACAGTCTCCCCCACAAAACAACCTTCACCAAGGCTTAATCAGGATGCATCAGGGAAACTACAACCAGGAGACTTAAAAAAACAGACAGTGAAAAAAATGTCATGTTGAAATGTTAATGGGGTCATGTTTAGCATTTGTACCTCTCTTGGAATTAGTTAACAAATAAATTTTCAATTAACATTTCATTGTCAGATTGGGGTGGGTCTATCTCATAGTATCTTTGTGACATTTTGTCATCCAGAAGAGGGAAGAACAGCAGTATAAAATAGAAAGTATAAATTATGTTATATTGATATTATATGTTTATCTTAACATTTACTAACTTGTACCCAAGTTATCTGGGTAAGCTCCTCACAGACAGACATCATGTCTAATTCATCTTTACATTCTGATTAAGCTGAAGCACTAATATCAAAGGAATGCAAATTAAAACTAGATTTTCTATTAAGCTAGAAAAGCCTGAAAGATATGAAAATACCCAATGCTGGCTACAATTCAAAACTTTTTGGACACTACAATGTGTTCATGAAGACTCAAAAATGTTCATACCCTTTGACATGGAAATTTCATTCATAATAATTTGACCTAAAGGAAGATTTAAGGAAGGTTCAAAGTGATAGTTTTGATGTTCACACAGTACTGCTTTTAATAAAGAGAAATAAAATAGGACTACAATGAGAGATTAGTTAAATAAGATACAGTGCATCCATGTGATAAAATACTATATATTCATCAAAAAGAAAGTTAAGGGAACTATTTCTTGGTTTTGAAAAGATATGTTCATAATATATTAAGTGATAAAAGCAGAATATAAATAGTATGATCTCACTTTTGTAAAAAATAAGATGATATATACCTGAAACTATTCTGGAAGACTGAGAACACATACCTTAAAATATTGACAATCATATCTTTAAGTGATGAAAGCTCAAGGGATTTTTTTCATTTATACATTTCTACATTGTTTAATTTTTATTATAAGCATGATTACTTTTTATTCAATTAAAATTTAAATATTGACATGTTCATATATATAGAAAACTATAAACAGGCACCCTTGTAAGCTATATCCAGAATAGGTATTAACATTTTGCTAAATCTGTTTCATCTCTCTCAATAAAAAAAATGCAATACAGCTAAAAACCCACTCTTTATTCTTTCCTGCTTTCTGCTTTCCCAGAGGTGAGTACTAACCTCAATGTTGATGTATATCATTCTTGTGAATGATATAATTTTCTACATATCTATAGATCGGTTATTATTATTTTATTTTAGTTTTTTATACAGATTATATTATCATCATCATTATTATAATACTTTTCATCACTTTAGCTAGGCATTATCAAGTCAGTTCACTGATATTAACTCATTTCATTAAACTGTACTACCCCACTATATATATATTGTTTTACATGTTTTTTCGATCTGTATATCTTTTATACACAGGAAAACAAACTATTACTATTTTTTTCTAACTAAATATTATCATTCTAAACCTCCTTACAAAATTATCTTGATTTTTTACTTCTTTGGGGTTATTCTCAGAGTGGATCTGCCAGGTCAAGAGAATAACTAATTATATAGCCTGTTACATGTTTCAGAACACTCACCATTGCCCTTGTTCCAAATAAAGTATTATTGAAATCAGTTCTTTACAACTTGGTCAAAATTGACTTGAATAAATTTTATATACTTTGGTGATTTAATAGGTATATAATGCTACTTTAGAGTGTTTCTAATTTGTACTTACTTAATTGCTCTCGAGGCTAAGATTTTCCTTTTTGGTTAATTATTTTGCTATGTATTCGTAAAATTTCTGTTCATGTTTTTGATTATAGCCTCAGAGGTATTTGATATATGATCATAGTCATGATATCTATCTATCTATCTATCTATCTATCTATCTATAGATGATATAGATATATAGATATAGATATATAGATATATAGATAGAGATAGAGATATAGAGATAGATAGAGATAGAGATAGATATAGATAGATATACATACATAGATATAGGTATAGATATAGATATAGATATAGATATAGATATAGATATAGATATAGATATAGATGATATAGATAGATAGATATACATACATATATCTATATATGTGTGTATATATATATATATATGTTGGCATAAGATTTTCTATATATATATATATATAATCTTATAAAATCTTATATATATAGAAAATCTTATGCCAACAAAATGTCTAGATAATTAACATCAACACCTTTTTCTTTTTTCATTAGAATATGTTGCATTCTGTAGATAGAGACATAATGTCCCTCAGGTGCTATGGGGTAGTATTTTAACTCTAGGGGAAAAATTTTATTGACGTTTGAAAGTGAAATATTCATACAGAAGAATGCTCTCAGGTTACAGTAAAAATTATGTGTATATTTTATACATCCCCAGACAAATTTTAGGTCAAGACACATCTCATTGTTTCAACTTGAGAAACTAGGTTTGATCCATGGTGGATTTCCACCTCTAAATGGTGGGACTCTATTTAATAACCTAACAACAAAAGCAAGATGAGAACTGCCTTTATCTCTCATTTTGAATTTTATCCTAATCTCATCCCCATTCTTAGTAAAGTTTCAAGGCCCAGTGTCACATTCAATTCTTGTTTAGAATTTTTGTTCTCACATTTGGCATAATCTCTCACACCATACCTATATCTATCTGGCCTCTCAGATAAAGTCACCCTGTGCCACTTAAAGCCTTAAAAGAGGAGGACAGGTAGCAGTGAGTTGAGAGGGTAATGAAAGGTAATGGGGGAAGTATTGATCAGGTTGGTTATTCACAGAGGTAGCCTGAGTATTGCTGGGTCCATGTGAAACAATAACTCTCAAAGAGCTGACATAATATGTTAAGATTTTTAAAGAAGAAAATATTAATTCCTTATTGACATAAATTAAATAAACCATACTTTAAACTCACAAAAATAGGAAAAAAGCGACGTTTCTCCCTAAACTCATGCCATCAATATTTAACAGCCTTTTCTTTCTTCTTATAGTTTTTTGAAAAGACAGACAAATAATCTAATATGTGAATTTACTTTTAGACTTTATCAACTGTGATGTTACGTTTAGTCAATTAAGATAAACTTGTAAAGAAATAAAGTTTGGGTTTCTACAGTTAGCTTAAAGTAACAGAATGTTAAATACTATTTAGTCATCAACTATCACATTATATAATTTGTATTAATGAGTTATCTATCACTCGGCTCTTATACAGCAAGTTTAACACATATCTGCGAGGCTTAAAAACCTTGTATGTTAAAGTAATTCATTTTGTGGAAAGGATGGTTAAAAACTCGTATCTCCTAGATTTTTACTGTTCCAAGGAACATTATAAGTTATATTCTCAATACATACATTTTATGTTTTTTTTTAATTTACAAAAATACTTATTTATAATACTATAAGTCTGAACTATGTTTTTTACTGTTTATTAAATCTCAAATGATAAAACTTATGTTTTTTCAGTTGACTAAAGAGTCATCAACTTGTAAAGGTTAAGAGAATGGGCATTGAAGCCAGCTTGTCTGGGACTGAATCATAGGTCTGGCGCTCAGCCTTGTGACCCTGAAGAAGTTATTTATTTCTGATTGCCTCAGTTACTCATCTGTAAAATGAAGTTAATAATCATACCTACTTGTTGGGTTATTAAATGAAGATTAAATGAGTTAAGAAACATAAAGCTTTTTGAACAGAATGTGACACAGAATAAGGGCTACATTAAGTATTAGCACTAGGTGCACTCTCTAAACTACAATCTTGGTTTCCAAAATTTCTTTAAAGAAATCCTTAATTCTCAAGTCTGGGAATATCTAGAATAGAATAATTTTAGATGTAAGTTATTTATAGTTTTGATAATTTTTATTTTTTTTCTTTTTTTCTGTTTTGTTTTGTTCTGTTTTGTTTTACGTAATTTACTTATAGGTCAGAATGGTTAACAAGGTCCAGAAGTTCTTTAATACATTTTTATTTGAGGAGTAAAATTTGCATAAATTTTCTTTGTGAAAATAATGTTATCAGTTGAATTTGTTAGCAAGAATGCTAGGCACTAAATTACCATTTGCATTGTTTATTTTTTCTTACAAGTTTCCATATTGTTTCTATTGCTATTTATGTTTTCTTAGGCTTGAATTAGCCTTTTTTTCCAACACGCATGATTTTGTTTTGACATTTAATTCTTCTGGAATTTCCTCATTAATAGCTGTCAGAATGTAATCTCACTGTCAAAAACAAAGAAAATATAACCTGCACAGCAAAAGGTTGAGAAGTATAAAATGTTCAGAATAAAACAGATATGTTCTTAACAATGTATCTTCTTAACATGTCTAAGCTTGATTTTCTTCTACTTGGATTATGAAAACCCATTTAAGATGTAGGGCAGAGTCAAAACAAGCTTCCTACTAATATTAGAGGAACACTTACAGAATTTGATTATTCATTTGCTTCTTTCTCACTGATGACTGTTTTCCTACTACTTATCAAATCTGGTAATACTGAGAAAAAGTTGGGGAAATAAGAAAGATCCCTTTAACTTGACACCTTTTGCTCCCTGAAAATCTCCTGTTTTTGAGATTCAACTAATATCATAATAATATTTATTTATGTACTTACAGACTATTTATTTATGTATATACAAGATGGGAAAGACTGTGCTAAATATTTTGCATATTTAAATTTTTATTCCCATTCTAGAGAGGTCAAAACTAAGGCTCTAGAGGTTAAATAACTTGTTAAATAACTTGTAAGTAGCAGAACCATAATTCAATCACTGACTATGCTCTTTCCACTTCAATGAGTAATGGTAACAGAGAAATTTTGAAAACATAACTGAGGTCTCAAAGCACATTGCATACCTGCTGATATTTTAGTCAGTTTTTCTTACATGCAGCCACAGGCACAAATACACACACTTCAAATGAGTTTACTGTTAGCATTTCCACTGAAATAGCTCTCTTTATCTAATCAAAATTTAAATTTTAAGATTTAATCTATTATTTATGTGTTATTTTTTTTTCTAAAATATAGTGATGAGACAATAAGATAGACTACATAGAGACTATGCGAGACAATGTTTCCCACCTCTTCCCTACCCTAGCTCCCATTAGAAGACATAGAAAAAAATAAGGTCATAATACCTATCAAAGGCTAAATAGTCAAACTAAATCTAAGAATCTTAATGTTGATTATAAGCCCAGTAGCAAACTTTTATAGCCGAACTTTTCCATCATCCACTTTTCCTACTATGAGTATATAATGATTTTTTCCTTATTTTCTTAACAAAGAGATATATCTACAGTATAGCTAGAATGTAATAAAATGGTAATAATTTATAGGTTTGAACAAATATATAATGACATATATCCATCATTATAATAGCACACAGAGTATTTTTACAGTTATAAAAATTTTTTGATCTCTGCCTATCATCTCTCCTCCCTCCTCGCTCTTGTTAGTCACTGATTTTTTTTACTGTCCCTCACATTTTCGTCTTTTCCAGATGTCATGTTGTTGGAACCGTAAAGTATACAACCCTTTTCAGATTGACTTCTTTCACTTAGTAATATACATTTAAGTTTCCTCTATTTCTTTTCATGATCTGATAACTCATTTTATTTATTTATTTATTTATTTAATTTTTATTATTAAAATTATTGATGTGACGTTGGTTAATAAATTCATATAGGTTTCAAGTCTACAATTCAATAATGTCATATGTATATTGCATTGTGTGTTCACCACCCAAGATTAAATTTCCTTCTGTCAACATATATTTGACCTTTTTACCCCTATCTATCTCCCCCTTCTCCTCTCTTTCCTCTGGGAAACACTAATCTACTATCCATGTCCATGAGTCTCTGTTTGTCATGTTTGTTGCTTTCAGTTTTATATTCTACGTGTAAGTGAAATCATATGGTTCTCAACTGTTTCTGTCTGACTTATTTTGCTTAGCATGATGATCTCAAGATCTATCCATGTTGTTGCAAATGGCAGATAGCTCATTTCTTTTTAGTGATAAATAATATTCCATTGTGTGGATATACCACTGTTTATTTGATCATTCACCTAGCGAAGGATATATTAGATGCTTCCAAGAATGTAAAACCCAAGAGTGAACACTAAGGTAAACTATGGATTTTCAGTGATTGTGATGTGTTAATGTAGGTTTATCCTTGGTAAAAACAAAAAAAAGTGCCATTCTTGTGACTGATGTTGATAATGAGGGCGGCTATGCACATGTCGGGGCAGGAGGTATATGGGAAATATCTGTATGTAACTCCCAATTATGTTGCAAACCTGAAACTGCTTTAAAAATAAAGTGTTTAAAAATAACATTTTGGGGTAATACTGAATAACAATTGAACTAATACTGAATGAAAAAATATTTTATATATAAGTAGCTACATAAAATAACATATTTAAAATATAAATAAGAAGTTAGAGTCATAGAAGCAAAAGTAATATATCAAAATGTGAATGATATACAAGGAAAAATATAAATTTAAACAAAAACATTAAATCTCTGAAAAAAATGAAATCTATTCAATAGCTAGTCAAGTATAGAACACAAATTATTGCACTAACAAAGGGGGTAATTGATGTTCCTGACATTAATTTAAATTAAGATACATCCAATTATAAATGGTATCTTATAAAAGAGAGACAGAGACAGATATAAAGAATGATTGTGTCTGTTCTGTCTGCTACAGGGGTAGAGGAGCAGCAGAGAAGAGTTTAGGCAGTAGAGATTGTTCCAAAAGCCTAAATAAAAATAGTGAGCCATTTCAGACTACTCATTTGCATATCTGGTAAAATAAAAGGATCCAGCAACAATCGTATTAGTAATTTTAAAGGGGATTAGATATTAATCATCGCCTCTATCTACTTCCCACAGAACACAGACTGCATGACTCATGATGGTATTTGAGTCTTAGGTAAAATATGAAAGAATATATAGTTATGTATGGAAGTTAAGCTCTTATCCACAGAAGGCATTCTATTTATAATTCTCATTATTAGTATTTCTATAGGGAGTTACTGCAAACATATTCATCTGTCTATTATAGAAAGACATAATAGTATATTACATATTTTGATTTAAGAAAACTATGGGGTATAAAGTTATTACATAGAAGTTTAATCCTAAAGAATAAATTTTGTAAATGGATAGATTCTAGGAAAATAGAAGTCAAATTTTCTGAGAAATTGATGTTTTCAATGACAGGGTACAAGTAGTTTGTAACTTTGGTCTAATCTGCAAATTTGGGGAAATACTTATTTTACTGTAAAAGATCTGGGACTATAGATAAAGTAATCCCCTCTCTTTAATGGGCTGCCAAAGCTGCACAGATTTCTCACCATGCAGGGTTTATTTTCAGCACAGGAAAGAAAGAACCAATAACTGAGGCTGTCAGAAAAACAGCACGGAAAGAACCATGATGGAGACATGTTTAAAATCGTAAACATTCTCTACTCACTATACATTTGACAATAAACTGTCTCCTGCAGGGAACAAGATTATTTGAAGTGTGGTCTTCCAAAATAATGGGTAGAGATCATTCCAAGTTGTATTGCTTATATTCTAAAATTGATTGCACCTGCCTACTTATTGGATAAAGATTGAATTTGGCAGTTGCAAAACATCTTATGAAATATTAAATAGAACAATGCAAGTTGTAAATTTTAAAATGAAGAAAGGATGGAAGGGATAAAAAGGCAATGACAGAAGGGAAGGAAGGGAGGGAGGGAGGAAGGAAGGAAGGAAGGAAGGAAGGAAGGAAGGAAGGAAGGAAGGAAGGAAGGAAGGAAGGAAAGAAGGAAGGAAGGAAGGAAAGAAAGAAGGAAGGAAGGAGATTAACCAGGGATATATGAGCTGATTTTTGCTTACATGATAAAAACAAACTATTTGAATACTATAAAAATAAGAGAAATTGAGAAAATAAAACTGTAAAGTGGTAAATACACAACCACTCACCCCAGTCTATCAGCCAAATAAATTGTGCATTACTTGCACACTAAGAAACAAATCAGTAAAGATTCAGGGGATTTAATTTATTGGAATTAAAGACGTAATGGAGGACTTTCTTGGAGATGACTTTTCACAGTAAACACTCCCTTTTACTTATATGCTCAATGTTGAATGCTGTCATGTAATGCAGGAACCCCAGGTCTGAAACTTGTACCTGGATTTGGATATTTGGATAAACCACCAGGAGGACCAGAGAGGTGAGAAATGCTTTTTGTTACTCAGGAGACAGGAAAGCTTCAGCAGTAGCAGGTTCGAGCTGCAGGAAAAGGCTGCAGTTGATCAAGAGCAAGCAGAGTTTTTCATGCCCACAAACAGAGAGAGAGGGATCATCTCATTGGGGGAGCAGCTGCTTTCTCAGATGGGTGGGAGCCAGATGTGCTGCTTGGTTACAGAAGCAGATAATGTCTATGGGAGCAACAGAAAACATCATTGGGAGTAAACACTGGGGAAAGCTCTTTGTGTATTGCATTCTTTGGCTGCTGCCCAGGCAGATATCAGTCTTCCAAGTATGTAGAAGGGCTACGTCTGAGTTAACTCCACATGCTGCTTAATTGTATATTAATCAATAGAAATAACAAAAATTTCTAACGTTACTTTTACTGACACCAAACATATGTTTGAAAAGAATGTCTATACTTATTTTCAAAGGCAAGTACAAAGGATAGCTTGTAAAGAGGGTGTTAGCTAAAGTCTCTTCTACCCTAATCCACCTTTGATAAAAGAACAGGGATAAGATGAAAACTAACAGTCAATTGTCAATTTTTCTATTGCTATAATTTTTCTATTCTTTTTATCCTGGTTTGCTTTGCTGACTTAACAATATGGATATTTCTTAAACTAATATAATCATTACATATAAATTTTATCTATAATATATTCTTTACATATAATCGGTTCTGCTATAATGTTATTGCATGGTGTATGTGTTCTAAAAATCAGTGTGCTACACAAATTGTCTCATTTTACTTTAATTACCTCTTTAAAGACTTTATTTTTAAAAACAGTTGCATCCTAAGGTACTGGGTTTCAGGGTTTCAACATAATGAATTTTGAGGGAACACAATTCAGCCCACAACACTACCAAAGGCTGTGAGGCAAGCATATAGTACTTCATTTTTCTTAAAAACATTCTGGTAAAGTAGAGACGATTATATGATTTCACATGTGAAAATCTTTGCTGCCTATTGTTACCTCAAAGATTCCAGATTACTAATCTACATGTTTTTAGTATATGCACTACCAAATAAGCACACTAATTTGCATGCTTTAATAATAGTTAATTTTGCTAATTTAATATGTAATAGTTTTTTTTAAATAAATTTATATTTAATATAGAAAGCATATAAGTACATTGATTACAGAAGTGTTTCTCAGTATATGGTTGAATGACCACCTACATATGAATCACTGGAGATACTTTTTAAAAACACAACTTCATAGTCACCCCTTCCTTCAGGCTTGTCAGAATTTGACAGTGAGTGGGCAGAAAGCTACATTTTTAAGCTCTCCAGTATTTCCGATACAAACGAGTTTGAAAATCACCATTTTAATTTCTCTGATATTGTACAAATCAGTGTAAGTGAATTCAGCTATATCTTGACTTCACCCTAAGTGCAGTTTTAATTGTTTTAACTAGAAAACATCTTGACAGTTGAACTGGCATACACGATATTATAAAACATAAAATTTTGTTTACAGATAAAAATTGTGGGGCTTGTAATTCTTATTAATAATCTCTCAAGGAGTTAAAAAGGAACAGTTCAAGGAAGCTTATGACAGAAGAGAACTCCAATTCTTTGAATGGTTTGTGGAAAACTAGAACGTTAAATTATTAAAATGTGCACATAAGATCTTATTCATTTTAATGACCTAGGAAAAGGGCACTATGAACTCTGGAAAATTAAGTTTTCATTTCCTGAAAGTGCCTTCTTGTTGATTTGAGAGATATTTCATTATTTCTTTAATGATTGAATATAAATCATTGTTCAAATGCACTACCCTCATAAATTATAGTCAGGGGCCCAGGCTTGCAGAAATTTGAAACTAGAAGAGACTTTAGAGATCATCTAGCTCAACGATCTCATTTAATACATGGACAAACTGAGATTTGGAGAGAGTATATAATAGCTTAATTATAGACTAGCTATCAAAATTTTCACCACAATCTGAATAATATCTTTATAACAGGGCGCTAGAACTAAAAGTTTGAGATATCTAAACCACAAAATTCTAAAAGGCTTTATTCCTCCAGATAAAGTTGGGACTCTGAATTTATTCAATAAACAAGTATTGAGCTTCTACTCTGTACCAGGTACTTTATTAACACTTTAGCACATAAAGATAAAAAAAAAGATATTTCCTGCCCTCTAGCCCTCTGAGAATTCACAGTTGGTTGGCTTCTGCTGCAGCACCCCAATTCTGCCTTCATTTTCACGTAGTGTTTTTCCTGTGTGGATGTCTATGTCCCAAATTTCCCTTTTTTTATAAAGACATCAGTCATCTTGAATTAAGGACTATTGGTTAACTGCTTTGAGAGTTCCCTGAGCCCCCATACACAGAGGAAAAGGAAAGGCCAAAGAAAAAGCACACCACATCAGATTGGCAGGTGGCAGTTTTAATAAACAAGATAACTTATATATGAGACTTTTCTTGGGCAGCCACAAAACGAGATCTCCACACCCATTTACCAAACTGTTAAAAGTATATATAGAGGCCTTAATAGAGTTCAGTCACATATCCAGAAAGAGTCTCAACAAAACATTGGTTTCTCAAGACTGTGTCCCTGAAACAGCTCTTAGTATGGTGATGGACAGCAAGACCTACAATCCAAGGACAGGGGAGAGAATAAAGAATCTTTGATTGTCTGGGTCCAGCTCACAAGTCAACCAGCAGTTATGCCCTCTTGATAACTTCTTCCAAGAGGGGCTCAACCTATCTCAATAAGTCCTCACCTTAACTAACTACATCTGCAATGACTCTATTACCAAAGAAGGTCACATGCTTAGGTACTGAGAGTCAGGACTTCAGCATATAAATTTCAGGGGCACAATTTAACTCATAGCAATCTACCTTCTAGCCCTCAAACACTCATCCTTTTTACATGCAAAATACATTCACCACATTCCTTCATCCCCCAAGGTCTTAACTCATTCTGGATCCACTGGAAGTTGAAAAACTCATCCAAATATTATCTAAATAGGTATGAGTGAGACTTGGGGTATGATCCATCCTTAGGTAAAACTCCTCCCCATCTATGAACTTGTAAAAACAGATAATGAGTTGTCTATTCCCAAAATACTGTGGTGGGGCAAGGCCAAGATAATCCTTCCTATTCCAAAAGGGAGAAAACAGAAGATAAAAAACACAAATCCTCAGCAAGTCCAAAAAGTACTAGGGTAAGTTTTAATTAGATTTTTTTCCAGCTTTCATTTTTATTTAATTAATTAATTTATTTATTTTTTGCTCAAGAATAATCTTTTTTGGCTTGATGTTCTATTTTCTGGGCCCACTAGGTTTGCAGCCCTTCACCCTTGGTTCTGAACACAGACTTTGTTTTCTCAGTCCAGGGTGGTAGCTTTATCCCCTGGGACTAAGAAAGAGCTAGCTTCTGAATCACTTCCGGGGTCTTTCTTTCTTTTGTTGAAGGATAATACAATTTTTAGCTAAATAGCTCTACAGAACCATTTCCTTCTTATAGAATCCCAGAAGTCTCACAAACTTTCTTTATTTTCTCTCATCTCCGTCCTTTTCTGTCAAAGCTGGCATCATTTCTCCTTAGTGATTAGATACACAAGTCACATGTCTAATCTCTTTAGCCACATATGTTGTGTTCTTTCTACATTACACTTTTGCACACACTCTCTCTCTCTTTTTTAATATGGATAGGCTGGCATTTTTCAAATCTTCAAGTTCCGGCTTGTTCTAGCTTAATATCTCCCTTTTCAATCTCTTTCCTCTTGCAGTTTACTGTAAGTGGCAAGGAGAAATCAGGCAATAACTTCAATGCCTTGCTTAGAAATCTTATCAGCTAAATATCTAAGTTCATCACTTTTAAGTTCTACTTTTCATCCAACAAAGTAAAATTTATCCAAGCTTTTGCTATATTATAATAAGATTTGTCTTTTCTCATTTCATATAACATGTTCTTCATTTCTGTCTGAGATTTCACCAGAAGCACCTTTAACATTCATTTTTCTACAGACATTCTGTTCATGATGATATGTGTATCTTCTAATAGGAGCTTTCTCTACAAAATTCTTTTCTTTCTGAGTTCTTACTAAATCTCTTTTAATATCCATATTTCTATCAACACTCTCTTCAAGGCGATACAGGCTTTTCTATCAAGCACCTCAAAATTCTTCTATCCTCTACCCACTACCCAGTTCCAAAGCCACTTCTACATTTTTAGATATTTATTACAGAAACACACAACTCTACTACCAAAATCTATTAATTCTCTAAGGCTGCAGTAACAAAGTATTACAAAGTAGTCATTTATAATAACAGAAATTTATTGTCTACAGTCTGCAGGCTAGAAATCTGAGATCAAAGTATTGGTAGGGTTTGTGAAGGAGAAATCTGTTCCATGCTGGTATCCTAACTTCTGGTGGTTTGCTGAAAATTTTTGGCATTTCTTACTTTATAGACGCATTTCTTACTTTATATAATCCTTGCCTTCATCTTTATATGGTGTTCTCTTTGTGAGCATGTCTTTGTCCAAATTTCCCTTTTATAATAAGGAAACTAGTTGTATTGGGGACCCATCCTACGGTAGTATGACTTTATCTTAAGCATTTATTTCTGCAATGACACTATTATCAAACAACATCACAATCTGAGGTACTTGTGGTTGATATTTCAACATAGGAATTTTGAGGTGACACAATTCAACTCACAACAGAGATAAAGGCAGGATTTTATTTCAAACACTCTAGCTCCAGAGTTCGTACATGTAACCACTCTGCTAGGCTGTGTTATAATGTCATAAAAACAACTATATGAACCCAGATAAAGAAGCAATTCTGTCTGGAAGACAGTGGTTGGGGGTTAGAGGAGTTATTCCAAAGAGTTTATGGTTGAGTTGAATTTTAATTTTGAATTGGAGTTCACCAGACAGAAAGAATTGCATGAGTAAAGACAAAAGTGAGAAGGTATCTGGTATACTACTACCTCTCACCCCATGCTACTGCAAAGGCCTACTAATTGGCCCTCTTGCTTCCATCCTTGCTCCCCTATGGTAAATTATTCATCAGCAGCCAGAGTGATCTTTTTCATAAAGGCAAGCCAGATCATGTAATTTCCCTGCACTCATCTCTTTAATAGTTTCTCATCATTCTTAGAACCATCCATAGTATTTACAGACCCTCAGGATCCACTTGATCTTATCTTTACCTACATTTCCAACATAATTTTCTATCACTCTTGCCCTGGCTTTTTATGCTGTAAGATATACTGGCTTGTCTCCTGCCTATTCCCCATTTTAGAATATTTTTCTCCCAGATTTTCACAAGCCTAGTTCCTTCTCATCATTCAGGGTTCAATTCAGATGCTATCTTCTCAAAGGGGCCTTATTTGATCATTCGATCTATGAAGCCCTCTCCTAGTCATTGTCTATCACATCTTATATTATTTTTTCCCTTGTTGCACCTGGCCATGGCACACAAATAAATCATTACACATTTATTTGTTTACTTGTTTGTTTGTCTCCCTCTGAAAGAATGTAACCTCAATGAAAACAGAGACTTAGTCTTAGTCATGGCTCTATCAACAGTATCTAAATAGTGCCTTACACATTATAAGTAATTATTAAATAAATGCCTCTATAAAAGAGCATTTTTGAGATAGAGCGATAATGAAGGAAACCACAGTACAATAAAATGAGGAGCAAAGGGGGTAGAGTAGTACATTTCAAAGAATATGTTAAAGAAGAGAAATGAGCTACCAGCTAAAAGAGAAAGTCGGGATTAGGGAAGATTTTGTTTTTGGACTACAATTATAATTATCATCACAGATAAGCACATACACAGACTTATTAGAAAGAAATGAGGAGGGGGTAGGGAGGGAGAGAGAGAGGAGAGAAAAGAGAGTGAGGGAGAGAAAAGGAGAAAGCAAGAAATTATATATATTGGAAAAAGAGGACAAATAATTAAAAACCAAGTGGAAATGGAGGATATAAGTTCAAGAGCATCATGGATAGGTTATCTTTGGAAGAGAGCAAAGGAATATCTTCCTTTAAGATTAAATTAAATGAGGATAAGTGAATATACAGGCATATTTGAAGACTGAGGGAAGGGATGTTGAAGAATATCACTGAGGTAGGCTGCTAAACCCTCTGCTGAAAGGAAGATCCAAAGGTGGGATACTTAAAGAGATTGGTAAGGTTTAGAACAGCTACTGCTGATTACAGGAAAGGGAACCAACTAAGGATGAGTAAAATAATTGTTGAGCTGTGTTGACATCTGAGGTTGGTAATCATGAATTTGTAATGCATCCAATCTAAAAGAATATGTGTTGTTTTTTTTTCCTCCAAACTCCACAGCCTTGAAGCAGAAGTGGGAAAACAGTGAAGGATGCAGAGTTGGTGGTTGGCAGGGCAAGTTCAGCAGAAGGTTAAGACAGCTGGAAATAATATAATTGAAGTGTTAGTGAAAGAAGTTGAGTTAGGAGAAAGCTAACAATCAGGAGACCTGTGAGTGATTATGCTGGAAGTAAGAGACTGGAGAAGACCACATGTTATGGGAAGAGAATTGGAAATCAGAGTTTTAAAAAGAAAAAAAATCTGAGCTGAAGAAAGGATGGACTTCAAAGAGGTAGCAATAATTTTTAAGAGGCTTTTAGAAATGTTCTCTATCTTGATTGTGGTTGTTTTATGGCTAAGTGAATGTGGTTTATTGTACTTCATTATTATTAAACAAAAAAGTTTTGTTTTTAATTTGAAATAATTTTAGATAATGGCAAAGTTCAGTTGCAGCTATGTTGTTAAATTATAATGTGAAGATTACTACAAAAGGAACATAGAAATTGTAAGGCCAGGTATTGGCAGTTACCAAAGATGAGTGAGGGCACTGGGTAAAACAGATCTGGAGTCTTAAATGCTCAGTTAGCAAACTGGAGGCAGGGTTGTTGAAGGAAGCATTTTATTATTCACTTTTTATATTTTTTGTTTTATTTTTTTTGGGGGGGGAAGGGTTTGATATTGGTTTAATTCAAAATTGCAAGTAACTATTTTCAAGTCCATATTACATAGGTGCAATACTGTCAAGTTTGCTTATAGGTATTCTAAGCATAGCTGATAAAAGCTCAAGTTAAAGGTGAAGTATTAAAGTAAAGATTATTATGCACAATCATTCTATGAATCGATACAAATATCATTTATAATACTATATTTCTTGAAAAAAGTTCTCTTTCTTTGGAACATTGATGTTTCTAATAATGATGCTAGTTTAATTCTTACCATTTAATTCTCATATTCCTAACAAAATAAAAATGAAAATTCTGCTCTTTCTCATCACACTAGCCTCCCTTAATTCAATCTTATAATAAATTGAAAAGAAATGTGTGAAATTTAGAGTACAGAGAAGGAAATTCATTGCTGCAAATATAATTTCTTTGTCTTTTAAAAAAATCATAAGCATGTGCATGGTTTTTTTTTTTTTTGCCAGAAAATACCAGATATTTAATGCACTCCATTAAGATACATGTCCCATAATTTGCAATACCTTTTAAAATAATGATATGCCCCCCCCCAAAGAATAAAAACCTAAAAGCTACATTCCAGGTATAAAAATAAAATGCTGTTATTTTGATTACAATGTACATACATAAATATGCATATACACTTCACAAAGAAGAAATTTCAGCTATAGTATCAAAGGGAAAATGAAGTGGTCATTTAATAACGATTAGTTAAATTTGAAGAACCGCACTCCATTGTCAATTTCATTGTATATTACAAGATTTGAATAATTACCTAAAGGATTTTCACTCTTCCTATTCTACACACACACACACACACACACACACACACACACACACATCTTTTTTAGCAAACCACTCAAAAAGCAATCCTTTTTAAAGGAATCATCTAGTAAGAAACACTTAAGCATAAAAACTTCACTAACCAGAATGTATCTTTGTGCTGTACGAACTGGCTTTACATTATCTATACGAACATAAAGAGAAAACATAATGACAACATAAAAAAAAAAACCAAGAACCATCTAAATTCTCTTGCAGAAATTGTTAAGTCAGCCATTCTTAACCTAAAAAAAAAAAAATAAGATTTTAGAAACCACAAATTAATTGGAGCTAAAATGTTAGGTCAAAATATTGTGAAACAATCAAGAAAAAAATTAAGTAAACATCACTGAAACCAGGTACAATTTCCTATACTAGCCCTACATTATATCTTTAAAGAGAATAAAGTTATTATAATATAGAAATCCATTGTAATCTAATATAAAAATAAGGGTCAGCATAAAATTGGCCTTAAAATTCATGCATTCATTTATTCATTTACTAATCTATAGATACATTCATCAGATCTTTATTAAACATCTACCATGTTTCCTGTGATAGACACTACACCTACAGAGATGAAGAAACAAAGTTCAAAATCCAGTAGGGGTACAAGTCAAGAAAAAAAACAATTACAATAAGATGTAATGTGCACAATAAATTGTGAAGTTTTGTACACACTTTGAAAATTCTGATTCTTTCTAAGGAAAAGATAAAGGAGCAACATGGGCTTTCGAGCATTTTGAATACTATATTCTGATTACAATATTATTTTTTTTAAGTGAAGACAATGAAGAAACAACACCCGTAATAACACAATCCAGAGATAATCTATGTTGACATTTTGTGCATACATACTTCCTATCATTATATATACATGTATATATACACACACATACACATGTATATGTATATATATATATATACAAATACATATATGTATTATATAAGATTTGATATATATACATATGCAAAATATGTACATGTATTATACAAAATTTGAATCATACTACATACACTTTTTAGTATATAGTAAAATTTTTCCTTAAAACATTTATTTAAATGCCTGCATAGGATTTTACAATATAGATGTATTATAGGCTAATTAGCCATTCTCTGTGTTAGATATGTAGGTTTTTTTCAAATTTCTGCTACCATACACAAGACAGATATATATATTCATCTACATTTTTGTGCATGACTCTTATTATTTACTTAGGACAATTTCCTAGAAGTACAACTTAGGGGACAAAAATAAGAAGGATTTTAGATATATACTGCCACATTACTTTCCAGTAAGGATAAATCAGTCTACACTTTTACAGGCAGTACGTGAGCATTCCCATTTGCTACATCTCATCAATGCTAGTTATAATTTATTAATATTTTAATATATGTAAATGGTATTGGGTTATTATTATAATTTATATCAGTATTAGTGGTTTTAATTCATTTTATCTTTTTTTTTATTTTTCTATTTTCATACCAATCTTTCATATATCTATGTTTTCATACTGTGGTTGATTTATAAAAGCTATTTATTAAAATATATTAAGGAAGTCACTATTTGTCACATGTAATTGTCTGGCAACTTTTACCACTTTTTTCTTTAAAAAACCTTATAGAAGCTTTAATTTTTCATCATGTTAGATCTATTAGTAGTTGCCTTTTTAATTTTGTTTTTCTTTTTAGAAGAAACTACTTTAACAATCAGATAAATACCCACTTTATTTTCAGCTATTTGTATATAGTTTAATTTATTACATCTAATTAATTAATCCATCTGGTTTTGATTTGTTACTCAATATGAAGCAGGGATCTATTTATTTCCTCCAAATCATCCAATCATTTAATCACTACTTATGAAGTAATTCCTTCTCCCCTAATTGTTTGAAATGCCATCTTTATCATGTATAAATTCTTACAACTTTCAGTTATTTCTCTGTTTTTCTTTGTTTAGTAAATTGTTCCAGCAACAGGACTATATTGTTTAATTATTTTAATGTTATAGCACATTTTAACATGTTGAACAGCAAACCCTTCTCATTACTTTTGATTTTTCAGATGTTTTCCTCATTATTTACACAACTTTGTATTTTTAAGTGAACTTAAATCATCTTGTTTTTTATATCAACCAATTTATGAGAAAGGAGTTTGAAAGCCTGTAATCTTTCTTATTATTGTATTTTGACCTCAGAAATAAAATGTTGAACAGAAAAAGTAAGTCAGAATACCTATAATTTATCCCACTTATACAAAGTTCAAAATCAATGATGCATTGTTCAGGATATATATACATATGGCAAATTTATAAGAAAAGTAAGGAAATAACTGGGTCAGTTCTAAAGACAATGATTTCCTCTGTTCATAATGTGAGATCCTATCTGGAACAGAGACAGGAGTGTCAAAGGTATTGATTAAGTTCTACTCCAAGAGCTGTGTGATAGGCACATGAGTATCTGTATTATGATTATTATAATTAATAATATTCTGATTAGTTGTTACATTTCTGAAAATTGAAATATTTTAATTAAAAATCGAATTACTAAACTAAATATTTTTTTTAAAAATCAATACCACCATTAATTAGGAAAATCATTAAATCATTAAAATTATTACATTAATAATAGCAATTCAAAATAGGAAATACCCAGAAATAAACTTAAAAAGATACATGTAGAATCTATTTAAACTTCATGAAAAAATCTCTATGCTCTACTGAATGATATTTTTTAAATCTTGCATTAATGAAGAGACATACATGTCTTTTAATCTATTCTATAAATTTAATGCAATCCCAATTACAATCTCACCACAATTTTGGAACTAAACTAAATGTCTCTAAACTTTGTCTCAAAGAATGAATATTAAGTTTGCCTACCAAGAAAATCTTGGAAGAAATTGTTGATGAAGAGGAACTTGCCCCACAAGATAGATATTATACCCTACTGAAAAGCTACAATTATTGACACAATGGGATGCAATTGTCGGAAGAGACTGAAAACCTATAATAATGCATTAACAGCATTTGATATTTTAACTACTTGCTACAAATGGCATATTCTACTAACTCCTTTGCATTCATTAACTCTTTTAACCCTTACAATTATTTTTGGAAGATAATTCCATTATTTCAATGTTTACAAAAGCAAAACCTAGAATGACTACCAGTCAGATAGAATGACTATTCCCAGTTTAGCACTTAAAATCCAATATCCTTCATTATCCCTCAATCCCCAGCAAAATGGGATGATTGGTGAGCCTAGGATTTAAGGTTGGAGTCCTTATGTAATTAACTCAAAGTATCATAACAAGTAATTGATGGAGCTGTAATTTAAATTCAACTCAGACTCTGAAACCCATATTTTAACATTGCATGCTCTCATATGATCAAACATTCTGGAACAACTGGCTGAGTATGGACAAAAAATAGACCAATAGTTTACCCTTTACACTAGAATAAAATTCAAATGAACAAATAATGTAAATGTACATTTTGTATAAAAATATAAATGAATACACATAATCTTAAAGATGGACATTCTAAACATGACACAAAAGGTAGAACCCATAAATAAAAAGATGAATAAATATGATTGGATTAAAAACAACTTATCTACAACCTAAAGCATCACACAAAATATTTTAAAACAAGCACAGATAGGAAAAATATTTGCAATACAGAGGAAGAATGGTTAAGGTCTGAAATATGTAAAACCTCTCAAAAAATTAATAAGAAATATTTTAACTCGATAATAGAAAAATGGACAAAGGCCGTTAACAAGCACTTCAAAAAACAAATGGCTAAAAATATAAGAAAAATTTTATATCTCCAATAGTGACACAATTATGTAAAATAAAATAAAATGCTATTATTCTTGAAGCAGATTAACAAAGATTAAAAAGAATTATTAAGAGGATCTTTGGAAACATGGCAAAGTGAGAGATGATCCCAGACCTCCCCCTTGAAACAACAATAAGCTGAACATCTAAAACTCAACAAAACACCCAACCTGTACACCAGCACATCTGAGCATGAGATCTGCGCATAAGAGCTACCACAGGCCAAAACCCTGGGTGTCAGGCAGTAGACTGAGAGAAATAAAGAAGCTGCTTCTCACAGCCTCCAGAACTACCTGTAGGGGTTGGGAGATGGAGAAGGAGTGGCAAATTCCCTGAACAGCTCTGTCTGGGAAAGCTGTGAGCTCACCCTGGCTGGCAGCAGGGCCCAGTCATCAGGGTAGAAGGCAGAGAAGCGGGACAGCAGAAAAACAATATTTTATTTTTACCAGCTGCAATTGCATAACCGAGACTGAGCTGCAGTCGGCAACCTCCAGCCCAGAAGGCCCCTCCCCACATACCATCTGAAACCGATCACCACGGAGCCACAGGGGAATCTGAGCAAATGCTACAGAAACTGTTGCTAACACTAACAGGGACTGAAACTGAAGGTAGTGAGCATGATTGAATATTTATAAGTAAATAAAAAGGAATTTTTAAGCCTTTATATAAAGCAGGGATTCAAGAGGCTTAGATACCACCTACTGTAAACCAAAAGTGCCTTCTTTGCAGCAGGCTAAACAGAGACATTTATATAATAAATCTTCCTTCTGGAAAAAAAGCAGAATACATTTCCATAAATTTCCAGGCAGAGAAATAGTCCATTAAACACAATGAACAACCAACGTGACAAGGCATCTCAGAAAAAAAAAAAAAAAAGAGAAAAATCTCCAGAAAATAAGATTACAGACATAGAAATATGTGACTTAAATGACATAGAATTCAGGATGGTACTTCTGAAAAATTCAGTAAGTTCCAAAATAAGTAATATCAACATTTTCAGGAATTGAAAAACTCCTAGATGAACAGAGAGAGAAGATTGAAACCCTCAAAAAGAACCAAATAGAACTTCTGGAGATGAAGAACAACACACTGCAAGAGTTGAAAAATGAAATATCAAGCTTGGAAAATAGAGTCGACTAAATGGAGGAAAGTATCCATGATACTGAAGACAGAAATCTTGAAATAAATCAGAAGGAATAAGAGAAAAAAACAAAGAAGAAAAAGTAATAAATGAGAAATTCAACCAAGCTGATACCATCAGGAGAAGAAAAATAAGAATAATGGGCATTATTGAAGGTGAGGAATAAGAGCAAGGACTAGAAAGCATTTCAGGCAAATAGTGTACGACTATTTCCCAAATCTAAGGAATGAGCTGGAGCTTGGAATTTATAAAGTCAACAAAACACTCAATTATCTCAACCTAAAAAGGCCTTCACCAAGACACATTGTATTACAATTATTAAAAAAAAAAAAAAAAAAAAAAAAAAAAAAAAAAAAAAGACAAAGACAGAATTCTCAGGGCAGCCATGGAGAATAAAATGGAAATTTAAAAAGGAAAACCCATTCAATTATCCTTGGACTTCTCAGTGTAAAACTTACCAGCCAGAAAGGAATAGAATCAATATTTAAAATATTAAGTGAAAGAAACTACTAACCTAGAATAATGTATCCAGCTAAGCTCTCCTTTAGATATGAAGGAGAAATTAAGACCTTTCCAGACATATAAAAATTGAGAGAATTCTCCACTACAAGGCCTGCACTACAGGAGATACAGAAAGGTGTCAGCTCACCTAAAACAAAATGAGAAAAAAAATACATAATTAGAAATAAAGTGCAGAGAAGTGCAATCCTTACTAAGAACAGGATATTATAAGCTTAAATAATAAGAAGAGAATTGTTATAACAAGATAGTAATGAACGTTCAGCATACATAGGGACAAATTGAGATAGCAATGACTGAAAAAGGGAGGATTCAAGAACCAAATTCTCAAAGGGGAATGGAGATAAGTCACACACATAAGAAAATGGACAACTGTAGATAGATAATTATCCTTTACATATTCAAGATGGTAACCACACACAGAAGATTCAGAATTGAATTATATAACATAAAACAAGAAGAACCATAGGGAAAACCCACATATCCCAACCAAAATAAAGAAAACAGAATGACAGGGAAGTAATGGAAACACCGAGCTACCAGAAAGCAAAAGATAAAATGGCTATAACAAGGCCTTATATTTCAATAATCACCCTAAATGCAAATGGACTGAACTCACCAATAAAAGGGCACATAGTTGCAGTTTGGATCAAAAAACAAAACCTAATCATATGCTGCCTCCAAGAGACACATCTCAGCACCAAAAACAGATATAGACTCAAAGTGAGAGCATGGAAAATGATATTTCAAGCAAATGGCATTCAGAGAAAAGGGGAGTAGCAGTATTAATATCAGACGAATTAGACTTTAAAATAAAAAAGCTAAAGAAATATTTTGAGGGACATTTTATAATGATAAAGAGAATCATGAACCAAGAAGACATAACACTTATTAACATCTATGTTCTTAGTCAGGGAGCCATAAAATATGAGAGCAGTTACTAATAAAACTTAAAAGGAGAAACAGACCAAAACACTATCACAATAGGAGACCTAAATACCCCACTGTCCGATATGGACAGATCATCTAAACAGAAAATCAATAAGGAAATAGCATCCTTAAATGACATATTAGACCAATGGACGTAATTGACATTTACAGAGACTTCCATTCCGAAACAGCTGCTCATACATTCTTCTCTAGTGAACAAGGAACATTCTTAAGAATCAACCACATACCAGGACACAGAGATAGCGTCAACAAATATAGGAGGTTTGGAATCATACCAACCATATTCCCTAGTTTTATGCTCTGAAACTAGAGATCAACTGCAAAAAGAAAGCAGGAAGAATCACAAATACATGGAAATTAAATGACATGCTACTAAAAAATAACTGGGTCAGAGAAGAAATAAAAAGAGGGACCAAGAAATACACAGAAACTAATGATAATAATAGGAAAACATATCAAAACTTTTGAGACACGGCAAAAGCAGTCATCATAGGAAAGTTCACAACATCACAAGCTTACTTCCAAAACCAATAATGAGTCCAAATAAACAATCTAATGAGAAAAGGAAGAACAAATGAAACCTAAAGTCAGAAGAAAAGAAATAATCAAAATTAGAGCAGAAATAAATGAAATTAAAAAAAATTAGAAAAAATAAATGCGACAAAAGAGCTTGTTCTTTGAGAAGGTTAATAAAATAGACAAACCCCTGGCTAAACTCACTAAAGTAAAAAGAGAAAAGACACAAACAAAATCAGGGATGAAATTTGGGGAAATTACCACTGATATTGCAGAAATACAATGGATCATACAAGAATACTATGAAAAAGTATATAACACCAAATTTAATAACCTAGACTGAATCAAGAAGAACTAGAAAATCTAAATAAAACAATCAGCAATATGGAAATGGAAACAATCATCAAAAACCTACCAAAAAGTAAAAGTCCAGGACCAGATGGCTTCAGCAGTGAATTCTACCAAACATTCAAAGAAGATTTAATAAATATTCTCCTCAAACTCTTCCAATAAATCAAAGAGAAGGCAATACTTTCCAACTCATTTTATGAGGTTGATATTACTCTGATACCAAAACCTGTAAAGATAACACACAAAAAGAAAACTACAGAACAATATCTCTCATGAACACAGATGCAAAAATCCAAAATAAGTTACTGGCGAATCAAATACAACAACATATTCAAAAGGTTAGACACCACAATCAAGTGGGCTTCATCCCAGAGGCACAGGGATGATTCAACAAATCGATTAATGTGATACACCACAGAAACAAATTAAAAAATAAGAATCATATGATCATATCAATAGATGCAGAAAAAGCCTTAAATAAGATACAGCATCCATTTATGATCAAAACACTTAATAAAATTGATATAGAAGGAAAGTACCTTAACATAATAAAGGCCATCTATGACAAATCATCAGCCAATGTTATACTTAGCGGTGAAAAAATAAAACATTCCCTCTAAGATCATGAACAAGGCATGGCTGTCCACTATCACCACTGTTATTCGGTATACCATTGGAAGTTCTAGCGAGTGCATTCAGGCAAGAGAAAGATATAAAAGGCATCCAAATAGTAAATGAAGAAGTCAAACTGTCACTATTTGTGGATGGCGATTCTCGATATAGAAAACCCTAAAAACTCCACATGAACACTGTTAGAAAGAATAAGCAAATACAGTAAAGTCTCTGAATACAAAATCCATAGTTCAAAAATCCATAGCATTCCTATACTCTAATAATGAAATGTCAGAAAAAGAAGAGAAAAAATCATTCTTTTTGCGATTGCAACAAAAAAAATAAAATATCTAGGAATAAATTTAATGAAACATGTGAAGGACATATATAATGAAAACTACTAAACCCTATTATAAATATTGAAGAACATACAAAGAAATAGAAAGATATTCCGTGTTTTTGGATTGGAAGAATCAACATAGTTAAAATGACCATATTAACTAAAGCATTATGCAGATTTAATGCAATCCTTATCAAAATCCCATCAGCATTTTTTTAAAGAAATAGAAGAAAAACTCATCAGATTTTCATGCAAGCACAAATGACCCCGAATTGCCAAATACATCCTAAGAGAAAAGAACAAGGCTGGAAGCATCACTCTGCCCTACTTCAAATCATACTACAAAGTGACAGTAATCAAAAGAGCATGGTATTGTCAGCAAAACAGACACATGGGCCAGTGGAACAGAACAGAGAGTCCACAAGTAAACCCATATTTATATGGGCAAATAATTTTCGAAAGAAGCCAAAAACATATAGTGGAGAAAGAAAAGCCTCTTCAATCAATCGTGCTGCTTAAACTGAAAAGATACATGTAAAAAAATGAAACTAGACTATTGCCTATCACCACACATCAAAATTAACTCAAAATGGATTAAAGGCCTGAATATAAGACCTGAAACAAGAAAATGTAGAGAAGAAAACATAGGAATTAAACTCAATGACCTTGGACATAAAGAGGATTTTATGAATTTGACCTCAAAAGCAAGAGAAGTAAAAGCTAAAATAAATGAATGGGACTACATCAAACTAAAAAGTTTCTGGTCAGCAAAATAAACTGTCAACAAGGTAAAGAAATACCATCCAAATGGTAAAATATATTTGCAAGCAACGCCTCCAATAAGGCCTAATATCCAAAATATAGAAAGAACTGATACGACTCAATAACGATAACAAAAATGATCCAATCAAAAAATGGGCAGAGGACCTAAGCAGACACTTCTCTTTGGGGACATACAAATGGCCAAAAATATTTGAATAGATGCTCAACATCATTAGCTATTAGGGAAATGCAAATCAAAACCACATTGAGATACCATCTCACACCTGTTAGAATAGCTATAATCAACAGGACAAGTAGTAATAAATGTTGGAGAGAATGTGGAGTAAAGGAACCCTCATACACTGCTGGTGGGACTGCAAATTGGTACAGCCACTATGAAAAACAGTATGGAGGTTCCTCAAAAAACTAAGAATTAATCTACTGTATGGTCCAACAATCCCTCTATTGGGTATTTACTTCATAGACTTGAAAATTCATATCCAAAAAGGTATTTGCACACATATGTTCATAGCAGCATTATTCACAGTGGCCAGGACATGGAAGCAATCGAAGTGTCCTATGATAGATAATTAGCTAAAGAAGCTGGGGTGTATATATATATACAATGGAATATTACTCAGCCATAGGAAGAGATGAAATACTGCCATTTGTGACAACATGGATGGGCCTCGAGATAATCATGCTAAACAAAATAAGCCAGACAGAAAAAGTTGGAAATTATATGATATCACTTATATGTGGGATATAAACCTAAAAGCAACAAATGAACAGGACAAAGAAACAGATACTCATGGACATGGAGTATAGACTAGTGGTACCAGTGGGTGCAGGGGGAAGGGGTAGATAGATGGTTAAAGGGGGTCAAATATAGGGAGCTAGGTGTAGGGTGATGTGGGTAAAAGGGATCAAATATATGGTAGTTGAAGGAAACTGAAATTGGGTGGTAAACACACAATAGAATATACAGATGTCTAATTATAATGTACACATGAAAATTATATAATTTTATTAACCAATGTTACCCTAATAAATTTAATTTAAAAAAATTATTAAGAGCTAATGTTGATGACTGTTGGAGAAAATGGTCTTTCTCATACATAGGTGGTTGGTGGGAGTGTAAAAACAGTAAAACATTTGAAGGCATTGGACAATATGAATCAAAAGATTTTAACTGTTAAATTTCGTTCCAAAAAAATCCTCTTTCAAGAATCTATCAAAAGCAAATAATCTGACAAGTATGCATGTATGTATGTGTGTATGTACATATGTGTATATGTATATGTGTGTGTATATATACATATATATGTATATAAAATGTTCAGTCTTGCACTGTTTTCTAGTAGCATATAATTTAATACCTATCCATAGGAATTAGTTACATAACTTTTGGCACATCCTTGCACTTCAATATTAGGTAACCATTAAAAATTTATTCAATCATCCATTCATCAAATATTTATTGAATATCAGGCATATTACTAGTTGCAGGGGTTCCAGTAGTGTACAAGACTGACTGTATATTTATCCTCATATAGTTGCCGTCTATATAGAAAGTAAATTAAACAGAAAACAAGCAAACAAAATAACTGTAACATGTAATAAAAACTTAGTGAAAATAAACAAGAGGTTGAGAGAGGTTAACAGAAGGATCTCCATACTTATTTACATGTAAGCCCAGCTTTCCCCCCAAGTAGGTATGTGTCAAGTGTCAAGATACAGCACATTCAAATTTGTTTCAAGACATTTTAATATGTGCTCAAACCAATCAAACTTCTTATGATCTCTCTTAGAGTCTAGAGAGCAGAGCACACATGCCAGTCAAAAAGTTTCTTTTTAAAAGGGCAGAGAATTCAGTCTCTGTCCTGTAATCAACAGCGGTATCATCACCACTCTGCCTCAATATTCAGACCATATGTGTTCTGTTCTAGTACAGCTCTCTCTGGGTTATGACATAAACTACCTTCTCAAGGCCTTTCTTCTCCCTCTATACTGATCTTCAATTACTTGCAAGGCATCTCCTTCTAGTATATTGAAACATATGAAATTACTGATATCCAACCATTTTTGACTAACTAAAATGACAATTTCACTTATTCAACTTACTATTTTAAAAAAGTCCCTTCATGTGTATATAATGAACTAATTTTTTTTGACACACCAGGACAATTGTCCTGTCCCTCTGCTACTCACATTGCAGGTGCTGTACAGAAAACATGAATTGACATCAGTAACGAGCTCCAGTTACAACCATAATCTACACATTTCCCTCTAAAGTCTGTTGGAATAACATCCTAGAATTTTACACTTTATTTTCATCATATCTCTTACATCTACGTCCATCTTACAAGGGAAGAAGATGGGAGAAAAGAGAATTCAGTTAAATATTATTCAAGAAAGATTTATTTCAGTCATTTTGAAACACTAGCCTTAATAGCATGAATTCAAAGGACATTTGCCATGACCTCTGTATCAATCTAGAAAATAAAGGGGTATTCATCAAATTTACTGTATGAACTGTAACATTTACAGAGACGAGTGTATATCTTGGCCACTGTTCTTACAAATGTTAGAGTCTGACAAGTTCAAATCCTCGAATAAATTTGAGTCAGTGTCCTCAACTGTAAACTGAGAGTAAGAACTAGACCTTGTTTAATACTTAATACAGATAGACACATAATAAATGTCCAATTAAAAGTAGTTTTATAGCCTCTTAAAAAGAGTTATTTTTTTTGTTCTGTTAACCTAATTCCCCAATTATGAGATAGAACCTAAAAACCAGAGCTTCAAAATAGGCGCCACTTTGCAATTTGGGGTGGAAAAAAGCAAAGAAAATGTCTTGCTCTAGATTCTCTATGAAGGGGCCCAGTGATTCTGCATTTTAGCTAACATTTTTACTTGTTCTTCGATACCAGTGGTTTCATTTTCAACTGAAGTAGAGAGTGAATGATAAGACAGAGAATTCCCTCACTCCCAAATTTCATTGAGGGATCCTTATTTTCTCTGTGCAGAGGAGAAACATTTAGCATTATTTTTAGCATTATTCATACATCACAGTTTATAAACTGACCTTGTAAGATTTAAAAAATGTATTCCCCCTCAGCTGAGCTTGAAAATATAAGGTGGATATAACTACAGTTGAAATCACTTCACTTGGGCTTACCACAACTTCAATAACTTTTTCTGACCAGCTTCTAAAGCAGCTGCTGAATGGCAGGGGGTGGGGGAAGAAATTTGGGCTTGAGTCATCCTCAGCTAAGGTGTAGTACATTGGTCCAGTGGCTATCTGAAAGACTCAGCAGCCAAAGGTGGGTGAACTAACATAGCAAACTAAAGGATAATACTTGAAATTTTCTGCATAAAAATCCAAGATGTGAATCTCTAAGCCAGATCAACAAAAACCCTCTGAATTCTGCAATTTTTTTTCTCGAAAAGACTCCCAAGCATTTGTTCCAGACCCCAAAGGACAAGCAAAGCCAGCAGTACCTGAAGCTGACAAGGGCCCATCATTCAGAGGGATACTAAATGCCTACTCTGACCACTTTGGGCACCAGAATGTTAACTGCAATTATCATTTTAGAAACCTCTTTCTTAATATCTGATCAACTTCATAAAGGCAAAAATATAAATTTGCCTCAGTCCAAATCTTGTCAAGCTTCTACTTTTCTTTTATTTTCTTTTCTCAACTAATTCTGAAATTATCCTTCCACCCAGACAGCAACTCAATGTAGCCCAATAGAAAAGATCCCATGCTGCATGGATTAGATCCCAACCCTACACTAAAAAGGCATATGACATCAGGCAACTTCCTTTGGTTTAAAAATATATAAAGTAAATAAAATAATAACACCTACTTCATAAAGTTGTTGCGACAATATATCATATATATGTAACTTGACAAAGTGTCTGGCCCATATAACTCTGCTTAATAAATATCAGCTTTTTATTATTTTTTAAATTATTTTTTACTTGATCACATCCAGATCTCCTCATTTGTCAACCAGCTCTGCATAATTCCTTGTCCTTTTCTGAATCTTAGTGCAGTCCATGTTGGTTACAATATGCAAAGAACTCTATCTGTGTTCAATCACCCACATGTCAGGGTCTTCATTAAGTCTTTTCTACCACTCTGGCCATTTATATACCCATTAGCTAGTGAACAGATTAGGTTAATCTATTGCTGAAATTTGAGATTGTGATTTGCTCCCCTCCAAGCAGAAATCAAAAAACAAACAAACAAACAAAACAAAACAAAAACAAAAAACAAAAAGCCTGTTACTGTCCAGGAAAATTTTTTTTAAAAATCTCTCTTTTGACTCCAAGCTCCATGGAAAGAAGTTTTCAAGTTTGCCCTGTCTTTAGCTGCATGCCACCCAAAAACATTCATCCATTACTAAACTAAAAGTGACTTAATGGTGCTCAATTCAGCAGCATATATACTATAATTGAAATGATTCGGAGAATATTACCATGGCCTCTGCAAAGGGTGACACACCAATTCATGAAACATTTCATAATTTTGAAACAGACATTTTCATATATTGTGCTATAAGTGAAAGTGGTAAAACTCTATAATGGTGAGTCTAGCATTATGTTCCAAAATTGCAAATATATTTACCCCTTGATCCAGCAATCCCAAGTCTCCAAATTTATCATTCAGGTATACTTTCACACATATGAAATGATGTATTTACAAGATTTTCACCAGGCATTGTTTGTGATTGCAAAGGATTAAAAAAATACAAAAGTCTATCAAGTGAGAACCAATTAAATAAACTCTGTTACATCTATACAATGGACTATAATGCAGACAGAAAAAAAATGAGGAATTTCTTTACATATTGATGTAGAAAGATATCCAAATATACAATAAAAATACTGCTTAATGATATAAAACAATGGTATATCTTAGGTTAACTTTTATATAAAAAAGAGGACATGATAATATATATTTATATTTGCTTGTATCTGCATAAAGAAACAAAATAAAGTAATAAAAATAATTACCTATAGCAGGCATAGAAAATTATAATTAGCAGGTCTGCTGCATATTTTGATAATAAAGTTTTATTGAAACACAACCATGCCATTTGTTTCTGTGTTGTCTATGGCTGCTTTTGCACTACAATGGCAGAATTGAGTAATAACAACAGAGACCACATGGTATGCAAGCCTAAAATATTTATTACTTGGACCTTTACTAAAAAAGTTTGCCAATTCCTGACCTAAAGAGTAGGGGGAATGGATAGGGATAAAGATAGAAGTAAGACTACTCAATGTACACGCTCTTTCATATGGCTTTGGTTTTTTAACTTACGAATGGATATATTGCCTTTTTATAAAAATAAAAACAAAATCAATGAAATCTTATTTGCATCTTCTGGGTAAGAAACAGTAATAAACCTAGAGGAGGAATTTGTGTTTTTTAACAAATATTTGTGAAATTAAAAATATTCAATTTACATAATTATTTTTAAATGAAAAATTACATTATGGTTATTTCCTATGTTGCACTTTCAAAATTACCTACATACACAGTAGCCTGAAGTGCTCCTCTTTGACTACTTCATACACATATATGGAGTGTACTAAGCACCAAGCACTTTGCTACACAGGTAGAAAAAGTTATAATTGTTGGTATTACGGTTAACACTTAATCTAATATATATTGAGTTCTCATTATGTCACATACTGTTTTTGAGCTTTATATACATTGTGTCACTTAATCTTCACAACATCCCAAATTTATAACTTCATCCCAGTCTTCTTTACTGAATTTTAGACTCTTAAAGCTAACTGCCTACTCAACTTCTCCACTTGGATGTTGAAACCGAGGGTTCTTATGACTTTAAGTTTAACTTTAAATCCTAGCTCTAGAAATTGCCTGTCTCCTCCCACTCCCTCCCTCTCTCTCTCTCTGTCTCTCCTTCTCCCTCTCAATAGATAGTTAGATATAGATATATAGAGATAGACAGATGAATATACAGATAGATAGATATCCTTCAGAGGCCTAACCTTTTGCCCAAATAATCAGCAACCCCTCCAAAACAGAAGAAGAGAGTAGTTCAGATTTGACTAATGATCACAAGGTCCAAGCTAAAGATAACATCTTGAACTAAGTTATGTTTCAACTCCTGAACCTAAGGTGGAACAACCTCCTGGCTACTTTCCCACGAAATCAGACAGAGGGACAAAAACAGACCTCAGATATGTCCTCAAGATCTAAAGAAATTATTTATTTCCCTTACCTCACCTCTGACCAATCATCTTTCAGCAAGACCGGAAACTCCTAACCCACAGTGTCTTGTCATTTTTTTCCTATATAATCTGCAACCTACATGCCGTCAGAGAGTTCAGGCTTTTCAACATTAGTTTCCCTGTTCTCCTAGGTGGCATAATTCATAATAAAATAGCCAATCTTTCTCCACTGCAATTCTCAGTGTTTAGTATTTGGCTCTAGTAGTACTGGATGGATGAACTCTTTTTGTTCGATAATAGTGTCTAATAGACATCTCAAACTCTATTCCTCCAAAACTAAACTATGGATCTTTCTCCTCACACATATACCTGCTCCATCCATAGGCTTCTTCAGCTGGTTAGGTAGCAATTATATCCTACTAGATTTTTAGTGGAAACACTGAGTCTTCCTTAACCTGTCTTTTCTTCTCACATGGCATGTCTCAACTATAAAACGACCTATAAAATTACCCATAAAAATTGTCTAGAATCTCACTATTTCTCACCATATCCACTACTACCACCCTGTTCTGATATTCTGGGCCACCATCAACTCTGTTTACTATGACAGCATCTTTACTGATTTCCTTGTTTCTCCTCTTGTCCCTTTACAATCTATTTCCAACATAGTAGTTAGAATTATCTCTTTAAATGTAAGGTTGACCATGTGACTTCTCTTCTAAGTACTCCACAATGGCTCTCATTTTCATTCTGAGTAAAAGCCATTGTCCAAGTCTTTATTCATCTGAGGCCTACCCTGATCATCTATTTGAAAGAAAAATTCTATCCTCCCAACTCCCACACCAGCCCTACCCATTGACTTACCCTGTCCTATAATTTATTTTTTCATGTAATTTTCATCTTTTAGGAGTATACCATTTTCCCTATTCATATGTTTTGTTTTTTATCTGTCCATGTAGTAACAATAAAACTCTCAAATATTTGTTGAATTAATGAACAATTTATTGGGATGTAGGTATTATTTCTTCCCCCATTTTACAGAAGAAACAAAGGCTCAAATAGGTTAACTGTTTTGCCTCATGGTCAGAAAATTAATCAGAGGAAGGGCAGAGAATTAAACCCAAGTACTTCAGACTCTAAAGCTTAACCACCCAACAACTTCATGCAATTTTTAGTATAGTGCCAATCATGCTAACCTGTGTGTATATTGTTCAGGCACACCGGTAGTTGTGAAGCAGGGTCATCTGTTGTCATGGACTTTGAATATAGCTCTCCAGAGAACACAGCAAAAGCGAGTGATGGATTGGTGTCATCTAGGTTGGCAGTTTCTGATATACTCTAGCCTGGATGATGGGAAAAAGGAATACTTGAAGGGTTTTATCATCACCCTACATTTTCTTCTTCACTTACTCTGCACAATTGTGTTAATGATTCTTAGGTCAAGTCAAATAAAACATTTCCAACTGCCTGAATCACAGAGTCATTCCATGAGTAAATATCCATTAAAGTTTCATGCCAAGGCATGGTATGAGTATTTAGGCAATGTCCTTTGGGCAAAAGAGCCCCAGGAAGTAGAAACCTTTGCTAAATGTGAATTAAGACTAAGACTTCAGCATCTCCCTTCAGGTAGGCTCCAACTTCTAATGCAGCCTAAGGGGCAGAGAGTGCACTGAAGGAATTCACAAAGTTTTCACAAATTTACCATGACTTAGTAATTCTGCTCTCTTATAAGTGCCTACTGAATGTTTTACTTAGTGAAAGCATTTATAAGATGGTGACACTCAGAATATGCTTATAGTGTAGCTCCTCCTGGGATAGGGGACTGGTGGGCTCTAGGGAATTTGTCCTTTATACTTCTATGTAATTTGCCATTGATTGTTCAATGCCCAGTGGAAGTAACTAGGCCAGAGCTTTTTAAACTAGGTCCTTAGGGCTCCTAAGGTGCTTACTAAATTTTGCATGATATTTTATGGGTGAACTTAAGACAGATGCTTTTATAAAGTGCTAATATTTTTAAAAATAACTTTTTGTGATTCTTAATTCTGTATCCTGTCTTTCCCTCATCTCTCTAGATAGATAGATAGATAGATAGATAGATAGATAGATAGATAGATAGATGATAGATAGATAATTTTTTTTTTTTTTACCTGTAGAGCAAGCAATAGAATATAGTGGCTTAGAAAATTGATCCTAGAACCAGAATACTTGAATTCAAATCCTGACTCAGCCATTTACTATGAATTCTTGGGCTCATTAGTTAACCTCATCAATCTGTTCACTCATTAGTAAAATGGGCTATTTTGAGAATTCAATGGATGTATCTAAAATGTTTAGTACAATACTGACATATAGTACCTCTGTTTTTGTATGCTCTCAAGTATGAGACAGTTCAATGAGAGGAAACATAGTCTTAGAATTAGTAGACATGGTTCTAGAATCCCAGCTTTACCATAGACCACTGTGCAACTTTAAGTTAGGCAACTTAATTTCTTCCCACCTCCCACACACACCAATTTATTTTACCATTAAATGAGAAGATTGAACTAAGCAATCTCTAAATTTTTTCCAGTTCTAACAATGAATAATGTTCTATGATACCCTTTAATAAGGATCAATCCAGAAAAATGTTATAATACAATAGTTTTTAATTCTAGGCCTAAAATACATTTCACTTCACAAGGAATGCTGTGAAAAGAAAAAAAAAAGAAATTTTATTATAACACACATAAGATCTATTCCTCATTTTACTGCCTTGATGTTTACCTTCTTATTGCAAATTACACTGCCACTGTTGAAATGGCTCATTGGTTACAAACCAGCATGGATTTTGCTTCTTGACAATTTGCTTTATAAAAAACAGATGTATTATCAAACTTCACCACTAATAATTCAACATGTTTTTCTCCTCAATATAAAGGTTATTTCACTTTAAAAAAATACAAATCTTTGAATTAGAAAACAAATGAGTGATGCCCTATATTGTCTCATAATGAATTTACCATCTACTAGTTCTTGGGAAGAAACCAAAATTGAGTTGAGACACTTCTCATTTCATTTAATGAAAATGACTTGATCCAACTAGAGACAGAAATGGGGAGGAGGATGTTCCTCTGTGTAGATCCAAATTCTCTAACCATTTGTTACTGGTCAGCTTTAAGAATGCAAAGCTCTGTATTAGTTAGTTTTATTATGGTAACAGATGACCCGAGAATATCAGTGGCCTACAATGACAATTTTTTTCCTCACTTATATTACATGTTAGCTGAAAATTTGCAGTAGCTCTGGTGTTGTTCCACATGACTTATTCTGTCCTGGATCCAGGCTGAGAAACGGACCCCAATCTGGACCTACTATGCTCCTGGCAAGGTAGGAGTGGAGCAAGAGAGCTAATAAAACCACATGATGACTTTCAGAGCTTTTCCTTAGAACTTATACTGTCAATTGTGTTCATATTTGTTTAGGCAAAACAAAACAGCAAATCACATGGCCTACCCTGATATCAACAGGTCAAGGAAGTATACTTCTTCCACAAAAAATGTATAGCAAATCACATGGGAATGAGCAGGTATATAAACTTCTCTCACAAAGAAGGGCCAAGTAATAATTAAGAACAATGATCCTAATTACCACCTCTGCTAAGTCAGAAATGTTTATTTTTCTTTCTTCCACGTGGAAATATATTCATAAATCTCGTTCATTTCTTCTGTTTGCTAGTTTGGTAAACTCTGTGAGGACAAGGCCATGTCTATTTTATTGATCTGTCTTCAGCACTATGCTTGATACATAGTAGTGCTCAAAAATAGTATTTAATTAATGAATTAAGGAATAAACTGAAATACCTTTAATGAATGTCATATTTCTTTTTTATTTTAAAGGAAATTACCCATGAATTGATGAAAGGCTCCATAAAGCTAAAGCAGGGCTCAGAAGTGGATTTAATGGCCTGGGTTTACTGGATGGCAGTTTTCTTTTTTTCTCTGACCTGACATGTCTGTGTTTTGTAGAACTGTGGATAAATAAATTTTATTAAAATGAAGCTTATGTTTTGTGGTGATATTTAGAGTTGATTAACAATTAACTTCTCATAAGAAACATAATGCCCCAAAGTTCTTTTCCTGTGTTGTGAATCATTTTCCATGCAGTTGACTGACATCTCCTTGGCAAAACAAAAAGAAGCATATCTTTCTAGGCCAATGTTACCCTTGTTAAACATTTATACCCACTCACTAAAAGAGAAAACCTTGAAATTAATAATTTTGTATTATGTTGGCTTGATGCTATTCTGGAAAAAATAGGATTTTATCCACAAGTTGAAAACAAACTTCCATTATTTCAAGAGAAACACTGTCTTTGTTATACCTTGAATTTTATAACATTTTCTCCCCTTTTTCCTGAGCTTTTGAATATGTAATAATCATCAATATATCCAAGGAGGTAGGGATCATTATCTCCATTGTAATGATGATAATGTTAAGGGAGACAAAATGACTTGCTGAGTGAGTCAGCTAGTCAGAAATAAAATCCTAGTTTCCTAATTAACAGGCTGACAGTCTCACTGCCCAGGTTTATAGTTTCAACTCATGTCCCATGGCACAGTTGTGGCAACTTGGATAAAAAGATATTATTCTGCGTTGTTGCAGCTCTAGTGAGCTCCTACTGCCTCAATTCATTTGCTGACTGTAATTACATATTAATAATCCTGAAAACTAGCAAAAATTGGAATAAAGTCATGAAGATGCATATTCATAGAATCATTTGCCATGCTATTTATAGCTTCTAAGAACATACATACTCTAAAGGTAGCACACAGCCAGAGCACGTGGTACGGGACACTAGTTATAACATTCTTAATCTTTTAGCAGGAAATAAAATTGGACATCTCTTGCAGAGATCTTAATCTTTTTTAGTAAACCTAGTTAAGTTTTATTTCCTCTTTTCTTTGGGAAAAAAGGCTTTCTCCCTCAAATCCCGATGATTGCCCCAAAACTGGTGACTCAAATCCTCTGGCTATTGTTAAGGGTCATTGGCCCATTGTTAGCAGAAATAGTGTTAGGCCAGGCAGGGCCCTTAGTATCTGAGAGGAGAGGGGACTTTAAGCCAAAGGTCTTTTTATTCTTTAAGAAATATATTAACCAAGCCTGTTTCCCTTTACTCACTTAATAGGCAAATCAATAATATAAATTAATAGATATATGATTTAAATAACAAGTTCATATTTTTTCATTGTCTAGAGATTGAGGCAGCACTTCAGCAGGAAATCCAAGATCCTACCCTGACTAAGGCAGAAAAAAAAAGCCCCAATAGGCTGGGACTACAACCCTTCTCAGCAGGAAGTAGATACAAAAGAAGAGATCTGTCATCCCTCAACATCTATACTAATACTAAAGGGTTCATGACTCTTAGAAAAGAGTTATGCAGGAAAGTTAGTTATGGGGTTTCAGGTCTGCCTGCAATGACACTAGATCATTCTATCCTAGAAGGGGTCCACCCTAGTCTGCCCACAATTAAGAAAGCCAGAAGGCATTTTGGGGCTAAAAGTAACTCATAGAAAGAAACAAGTGAGCAGAAAATTGATTACTAGTTTCAGCCAGTCACTAGCACCTGCACAATAAAGACCCCAACAATCTTCAATTTACCTGAGCCTCATTATACCATCATTATAATATGATGCATATGCCTAGAAATTCATTAATATCATTATAACAGACTGAATTCTGGGAACGAACATGTGCAGAAAGCAAATTATGAATCACTGAGTCCTGTCAATCTTCGTTGTCAATCAAGGAAGTCCACCCATCTAAGAAAAGTAACTACCCACAGCAAATAGGGATAAAAACCTTAAAAGAATGTTACCAGGCCTTTTGAGTCTTGCTTTTCTTGCTCATGCCTGTTTACACATCTGGAAGTGTATTTTCCCTTCTAAAAAAGCTTTTATTATCTGCTATATTTTGGTGTCTTGCTCAATTCTTTGTTCAAGACATCAAGAACTTGGACCATGCACCGCAAGAGAATCCCCACTCTCCGGTAACACACATATGCTGCAACTGCCATATAGGATGAAAACCCAGTGTGTGAGGGGCAAGGAGAACAGAGAACTCATTTTCTATTTTTCCCTCCTTTTTTTTTTATCTTTTATCCCTCTTTATACATATGGACAGTTGAAGCACAAAGTTGCTATTGGCTATTTTGACCTAAACAGAAATGCACTTCTCCTATTACTATTCTGTAATAATCACTTTATTCTCACTTCACCCCTTGGCTATTCAATCTTGAGTGAAGGTAAGAAAATTTGTAGTGAAGAAAACAAGGTTTTTTTTTCATTTTTATCACAGAGCAGAGCCCAAGTGTCATGTTTCCTTTATCACCAATTTTTCTCTCTCTTTCTATTGGAATTTTCTTACTAATATTTAAACATTTTGGGGAGAAGGAGGGAGAGAGGGAGGGAGGGAGAGGGAGAGGGAGAGGGAGAGGGAGAGAAATATCTTGATACCATTTTCTATTCCAACTATGCCTAACGTTTCTCTTTTTATTGCAAAACTCCTTAAAAGTATGAGGCATACCAGCCATTTCTAGTTTATTTTCTTTTTATCTTGAATCCACTTTAGGCAGTTTTTGCCATGATCTGTTCATTAAATGGGTTGTGTTAAGGTAACCAAAAGCTCCATATTGCTAAATTCAATGATCAATATGCAGTGCTCATGCTAATTGACCTTTCAGCAGCATTTGACATAGTTACTAGTCCATCCTCCTCCAAATTCAGATCTTTGAATTATTTTCAGGATGCCATACATTTTTAATTTTTTTCCTACCTCACTACCTACTCTTCCGTATCCTCTGCTTATTCCTTCTTATCATGCAGATCTTAAGACAGTGAAGTGCCAAAAGGCTCGGTACTTGGTTTTCTTCTCCTATAGAATAAATCCCAAATGAATATCTCCAGCCTAGACCTCTTGTCTGAAATTCAGGCAAATATAGTCAGCTGTGTATTCTATGTCCTTACCTGGATATTTAATAGGCAATCTCAAACTCAATATATTCAAAATTTATGTCCTGATATACTACCGTGAGTCTGCTATTTCAGAAGTTTTCCTCATTTCAGTTATTGGTGAAGCAATTCTTTTAGTTTCTTAGACCACATCTTTAGATTTGTTTGCTTCCTTCACACACCAAATCCAAATCCATCAGCAAGAAAATTCTCTCTGCCCTCCTTTCAAAATACAGTATATCCAGAATCTTACCATCTTTTATCACCTCCATTGCCTGTACTATGGTCTTTTAATATTGCTTTAGCATTCTAACTGATCTGCCAGCTTCCATCTTTGTCTCTTTTCCATCTTTTCTCAACACAGCAGTCTGAATGACCCTGTTAAAACCAAAACCAGCTCATGTCATGATCTTACTTCAGAGTCTTCCAATGAATGAAGGGAAAATTAAAAAAAAAAAAAATTTTGAAAGGCTTTTAATACTACTCCAAGTAAAAGCCAAAGTAAATTGATACAGAATCTATCTCCCTGTTACCTATCTGACATCATCTCCTACTACTCTCCCCATTTCTCACTCTACTCCAACTGTTTCCAAAAATATACACCAGGTATGGATCTGTTTAATGATTTTGCACTTAATATGTTTTCTACCTGAGAAACTCTTCATCCAAATATCTACATAACTCATTCCCATACTTCATCCATGTCTTTATTCAACAGTCAACTTAGTGAGGACTTCTCTGGCCATCTGATAAAAAATTGTAAGCTTTATTTTTCCCTCTATACTTATTACCACCTAGAATATTATATATTTTAATTTTATGTTGTTTATTTCTTGTCTCTCTCCACTAGGTTAGGAAAGTTAGAGATATTGTTTTTGTTGTGTCTACTGCTGGAACATAGAAGTGCTTATTCATATTAGTTGAATGAGTAAGTGAATTAATGAATGTGTTTTGGGACAATAACAAACTACATTTTATATAATGCCACAATTATCTTCTACTGTATAATAAACCACCCCCAAATATAGTGGTTTGAAACAATAACTATTTATTTAGCACATGCTTTTATTTATTAACAATTTTATCTGAACTCAAACTAGAGTGTTCTGGTCCTGGCAGGGATAACTAATGTATTTTAGTCAGCTGAAGGTCAGCTAGGTAGTTTTCCTTCTTAAATTTATCTTACTGCAAATGAAACAAACATTAACAACTAGGCTACATCCTGTCATCATTGAGAGAGCTACTCCAAACTGCTAGCTGGACAGGGTCCTGAGAGAAAACAAGAGTTCTGGGAGAAGTGTGCAAGGCTTCTCAAGACCCAGCTGAGAACAGACATATTAGTTCAGTAATATTCTATTGATTAAAGACAGTCAAAGAATAACCCAATTTCAAGGAATGGGAAAATAAAGCACTCTTCTTTCTTTAAATTTTATTTATTTCTCTTAGCATGATAATCCTCAAGATCCGTGCATGTTGTTGCAAATGGCAGTATTTTATCTTTTCTTATGGCTCAAATATTCCATTGTATATATGTACATCTTTATCCAATCGTCTATCAAAGGAAACTTTGGTTATTTTCATGTCTTGGCCACTGTGAATAATGCTGCTAAGAACATCGGGGTGCATATATCTTTGCAAACAAATGTTTCAAGTTTTTTTTTTTTGAGTAAATATCCAGAAGAATGAATGTTGGGTCATATGGTTATTCTATTCTTAATTTTTTGAGGAACTTCCATACTGTTTTCCATAGTGACTATACCAATTTACATTTCCACTAGCCCTATAAGAGGGTTCCTTTTTTCCCACAACTTCTCCAATACTTGTTATTACATGTCCCCTTGATGATAGCCATTCTAACAGGTGTGAGATAGAATCTCATTGTGGTTTGGTTTGCATTTCCCTAGTACCTAGTGAAGTTGAGCATCTTTTTATGTCAGTTGGCCATTTGTATGTTTTCTTTGGAGAAGTGTTTGTTCAGGCCCACTGCCCATTTTTTAATTGGATTGTTTGTTTTTTATTGTTGAGTTGTGTGAGTTCTACATATATTTTAGATATTAGGCATTTATCGAAGGCATATATCTTCTCCCATTCAGATGGTTGCCTCTTTTTCTTGTTGATGCTTTCTTTTGCTGTATGGAAGCTTTTAAATTTGATATAGTCTCATTTATTTATTTTTACTTTTACCTCCTTTCCTTTGAGGTAAAGTTTACAAAGTTCTCTCCAATTCCAAGATCCATGAGTTTAGTATCTATGTTTTCTTCTATGTAATTTATTGTTTCAGGTTTTATATTCGGGTCTTTGATCCATTTTGAGTTAATTTTGGTGTACGGTGACAGATAGCAGTGTAGTCTCATTCTTTTGCATGTGGCTTTCCGGTTTTCCCAGAACCATTTATTGAAGAGAATTTCCTTTCTCCATTTCATGTTTCTGGATCATTTGTTAAAAATCATTTGCCCATATATACAGAGATTTATTTCTAGACTCTTAATTCTGTTCCATCAGTCTAGGTGTCTGTTTTTCTGCCAATATCACTTTATAATATAATTTGAAGTCAGACAGAGTGATAATGTTGGCCTTGTTTTTTTTTCTCCCCCCGCCCCCTTCAGGATTGCTTTGGCTATTCAGGGTCTTTTGTGCTTCCATACAAATCTGATTATTTTTTTCATTCTATTTCTTTAAAAAATGCCTTTGGCTCTACATGTCGCCATTAAAATGCTATTGACTATATTTCCTATGTTGTACTCTACATTCCCATGACTGCTTTGTAACTACTAGTTGGTACTTCATCCTTTCAACTTTTTCTCCAAGTCCTCCAACCTCCCTCCTCTTTGGCAGACACCAGATCATCCTCTGTATCTGTGAGTCTGTTTTTATTTACTTTGTTCTTTTTGCTCCTTAGATATCATATATAAGTGAAATTATATAGTAATCAGGGGGATCACTTTATAAACTATATAAATGTCCTACCAATGTACCGTATACCTGAAACTAATAAAAAAACTAATAAAAAAGAAAAGAGTGCAAGGGAAATCAATATATTTTAATATAATAGAATATTAATTGATTCACTGATGTAGTTTCCCATTCTACAATGCAATTAAATTTTAAGAAACTACCATTTATTAAAATTTGGTGTAAAGCAAAAAAGAATATCTATATTATCTGAAAATGCTTTAAAATAATTTTTATTTCACAACTTCAATCTACTTGAGGCCAGATTTTCTTTAAATATTTTAACCAAAACAATATATAGCAGTAAATGGAATATAGATGGGAAATCCACCTGTCTTCTACTAAGCCAGACAATGATATTTGCAAAACTGTGTGTTTGTTCTACATTTTTCATTAAATATTCTTGTTTTGGAAAATACAACTTTCTTTACTAAAATATGTTATTTATGTTAGCATAAAATGATGTAATTATTGTTATTTTAAATATCAATAAATACTTATTTTTAAATACCATTGGAATTTTAATGAGGATTGCATTAAATCTGTATAATGCTTTAGGTAATAAGGTCATTTTAACTATGTTGATTTTTCCAATTCAAGAACATAGATGGAATATCTTTCCATTTCTTTGTGTCTTCTTCAATTTCTTTTAATAATGTCTTATAGTTTTCAGTGTATACGTCCTTCACATGCTTTGTTAGATTTATTCCTGGATATTTTATTCTTTTTGTTGCAATGGCAAAAGGAACTATTTTTTCCACTTCTTTTTCTGACAATTTATTATTAGAGTATAGGAACATTATGGATTTTCGAACATTCATTTCATATACTGAAACATTTTTGTGTTTGTTTATTTTTTCTAATAGTGTTTCAGTGCAGCAGTTCACAACCTCTGTGACAACAGGGACCAGTACTCCTATGAGAATTTAATGCCTGGTAATCTGAGGTGGAGTTGAGGCAGTGATGCTAGTGCTGTGGAGTGGCTGAAAATACAGATGTTAGAGTATAGGAAAAGAGAAAAGATACAAGTAAACAGAGTCAGAAAAGAAAGAGAAGTTATGTCAGTTACCATAGAATATAAAGTATTATACAAGAATACTATGAAAGATTACATGCCACCAAATTCAATAACCTTAAAGTAATGGAAAAGTTCTTAGAATGAGCAATCTTTTTATTTTATTTAGGAATGCTATGGATCTTTGAATATTGATTTTGTACCTTGAAATTTACTGTATTTGTTTATTATTTCTAATAGTTTTGAGTGGAGTCTTTAGATTTTCTACATAGAGAATCATATCATCTGCAAAAAGACACAATTTAACTTCTTCATTCCATATTTTGATAGCTTTTATTTCTTTCTCATGCATGATTGCTTTAGCTAAGACTTCCAACACTATATTTAATAACAATATTGATAGTGGACAACCTTGTCTTGTTCCTGATCTTAGAGGAAAGGTTTTTAGTTTTTCACCATTAAATATCATGTTAGCTGAGAGTTTGCCATATATGCCCTTTATTATGTTGAGATACTTTTCTTGTATACCTATTTTATTGTTTTAATTATAAATGGATGTTATAACATGTCAAATGCTTTTTCTGCATTTATTGATATGACCATATGATTTTTATTCTTTATTTTGTTAATGTAGTATATCACATTAATCAGCTTGCATAAGTTAATCCATTCCTGCACCCCTGAAATAAAGCCCACTTGATCATGGTATATAACCTCTTTGATGTGTTGTTGTATTCTATTTGCTAGTATTTTGTTTTAAATTTTTGCATCTTTATTCATAAGATAAATTGGTCTATATTTTTATTTTTTGTGCTGTCTTTACCAGGTATTGGTATCAGCATAACGTTGATTTCATAAAATGAGTTAGGAAGTATTGCCTCTTCTTTAAATTTTTTAAAAAAGTTTAAGTAGAACATGAATTAAATCTTCTTGAATGTTTGGTAGGATTCACGAGTGAAGACATTTGGTCCTGGACTTTTACTTTTTGGGGAGATTTTTGATTATTGTTTCAATTTCCATACTGTTTACTAGTCTATTTAGATAATCCAGTTCTTCATGATTTAGTCTAGGAAGGTTGCATATTTCTAGGAACTTGTCAATTTCTTTTAGATTATCGAATTTAGTAGAGTATATTCTTTCCTAGTATTCTTGTATAATAATTTGTATTCAATGGTATTTGTTGTAACTCATCTTTCTTTTTCAAATTTGTATCTTTTCTCTTTTTCTTAGTGAATCTAGCCAGGGTTTTGTCAATTTGATTAATCTTCTAAAAGAACGAGCTATTTGATGCATTAAGTCTCTCTATTATCTTTTTGTTCTCAGCTTTATTTACTTATTCTTTAATTTTGATTTCCTTTCTTCTCCTGACTTTGGGCTTCATTTGTTCTTCTTTATCTAGTTTTCTAATATGCAATGTTAGGTTGTTATTTTGGGGAAGTTTTTCCTCTTTCTTCAGATAGGCCTGAAATGATATAAACTTTCTGCTTTTGCTGTGTCCCCCAAACTTTGATATTATTATACTTTCATTCTCATTTATTTCTATGTATCTCTTGATCCCTCCTTTTATTTCTCCTATGACTCAGTCATTCCTTAGTAGTATGTTGTTTAATCTTCACATATTTGTTGTTTTTCTTGTTTGTTTCAGTTAATCTTCAGTTTCAAAGCATCCTGGGTAGAGAATATGCTTGGTATGATTTAATCTTCTTAAATTTGTTTAGGCTAGTTTTGTATCATGACATATGGTGTATTATAGAGAATGTTCCATGTGTACTAGAGAAAAATGTATAATCTGATATTTTGAGATGAAAGGCTCTATAAATGTCAATTATATTCAATTGGTCTAATTAATGTGTAATTTAAGAATGATATTTCTTTATTGAATTTATTTTTAGGTGATCTATCCATAGATGACAGTTGGGCATTTAGTTCCCCTATGATAATTGTGTTTTCGTTAGTTTCTCTCTTTAGTTCCATTAGTAGTTGCTTTACATATTTTGGTGCTCACTTATTGGGAGCATATATATTGATAAGTGTTATGTTCTCTTAATGTATGTTTCCTTTTATCATTATTAAATGTCAATTATTGTCTCTTGTTACCTTTTTTATCTTGAAGTCTATTTCATCAGATGTAAGTATGGCTACACCTACTTTTCTCTGGATGCCATATGCTTAGAGTATCATTTTCTATGCATTTGATTTGAGCCTAGATTTGTCCTTGCAGCTGAGATGTGTCTCTTGAAGATAGCATATGATAGGGTTTCAAATAAACTTTTCTTAATGGAAGAAGTTGCAAAGTCACATTGCAAAGGGGCATTCATTCAAGGAGGAAAATGATTTCTGCCATTCCTGCAAATAATCTACAACTTCAGGTTAACAAAGGAAGATCAGAAATCTTATCCAGAGAGCTTTCTGGGATAGAAACAGGTGACCAACTCCCCTGTGTGTTTTAGCTTAAAACAAAAATGAATAATCTCTTAGTATCTGTGAATCTTTCAATGAGACTATACTTTCTATTTAAGTAATTGTATCTGTAACTTCTATAACTTTTTTATGTCATTTATGACTCTAGATCAATATTGTGAAATATCATAATAGAATGGAATAAGAATGGTGATTGTCAACACTGACTATTCCATTTTTACATTCATCTCTTTCTGTACACAGTTATGGAGAAGACAATTTTCCATGGGTGTCTCATGTTTCTGCAAGTCTTCTGAGTAGAAGCACTATCACCTTTTGTTCTAGACCATATTTTCAAGTATATTTATATAACAAATGGCTTTGGAAGATAAAAATACTGACTCTTTCCAGAGCACAGAGAAAATTTGTTTACTCTGCCATGTAAAAAATATATCTTCTATTATGGCAAAGTTCAAGCAGATTTGTTTACAGCCCAGTGTAAAAGATTCTGGTTCTCTGAGCTCAGTGTTCTTCATCTTTGAAACAAACCAAGTACATGTGCAGAATTCACCTCGGGCCACTCTATATTATCCTATAAAACTTGGAGGCAAGGGGGACAGATACAAACATGAAGATCACTTTACTGCGAATAACAAAGTCTTTTCACTCTGACCCAGTAGTCTTTTGTTTTCTGTCCATGAAAGTTAGCAAGTTAACTTAATATTGGTTAATTTGCAAGTACTGCAAAATCCCAGAACCTTCATGATTTTAAATGTTTTGTAAATAATTTGCATCATTGAAATAATTATGCATTTATTATTTGATTAATATGTGCACATACCGGGTTGTTTACAGATATGGTGAATATAAAAAATATCATTACTTTTCTTTGAGTTTCTACAGTATAATCTATTATGATTTGACTACTTAAAAGAACGAATATCTTACATGAAAGTGAAATGTTCTAGATTTATTTTGTATATAGTTTTACTTTCCAAAATAATGTGTACTTTTTTAAATCACAAAGTCACAGAAAAGCAAAACTCCTTAAAAAATGTCATTTTCACTTCAACAATGCACATACTGAAGTTAATATGATAAAGAAAATTTTAACAAAATCTGTACTCAAGGCTGACATGAAAATCTATAAAATGTTTCATATTTGGGGGAAAAATAAATAACAGGATGGAGGTGACTCATATAAAAGAAAGCTAGAATGAAGAGGAAAAGAAAAGTAAAACAGTTAGGTTAAACATAAAACTAATATTAAGATAGTAGATAGAAGCAAAATATATCAATAATCACTTTAAATGCAATTGACAATATAATTAAAAGGCTAAAATTGCTAGTGTGGAATTAAAATATAGGTTATTTAAGTGAAAATCAAAGAATACTTATTAAATATAAAGAAACAGTGCTTTGAAAATAAAATGATGGTGAAAACCATACCATGTAAGCAGTAATCAAAAGAAAAATTAGAGTGGCTATAATAATATGAGATAAAAAGATTTTATGTTAAGACACATTACTGGAGAAATAAATGGGCATTACATAATAATAAAAACTCAGTCCAAAATTCCGCTTGTGAGACATTCTGCAAATTCCTGACCAGAACTGTCAAGTTCATCAAAAACAAGAAAATTCTAAGAAACCGTTACAGTCAAAAGGAGTCTAAGGAGATATGATGACTAAATGTAAAGTGGTAACCTGGATAAGATGCTGTAACAGAAAGAGTACATTAGGGAAAAGCTATGGAAACATGAATAAAGTATAGTGTTTAATAATAATGTATCCATATAGGTTCATTAATTATAATAAATGTATCATTCTAAGATTTAACAATAGGACCACCTGGATGTGGTGAATTCTCTGTACCATCATTGCAATATCTCTGTTAATTTAAATTATTCTAAAGAAAAAATTTTTTGAAAAAATGATACATAAAATAAATAACATACCCAACATTAAAAAATATTCCTAAAACCGATAAAGTAAAAACAGATAATTCCAAAGAAAAATAAACAAAATATTTAAATATATTTCACAAATAGGATATCCAAAAAGGGAAAAAAACATACAAAAATTTGCCCTATTTCATTACTCCTTCAGATTAAGTAAATCAAAATCACAATGTGGAAAATGTTTACTAAAATTGCACATACACATACTATGATGCAGTAATTCTACTCCTAGTTATATACCATCAGAAATGATGACATATATTTACTGAGATACATATGAAAATGTTCATAGCAGCACTATTTGCAATATCCCAAATTGGAAACATCTTTTTGATTCTGATTTTCAGAGCACCCAGTTTTGGCTAGAGAACCTGCCTGACTTATTTTGGTTCAGATACTACTTCCTATTTACAATTTCTGTTTAACCCTGGATTTTCATTAAAGTGTCTCTGAACCCAGCCTAAGAACTTTCCCTTAACCCAAATTAATAGTTATTTAAAAGATAATCAGGGGATTCCTTTGGACTAAATTAGAGGAGTTAACTTAAGTTACTGCTGTAAGAAATAGATTTAGGAAATTTCTTCAAATTAAGTAGGAAATCAGCACTATGAATGATGTCAGAATGAAGACTGAAAAAAAAATAAAACAAATCTTGTCTGTTTTAGAACCTTTGCACAAGGGTAGGAATGTAGGCCGGTCATTTGCTTTTATACTTTCTTTAGGTAACATTTCAAAAAAAGCAACAACAATAATAAAAGTCTAATACCACTTAATAAAATATAACACAATATGTTCATTTCAGATATACTTGGCTATAATTCTCCCAAGTAATGCGTCATGAACACAAATGAAACATTCTAATTTGTAATGAAGTGATAAATAGTAAATAGGACATTTATGGTCATATCCTATGGGACCTAATATGAGGAAAGAATGGAAAAAAGAAAAATTTCTTCACTGCTTTCTACAGTGTCTGGCATAGAGTAGGCGATTAAGAAATATATGTTAAAAATGGGGAACTGGAAGAATCCTCTACCTTTTTGTATAATAAAAGAAAATACAGTTATCTGGTCAATTAGTTCTTTTTGTATGAACAGACTGCTGAGAGCAGTTGATGGTTAGTCTCTTCAAAGCACTGTACATTCCTTCTATAGATAAATATTTATAAAAAAGGATTCTGCTTATTCCCACTAAAAGATGATCAAAAACAAACTCCTTCTTTTCAAGATATAATGATGTATAATTTTCAAAAAGTTCTGCAGTAACTACAATTTATAATTAATATTTAAATGTCAATGTTAAACCAGTGGAAGTCACTTTTTTTTCCTGGCTTTATTGAAACATAAGATAATTAGTTGCTCCTATTTACATTGTACAATTCATTGAGTATTTTTTTTTCAATTATAGTTGATATATAATAATATACCAGTTTCAGTTGTACAGCATAGTGATCAGAGAACCATATAACTCACAAATGATCCCCCACTAAATCTAATACATCTCTTCTCCCTTACATATTTATTATAATATTATTAACCATCTTCCCCATGCTACACTCTACATCTCAATGTTTATTCTGCAACTATCCATTTGTACCTCTTTATCCCTTTGCCTTCTTTTTTTTGTAGACCCCTCCAACTATCCTCCCATCTAGTAGCCCTCAATATGTTTTCTGTATCTGTGAGTTTGGTTCCACTTTTGTAGTTGATGTTTATTTTGTTCTTTGGATTCCACATGTACGTGAAATCATGTGATATTTGTCTTTCTTTATCTGACCCATTTCATTCAACGCAATACCTTCTAGATCTATCGAGGGAACATCTTTTTCTATCCCTTCCTTTTACTCTGTGTGTGTCTTTTAATCTCAAGTGAGTCTCTTGTAGGCAGCATAGGTAGGGGTCTTGTTTTCTTATCCATTCAGTCATTCTAACTTTTGGTTGGAACACTTAATTCTTTCCCATTCAAAGTACTTGTTGATAGGAATGTAGTTATTATCATTCTTTATTCATGTTTTTGATACATGTTTTTTTCTTCTTAAAGAAATTCCTCCAACAATCCATGTAATACTGGTTTGGTGTCGATAAATTCATTTAGCTTATTTTTTGTCTGGGAAGCTCTTTATCTGTCTTTCGACTCTAAGTGATAGCTTTGCTGGATAAGATATTCTTGGTTGTAAAGCACATTGAATATTTTGTGCCAAGTCCTTTTGTTCTGCATAGTTTATTTATTATTATTATTTATTTTTATTATGATGACATTGGTTAAAGAAATCCAATAAGTTTCAGGTGTACAATTCGACAGTAAGGATTTTGTTAACCAATGTCATCTCTCTCTCTCTCTCTCTCTATATATATATATATATAGAGAGAGAGAGAGAGAGAGTATTGTGTGTTCACTGCCCATAGTTATATTTCTTTCTGTCACTGCATATTTGACCTTTTTTACCTCACTTACCTCTCCCCTCATACCTTCCCCCTACCTAATGGTAGCCACTAGTCTATTGTCCACATCCATGAGTCTCTGTTTGTTTGCTCTGTTTGTTTGTTGCTTTTAGGGTTATAGAAGCTGTGGTACATATATACAATGGAATATTAGTCATTAGAAGAGGTGAAATACTGCCATTTGTGACAACATGGATGGATCTCAAGATAAACATGCTAAGCAAAATAAGCAAGACAGAAAAAGTTGAAAATCACTTATATGCATAATTTCTGTTAAGAAATCAGCTGCTGGTCTTATGGGTACTTCCTTGTAGGTAACTAACTGCTTTTCTCTTGCTGATTTTAAGATTTTTCTCTTTGTATTTAACGTTTGGCATTTTAATTATGATGTGTCTTGGTGTAGGCCTCTTTGAGTTCCTCTTTCTTGGGACTCTGAGCTTTCTGGATTTGTATGCCTATTTTCTACACCAGGTTAAAAAGTTTTCCATCATTGTTTCTTCAAATAGTTCTTCAACTTCTTGTTTTCCTTCCAGTACCCCTATGACACAGATTTTTACCTTTAAATTATTATTATAGTCTTGGCTTCTTTTTACTTGCTATTCTGATTGAGTGTCCTTGGCTTCCCCATCTTCTATATTGGTAGTTCACTCCTCTTCTTTATCCACTCTGCTGATTTCCTCTGATATACTCTCCATCTCAGATAATGTATTCTTCATTTCTGACTGGTTCAATTTTAATTTCCATTTTCATTTTTTATGTTTTGTATCTCTTTGTTAGAATTCTCATTGAATTCATCTACACTTTTCCTAAGTTCATTGAGCGTCTTTACAACCAGTATTTTGAACTCTGCCTCTGTTAGATTGCTTGACTCTATTATTCCTGGATATTTGTCCTATTCTCTCATATGGTTTCTGCTTCTTTGTCTTCCCATTTTGGCTGCCTTTCTGTGTCTGTTTCTAGGTGCTAAGCAAAACTCCTAAGTCTACTGGTCTTATTAGCATGGCTTTGTGTAGCAGGTGTCCAGTGACATAGTCCTGAGAGGGGTTCAGCTGCAGGTCAAGTTTAGCCTCAGCCTATGCCCCTCTGAGGCCACGCATTAAGAGTCAACAAGTAATCCCAGATTCTATGCTTATAGCTGCCTCAAGAAACTACAGAAATTACAGCCAGCTGCCACTATTGTGAATCTGTGCCTACTTAGAAAGAAGCACCAGACTCACTGAGGATATACTGAGATGTGACTTGGGTGGGGCCACAGGGTAGGGGAGGCAGAGTTTCAGGAAATCCTCTTAGCAAGCAACCTCTGTTATCCAGTTTGATGTTGTCTCAGCTATGGTGGCACTGGGTCCACACACTAGAAGGGGGGTGGGCTCAAGAGGAACAATGGATGCTACCAACATTTCTGCCTGGGAGAAACCCTTACCGCTGGCCCTCACTCTGAAAACTCAATGTCCCCCTGTAAGTCCCTAGTGCTCCCAAAGCAGCCAACCTGGCACTGGTGCTCAGGACAAGAAAGCCTGACACCACGAAAGTATGCTCATGGACAGGATCCCTTTAGGAGGTGTCTGCAGCTGCCATAGCCTCTGTCCCACTCAGATGCTTGGTATTTGGCAACTTTATATCTTCATCCCATCCTACTCTCTACCGTTGCAGGTTGATTAATTATTTCTTTCCCTCATTGTAGTGCTTCTGTTTCTCTAGATCCCAGGCAACTTTCCTTGCTGTTTACTCCAGGTTTCCATCACAACTTTGATTTGGTCGCAAGAAGGATGAACAGAGCCTTTATCATCTATGCCATACTTTTTCCCTCCAGAAGTCACTACTTAAAAAAAATAGCAAAATGTACGTTTGGGCTATGAATGAATTTCTTCCTCCCTAGAAAATGTGTCATTGATAAGAGATCAAACTTAATATTAATCAGTAAATAGTTAATTTTCTTTTGCTTTTAGGAAATGTAAGAATAAATTTATCTGAAAATACAAATTGAGAATATGTTAATTGCATCTTTTTTAGATCCATTGAATAATTTTGGGTATTACTCATTTTCTTCTTACTAGTATTACAAGATTAATCATACATCTAAAAAATCAGTATGTTTATTTGTCCCTACAGTTGACCATATTCATTAGAAATATTCATTACAAAAGGAAGTCTATTCTAGGGTGTATATTTATATTGGACTCAGTGATACATAATTTAGCCTGAGATTTTATGTTATGTATGTATGTTATGTAACTCAAATGTGTATTAAATTCACTTTCAATAAGTAGCAATTACTTGTCTTCCAAGTTTATTGTAGAAACATCTAAAATGCAAAAGTTTAAATCATAAATTGATTTATTTCCATAGAACTCTGTGAACCATAAAAATCTTGCAGTTTGCCAAAATCTGCCAGACATCAACAATTACAATTAAGCTCAACATTTCTGTCCTTTACTCATTAAATTGCTGGTCATGCATTTCAAATGGTATATACAGTGAGTGAGTCATTGTAAAGTATTGAGCAAAATATAAAATCTATAATAGTCTTCTAAAATGAAGAAAATTCAATCTCCCATGGAAAAGTATAAAATAGGATGGCTCAAAAATAGACAACAGAGAATAGAGCCCACAGTACAAATTGTAATTAATTTATTGCTCTGCCAAGTTCAGTGAAAAAACTGATAGGAAAATATCAAAAATGCCAAAGTAAAGATAAGTATACAATAGATTGGGATTTATTCTAAAAGATACGCTGGCTACCTTAATTTTGAAAGAAAAATATATGGGTTAGAGTTGCAAATTGTGATTAAATCTTTCTATCATTACTCTTTGTATTTCTTTATGGAATAAAAATAATTTGGTAGAAAAGATATACTATTTTAATTAAATCCTATGTTTCATTAAGAAAGCAGTTCTGCACATTTAAATTATTTATTTCTTTATTATATATAATGTAATAATATGTAATTTAAGACATATGTATTATATTTCTTAAATAATATTTAAGATTATTATATATATTTTTATATTTATATAGGATTTTCCCCTCAAAATTCAAGTTTATTTGGTTGTGCTAGGATCATTAATTATCAATGAAGTTACTGTGCTTAATAATTGAATACATTTGAAAGCACTTTTTTTCCAGATCATAATTTATTGCTGATGTCATTAAATGTCATAGTTTAAAATAATTGTCAAGCCATTCGACAATCCTATGAGGAAAATAAACTTAATTTTGACTGGAACTTTCCTCTGGCAAAGAAAATGTTCTTCAAGGTGAAGTAAGAGTAAAATATAATAATAATAAATGTAAGTTAATTTTTATTTCCTTCCCCTAAAATAGTAGCAATTGCCATAACCACCAGCACTACAGAAACAAGAAAGGAAAATACAGCTTGATCCTTCTATTGTGGCTAAGTTGAGTGTTATATGCTTATTTATTTACTTCCTAGATTTGGAAGATTGTCTCAACGTAGACACATGCACAAAGGGTTTCAGAAAGACCTCTAGTAGGCCACTTTCATAAGAGCTGGGAAGGCATATGTACTTTTCATTTCCTAGCTTAAGCATAAGCTTTAGTGAGTATATCTAAAACGAAAATGTCTAGTCAAGGAAGTTTCTGCTTTGGCAAAGTGTGTCACTCAGTGACAGGAATGAGGTAAACTTAACTACACCAAAAGAATAATAACAACAACAATAATAATAATAATAATAATAATATAATGTCTAAGATTTACAACTTTTAGATTTCTATTGTTAAATTAATACATATATATATTGGTCATTTTATATTCAAATGTTTTCAGATAATAAATCAAAGTGCAAACAATGGAAAGCAAGCTCTACTGTAGACTAATGTTTGGTACCTCCAGTGTTAAATAATTAGAAAGACTCAGATGAATCAAAAGCTTAGTTGTGCCTGAGTTAGGAACAGTAGTGTTCTAGAGCCAACTGGTACTGGCTTGAGATGACTGTTAAATTTTCTGAAATTTTACCGTCCAACTGGTAACACATTACTATCCTGAAATAATCTGTGTCAGGAATATTTACCTAGCAGAAATCAGTATATGCTACAATCAGAATGTTGTCCCCTATCGCCAGAGAGGTAGTTGTCAATCATTTGCTAGCACACCACTGGTTAGGATATCAAGCACTAGTAATGTTGAAATATCATGTACCATCTACATAATTCTATGAAAAATCATTTTATATGACTAATTTAAAATATTATTTATCAGTATTTTTAGAATAATCTATTCTAATCTTGCTTTATATTTAACATAAAACATCAATGTATTCCCTTTGACAATGTCAAATTCTAGTTATACCATAAATCTTCATAGAAGCTTTAATTGATCACTTTTTACAAAATAAGGCTAATGAAAACATTTTTCACTTTATTAGCCAAAGGCTAATTGTATAAATACATACCATTAACTTACATGATCAGAGTGTTGAAAAAGTGAAGATAAATTTTAGTTAAGAAAAAAGATTAGCTATTCTTTAAAAGCTCAAAGTTGACAGATTTAAGATATAAGAGGCTTTGATGTAGCTAAATTCATTTTCTCACTGAAGGAAATGTCAGCAGGGTTAGAATGACGATTTTACTTAAGAAATTAAAGCTCCAGTTATCTTGGTTGAGGGTTGAATAAAGAAGCATAACTTTCTCTCTTTTTAATTTTTTCTCTCAGGCAGATATTAATTTTCAAATGCCATAACACATCTATGAAATACCAAGGCATCATTATTTAAACTGGCTTTCTTAAGATTCAGATATTTTTGAAAACTTGTTACAGAGCAGTCACTTGATCAAATAGTCCATTTTTAAGCTGAAAATATTTTTCTTTTTCCAATTTAACTTGGCATTTCAAGATGGAAAGAGTAGTTACATAATCACCTTCGTTATTCTAATAGAATGTGAAATAAAAAGGATTATCTTCAAAAGCATAATATTTCACTACTCAAGATTAGAAGTGAATTGACAAATCATTTTTTAAATAAATTTCAAAATTTCAGTTGAAAGAATTAAAATGATACATAACATCTAAACTTAATAATTTTAACCCTTACCACTACCCACTGAACAGGGAACAACCTCCTGACCCACTGGTACATACCATCCTTAAAACATGAGATAAACTATATCTATCATTGACAACTTCTGACAATCTTAGTGACAAAATAGCAAAATCACTTGATTTTGTGGATTTCTTTCTGTTAACTCTAATAATCTGTCTCTCTATAAAGACCTCTTGGTCTTTTGGGTCTTTTGGGTCATAATTGAACTCTGTGCACAAAAGCTCAAAGTTTGGTCCAATTAAGTCACTGATTTTCAATGATGGTCCTGAGGAGGTAGGCAGAGAGGTTAAGTATTTCTGTAGTTCTCTACAAATGAAACTCTATTGTAGTTAATTCTATCATCTACCATAAAGGAAGGGTATCTGATAACAAAATTAGAAATCAAGCAAGACAATTGTCACCATATATCATAATGGTTAAGAGTTTGGATTTGAATACCACACCTGCATGAGTTTGAATGTTATCTTTACCCCTTATCATGTGCCATATCTATGATGCCATCCATTTCAAGATATATCATCATTTCATGTAGCACCAAAAAAAAAAAGAATAAAATAAAAATTATATTTGTTGGAAGCCAAAGATTTTAAAGATATATCACAATTTTAGAGATGTTAAAAAATGTTTTAAATGTATCTTAGAACCAATGAAAAATGATCCTTGTTGTGTGACTCTGTGTAACACTGAACTTGGCCTCAGTTTCCTTATTTGTAAAATAAAACAAGTATTATCTAACCTTTTGAGGTTATTGTAAGGGTCAAATTAGATTATATGTGGAAAATGCCTGTCAATAAGTAGGAACTTGTTTTAGTTTGGCAGAAGATTTATTGCCTTGTGGGTACTTTTCATTATAATTTATTCAGTGCTCTGAACGTTAACATAAAATTATTAATTACATTCTAGTCTATTGGAAGTTAAGAAACTATTTAAAATATTAATATCAGTATATCACTTTAAGCCAACAGATTTTCATTTGACAAAATTGAATATCTACTACCAGTAAGAGGCGATATAGTATAGTGGTCTGTTTTTGAATCTTGGCTTCTTTACTTACTAGACAAGTTATCTAACTTTGCCTTATTTTTTTCTTTCCTTTAAAGCAGAAAATACTAATAGTTGTGGAGATTAAATTAACTAATGGATGCAAAGGTTTAGAAAAGCACCTGACACTTTGTAAGCACATCATAAATGATCGATCTTATTTTACAATGTGCTAAGCATTGTTTGGAAGAATAGAAATACCAGTGAACAAGAAAGACATAATTCTTGTCTAGTGGATTTTATGGTACAGTGAAGAAAGACTATAATGTAAAGAAATATAAAATAACAGGTTTTGTTATATGCTAGGAAGAATAATACAGCAAGATAGGGGATAGAGAATGGTAGAAGTGCTATTTTTAGAAAGAGTGGTCAGAAAAGAAATCTTAGAAGAGGAAGGAATGAATATGACACATTGAAGAAAGAACAAGATCAGAGTAGCTGGGATAGAGGGAACTATGAAGGAGTGGTTTTGTAGATAGTTAAGTGTTGAACAATTTTTAAACAATTTTATTTTCAACTAGGTGTGGATATTTGTCCCAGAAGTAGTTTTCACATTAGTCAGATAATATTCAAATATTCTATTATTGAAAGAGCATTTAAGCAATAGCACATTTAATTCAGAGGCTGTAAATGACATTCCTTTTACTAAGCACTTGATTCAAAAATAATACTTTCTAATAGGTTACCATAGCTGAGCTACTGTATTTTTAATGAAAGTTACAAAACTCTTCATGCTCATTGGTGGAGAAAAGAGGCATTGAAAAGCATCAACATTTTAAGTGTTCAGTGTAACAAAAGTCCACATAACATTTTTTGTCATTGTCTCACAGTTTGACTATAGTCACACATCAAATAACGACAACAGACAGCATATAAAATGGTGGTCCCTTAGATTGTAACAAAGTTGGAAAATTCCTATCGCCTAGTGATGTTGTAACCATCATATTGTCATAGTGAAACACATTACTCATATGTTTATGGTGATATTGGTGCAAACAAGCCTATTGTGTTGCCAGTCATATAAAAGTATAATACATATATTATAGAATACATAATACTTGATAATGATCATAAACGACTATATTATAGGTTTATGTATTTACTATGCCATACGTTTTATCATTACTTTAGAGAGCACGCTTTCTAATTATATAAAAAAAGTTTGCTTCAGAATAGTATTCCCTGTTACACCATGAGCAGCCTCATGCATTGCCTGTTTACTGTGTCTCTTGATTGCATTATTTTCTCTTATATTTGATTTAAACCCTTGCTGTTTTATAAATTTAGTGTAACCTCAGTGTATAACGTTTATAGTCTACATTAGTGTACAGTAATGCCCTAGGCCTTCACATTTACTCAGCACTCACTGACTTACCCAGAGCTATTTCCAGTCCTGCAAACTCCATTCATGGTAAGTGCCCTATACAGGTGTACCATTTTTTTTATATTTTATAACATATTCTTACTGTACCTTTTCTATGTTTAGATACACAAATACTATTGTGTTACAGTTGCTTACAGTATTCAATATAGTAACATGCTGTAAAGGTTTGTAGCTTAGAAGCAATAAGCCATACTATATAGCCTAGGTGTGTAATATGTAAGTACACTCTATGGTGTTCGAACAATAACAAAAATCACCCACAAATGCATTTTTCGAATATCATGAAAATGAAATAAGTCAGATAGAAAGGATAAGACTATGTGGGATATACAACAGAAAGCAACAACAACAAAAAAAGAAAACAAACAAAAACTCATAGACACAGAAAGCATTATGGCAGTTATCAGAGAGAAAGGGGGTGGAAGAGATTGAAGAGGCTAAAGGTCAACTACATGGTGATGGAAGAAGACTAAACTTTGGGTGAGGAACACACAATGCAACGTACAGATGATGTATTATTGAACTGCGTACTTGACACTTATAATTTTATAAATCAATGTCACTCCAATAAATTTAATAATTTAAAAATAGAAAAAATGATCAAATGCACACATATAAAATCAAATAAAACAATTCTATCCATAAAAAAAAAAACAACCTTAACTATAATTTGGTATTGGTTCCTCAGCAACGGGGTATTTTTTGTAGTTAGAACAGAGTCCACAAAGAACTGAAGTCTTTGACTAATCTTCCTTCAGTATCTGTGTGAGTAATAAGCTGCTTTTCTGTATCTTTAGCTATTTATCAAGAAAAAAAAAGATGAATTACTCAGAACATATCTCTGTCCTTAATAGTGCATAACTGTAAATCAATTTTATGCCATCATTACCTTTGAACTTCCCCTTATTTCTTCACTTCTCTTTTACCGCACTTCATTCCTCTAGGCTCTCTTTTACTTTCCTGGTTGTTATCCAAAAGTAAGATTCATGGAATATTCAAAAACATTCTTTCAGCAAATTGTTTTCTTCCTTACCAAGCATCATACAGGGCCAATATAAAGAAAAAAAAAAAAAAGACAAACTAAGGTTTTTTTTTTTTTTTTTTTTTTTTTTTTTCCGTAGAAGGGCTAAAAAGCAGTGAAATAGCCAAAAGTTTAGAAACAGTAATAAACTAGAATATTACAGCCACAAGAATTATTTCTGTTAAGGCAAATATTTATCTATAAATTTAGTGAATTACCAACATTTATCAAAAAAGTCTAAACATACTAGGTAATTTTTAACCACTCTTTTCCCAACACCTACACATGAGGCTTTTTCTTTTTAATTTCTTACCTTGCAAATATATTTATCACTGCTCCATTCTTGGCCTAACATTTTCTGCCCTAATCTTACAATACTAAAAACAACACTTCTGACACTGAGGCAAGAGCCATTGCATCAGAAGAGAACTCCAAGTCAAATGCTTAATATGGAGACATTTTATAGCTTCTTGGTCCAAGTATTATCATTTCTCCAATCTTTCACTAATCTACTCTTACAAATTTTTTTTTCAACTGGAAACATGCATTTCCCTGGTGGAAACACTATATTTCTATAAGCTGGTAAAGAGCCTCATATTTAAGTATTTTAAGAAAATTGTTTTTATGTAACAATTCTAAAGAAATGTTCATTCTCCATTAGTTCAGGTATAGGAAAACCCTCTAACCTTATCTTTCAATTTAGGCATAAAATGACCTAATTAACTAGTATAAAAATTATTTTAGATTGATCTTTGGAAATATGGTGGAGTGAGAGACATCCCAAGATCTCTCCCCTTGAAACAACAATTAGCTTAACATATAAACCTCAACTAAATACTCAAACTGCACACAAGCACGTCTGAGTGTGGAATCTACTCATGGGAGCTACCACAGATCAGAACTTCTGGTGTTGAGCAGGAGACTGGGAGAAATAAACAAGCTGCCCCGCACAGCCCCCAGAGCTACTTGTAGGAAGAGGGGGAGAGGAGAAGGAGAGGTGAGTTTCCCAAACAGCCCTCCCTGGGAGAGCTGTGAGCTCCCTGCTCCTGGCAGCAGGGCCCAGCCATCAGGGCAGAAGGCAGAGAAGTGGGATGACAGAAAAACAACAGTTGATTTTTACCGGCTGCGGTTGCAAAACCAATGCTGAGCCACAGCCTCCAACCTCTAACCCAAATGGCCCCTCCCTCCATACCTTTCGAGACCAGTCACCACGGAACTGCAGGGGAATCTGAGCAAATGCTACAGAAACTGTTGCTAACACTAACAGGGATTGAAACTGAAAGCAGCAAGCATGATTGAATATTTATAAGGAAATAAAAACTAATTTTTAAGGCTTTATATAAAGCAGAGATCCAAGAGGCTTAGACATCACCTACTGGAAACTAAAAGAAAAGCGCCTTCTTTGCAGCAGGCTAAACAGAGACATTTATATAATAAATCTTCCTTCTGGAAAAAAAGCAGAATACATTTCCATAAATTTCCAGGCAGAGAAATAGTCCATTAAACACAATGGACAACCAAGGTGACACGGCATCTCAGAAAGAAAGAGAAAAATCTCCAGAAAATAAGATTACAGACATAGAAATATGCGACTTAAATGACAGAGAATTCAAGATGGCACTTCTGAAAAAAATCAGTGAGTTGAGAAATGAGTCATATAAACAATTTTAGGAATTCAAAAACAACTAGATGAGCAGAGCAAGGAGGTGGAAACTCTCAAAAAGAACCAAATAGATAGATCTTCTGGAGATTTAAAAAAAAGAAAAAAGAAAAAAGAAAAAAAAACATTGCAAGGGTTGAAAAATGAAATAGCAAGCTTGGGATATAGAGTCGAGCAAATGGAGGAAAGGATCAATGATATCAAAGACAGAAATCTAAAAACAAATTATAAGGAAGAAGAGAGAAACCGAATAATGAAAAATAATGAAAGAGAAATACAAGATATAGCTGATAACATCAGGAGAGGAAACATAAGAATACTGGGCATTATTGAAGGCGAGGAAAAGGAGCAGGGATTAGAAAGCATTTTTGGACAAATAGTTGATGAGAATTTCCCAAATCTAAGGAAAGAATCTGGAGCATGGAATTTAAAAAGTCAACAAAATCCTTAATTATCTCAACCAAAAAAGGCCTAATCCAAGGCAGATTATATTAAAATTATCAAAAACTAATGACAAAGACAATTTTCAGGGCAGCCAAGGAGAAGAAAAAGATAACTTATAAATGAAAACTGATTAAATCATCATGGGACTTCTCAGCACAAACCCTACAAGCCAGAAAGGAATGGAATAGAATATCTAAACTATTAAGTGAAAGGAACTACCAGCCCAGAAAAATGTATCCAGCTAAGCTCTCCTTTAGATATAAAAAAAGAAATTAAGACTTTTCCAGACATACAAAAATTGAGGAAATTCTCCACTATGAGGCCTGCAATACTGGAAATACTGAAAGGGGTCAGCTCACCGAAAGAAAAATGACAAAAAAAATTAAAAAAATAAACATAATAAGGAGTAAAGTGACTATCAGGCAAATAGAAGCAGAAGAGTGCAACCCTTACTATGAACAGAGCATTATAAGCTTAAATAATGAGAGAATTGCTATAGCAAGAGAGTAATGAATGTTCAGCATACACAGGGACAAATTGAGATGACATTGACTGAAAAAGGGAGGATTCAAAGATCCAAATTCTCAAAGAGAAATGGAGATAAGGTACACACAGAAGAAAATGGATGACTGTAGATATATAACTATCTTTTACATATTCGAAATAGTAACCACACACAGATTTGCAGAACTAAAGTATATAACATAAAACAAGAAGAACCAGAGGCAAAACCCACAACCCCCCCCCCAAAAAAAAAACAGAAACAAAAAGAAAAGGATGCAATGGAAACACCAAGCTACCAGAAAGCAAAAGATAAAATGGCTATAAGAAGACCTCATATTTCAATAATCACCCTCAAAGTAAATGCACTGAACTCACCAATAGAAAGGCACAACGTTGTAGAATGGATCAAAAAACAAATCCTTCAGGAGAGACATTTCAGCTCCAAAGACAAATATAGACTCAAAGTGAAAGGGTGGAAAATGATATTTCAAGCAAATAGCACTCAGAGAAAAGCGGGAGTAGCGGTACTAATATCAAATGAAATAGACCTAAAAATAAAAAAGGTAAAGAAAGGTACTGAAGGACACTTCATACTGATAAAAGGAATCATGCACTAAGAAGACATAACACTTATTAAAATTTATGGTCTCAATCAAGGAGCCCCTAAATATGTAAAGCAATTAGTAACAGAACTAAAGGGAGAAACAGACCAAAACACTATCATAGTAGGGAAACTAAATATCCCACTGTCAGATATGAATAGATCATCCAAACAGAAAATCAATAAAGAAATAACAACCTTAAATGACAACTTAGACCAACTGGACATAATTGATATTTACAGAGCCATCCATCCCGAAACAGCTGCTTATACATTCTGCTCTACTGCACATGGATCATTCTGAAGAATTGACCACATACTGGGACACAGAAATAGCCTCAACAAATATAAGAGGGTTGAAATCGTACCAACAATATCCTCTGATCATAAAGCTTTGAAACAAGAGATCAAATGCTAAAAGAAATCAAGAAGAACCACAAATACATGGAGATTAAACATGCTACTGAAGAATAACTGGGTCAGGGAAGAAAAAAAAAAAGAGATCAAGAGATACATAGAAATGAATGATATTGATAGAAAAAAATATAAAAACTTTTGGGACACAAAAAAACTGGTCATTAGAGGAAAATTCATATAATTACAGGGCCACCTCCAAAATCAAGAATGAGCCCAAATAAACAACCTAATGCTTCATCTTAAAAAACTAGAAAAGGAAGAACAAGTGAAGCCTAAACTCAGCAGAAGGAAAGAAATAATCAAAATTAGAGCAGAAATAAATGAAATTGAAAACAAAACAAATGAATAAAAAAAAAATAGAAAAAAATAAATGCAACAAAGAGTTAAGTCTTTGAGAAAGTTAATAAAATTGACAAACCCCTGGCTAGACTCACTAAAGAAAATAGAGAAAGGACACAAATAAGCAAAATCAGGGATGAAATTGGGGAAATTACGACTAATATTGCAGAAATACAATGGGTCATACAAGAATACTATGAAAATGTATATAACACCAAATTTAATAATGTTAAATAAATAGACCAGCGCTTAGAAAAATACAACCTTCCTAGTCTGAGTGAAGACCTGAAAAATCTAAATAGCCTGGTCAGCAGTATGGTAATTAAAACGATCATCAAAAACCTACCAAAAAAGTAAAAGTCCAGGACTAGATGGCTTTACCAATGAATTCTACCAAACATTCAAAGATTTAACACCTATTCTCCTCAAACTCTTCCAAAAAGTTGAAGAGGAGGCAATACTTCCCAACTCATTTTATGAGGCAAATACTACCCTGATACTAAAACCAGGTAAAGACAACACACAAAAAAGTAAACTACAGACCAATATCTTTCATAAACACAAATGCAAAAATCCTAAATAAGATACTAGCGAACCAAATATACCGCCATCGATTGGGCTTTATCCCAAAGGCACAAGGATAGTTCAACATATGCAAATCGATTAATGTGATACACCACATAAACTAATTAAAAAAGAAGAATCATATGATCATATCAATGGATGCAGAAGAAGTCTTCGACAAGATACAGCATCCATTTATGATCAAAATAATTAACAAAACTGGTATAGAAGAAAAGCATCTTAACATAGTAAAGGCCATTTATGACATACCCTCAGCCAACATTATACTTAATAGTGAAAAACTAAAAACTTTCCCTCAGTCAACATTATGCTTAATGGTGAAAAACTAACAATTTTACCTCTAAGATCACGAACAAGGCAAAGCTGTCTACTATACCCCCTGTTATTCAGTATAATATTGTAGGCCCAAGCAAGTACAATCAGATAAGAGAAAGATATAAAAGGCATCCAAACAGGAAAAGAAGAAGTCAAACTGTCACTATTTGCAGATGATGTGATTCTCTATATAGAAAACCCTAAAGACTCCACAAGAACACTGCTAGAAACAATAAGCACATACAGTAAAGTTTCTAAATACAAAATCCATAGTTCAAAAACCATAGTGTTCCTATACTCTAATAATGAAGTGTCAGAAAAAGTGGAAGAAATAATTCTTTGTGCAACTGCAACAAAAAGAATAAAATACTTAGGGATAAATCTAACAAAACATATAAAGGACCTATATAATGAAAACTACATGACCCTAGTAAAAGAAATCAAAGAAGTTACAAAGAAATGGAAAGATATTCATGTTCTAGGGTTGGAAGAATCAACACAGTTAAAATGACTTTATTACCTAAAGCGTTATACAGATTTAATGCAATCCCCATCAAAATCCCGACTTCAAATTATACTACAAAGCAACAGTCATCAAAACGGCATGGTATTTGCAGCAAAACAGACACACGGGCCAGTGGAACAGAATTGGGAGTCCAGAAGTAAACCCATATTTATATAGGCAAATAATTTTCAACAAAGAAGCCAAAAACATACAGTGAAGAAAGGAAAGACTCTTCAATAAATGGTGCAGGAAAAACTGGAAAGCTGCCTGCAAAAGAATCAAACTAGACTTTTGTCTATCACCACATACCAAAATTATCTCAAAATGGATTAAGAACCTGAATATAAGACCTGAAACAAGAAAATGCATAGAAGAAAACATAAGAACTAAACTCAAGGACCTTGGAGTTAAAGAAGATTTTATGAATTTAACCTCAAAAGCAAGGGAAGTAAATGCTAAAATAAATGAGTGAGACTACATCAAACTAAAAAGCTTCTGCTCAGCAAAAGAAATCATCAACAAGGTAAAGAGACAAGCATTCGAACAAGAAAATATTTCAAGCGACATCTCCAATAAGGGCCTAATATCCAAAATATATAAAGAACTCATATGACTCAATAATAACAACAAAAATGATCCAATCAAAAAATGGGCAGAGGACTTGAACAGACAATTCTTCCTAGAGGACATACAAATGGCCAACAAATATTTGAAATGATGCTCAACATCGCTAACTATTAGAAAAATGCAAATCAAAACCACATTGAGATACCATCTCACACCTGTTAGAATGGCTATAATCAACAATACAAGTAATAACAAATGTTGGAGAGGATGTGGAGGAAAATGGAACCCTCATATATTGCTGGTGGGACTTAAAATTGGTACAGCTCCTATGGAAAACAGTATGGAAGTTTCTCGAAAAACTAAGAATTGATCTACCATATGATCTAGCAATCCCTCTCTTGGATATTTACCCCAAAGACTTGAAAACCCATATCCAAAAAGATATTTGCACACCGATGTTCATAGCAGCATTATTCACAGTGGCCAGGACATGAAAGCAACCGAAGTGACCTATGATAGATAAATAGCTAAAGAAGCTGTGGTACATATATATATAATGGAATATTACTCAGCCATAAGATGAGATGAAATACTGCCATTTGCAACAACATAGATGGACCTCGAGGTATTCATGCTAAGCAAAATAAGCCAGACAGAAAAATTTGGAAATCACATGATAGCACTTATATGTGGGATATAAACCTAAAAGAAATAAATGAACAGGACAAACAAACAGAGACTCATGGACATGGACTATAGACTAGAGGTTACTAGATGGTAGGGTATGGGGGAGGAGGTGGTAGATAGATAGTTAAAGGGGGTTAAATATAGGGGGGTAGGAAGAGGGTGAAGTGGGTAAAGGGGATCAAATATATGGTAGTTGAAGGAAACTGGACTTTGGGTGGTAAACACACAATAGAATATATACAGATGTCAAATTATAATGTACACATGAAAATTATATAATTGTATTAACCCAGGTTACCGCAATAAACTTAATAAAAAATTTTAGGAAAATTATTTTAGTGTTAAGCAATTGATAAAAATTTCCCCATATTCAAGAGTATCATTTGGTTAAATACAGGTGCAGAAATATATTGTTATTATTTATTGGCTGGTTAGCTGTTTGTTTTTTTAAGAAATGCCTAAAATTGAATTTCCATGTGAAAGTTTTTCATTATAGCACTATTTGTAACTATAAAAAAAATGGAAATGACTAAATTAATTGTCAACAGCGTGGGGCTGAAGAAACTATGCTAAATGACACAATGAGTACTATGCAGCTCTAGAAAGTAGTGAGCAATATCTCAGTATACACTTACAGAACAATATCCAGGGCATAATGTATTTTTTTAAAAAATCATTATATATAGCATACCAACAATTCTCAAAATATTCTTATATTCCACACAGTATATTTCACATTCTTGCTGTTGCTGCCTCTTCCCTCTTTTGCATGTATTTTATTGTTGTTGTTTTTGTTTTGTTTGGTTTGGTTTGATATAGGCAGAGAATCACACTGTATCCCCACACCACTTTTTTCCCAACACCTTTACTCTTAGACAATGATCATGTTACAATATTGAATTGATAAAATAAGGTATCAATAATGTTGATAAACAGTTATGGTCTACCATGTGATAGACAATGTGCTATATGCTGGGAAAAGAGAGAAATTTAACACAGACTCTGCCATCAAGCAATTCACAAAACAGTAGGGGAGGCAGTCATGCTAACCAATAAGTTGTCTCTTAGTGTAAAATGTATAACATAAATGTTAGATACAAGTTTGAAAAGTAGTTCAAATAGGAACTAATTAAGTCTCATGGTGAAAAGCAATGAGAATGACTATGGAAGTTCTCCTAGAAATGACAGTAGAGTTACAAAGGATTAATACAGTGGTGTGATGGTAAATGTCTAACAACTAACAGTGCAGGGAGAAGAAGGGACAAAACCAAAACAAACAAATAAATATGACACATTGTTTGATAATTTCTGCTGTATAAATATTTCTACCATGGTTGATTTTAAACTACCTCTCTGAAGTCATTTGGTGAAGATGCGCACACTCAGCTCTGGCAAGCCAGTTCAGGCCAAGTCTAGTGGACCACTGGATAAATACAATTTTTTCTGATGAACTAGTGGGTAAGAGCATTGCCAAACAAGGAGATGTAAGTACATATAAAGAGTTGAAGTATGTAATATTGAGAAGCAGTTATAATAGGGCTGAAGAATGTCATATAATGTAGGAAAGAGACATAGAAGACCACATCTAAAAGATTAGTAGTGGGAATGGAGAGGAGGAAATGAATTTGAGAAATATTTGGAAGGTAGCAAAGTTGTGAAAATTAAATGATTAAGAGAGAGTTTCAAGGATCAGGGAGTAGTCATGCTGGTCAAAAGTTTAATTTGTTCAAGTAAATTAAAAAATTCAAAAGTGTTTGTTTTGGGTTCAGAATCCATAAATCATAGGTAACTGTAGTAAGAGTAGTTTTAATGGAGTGAGAAAGACATAAAGCTGAGTTTTGGAGAGAATAGACAAAGTGGAGATGGATGAGTCCAAATATTAATTACTCTATAGAGTCTTGATAGTAAATTAAGGAGGTCTGGGAACTTTGATAAATTTTCTCCCACCCCCTGCTGTTTGACATTTTAATTGCCTGATTGTTTCACAATGGCTTCATGTTTTTCCTTTGTTCCTACCAATTAAGGTAAAATACCTACATTTGGGGTGGGAAAAATATTTGCTTAATTTATAGCATCCAGAACTACACCAACACAACAGAGGAGGATGGAGAGAGAGAGAGAAAGAGAGAGAGAGAGAGAGAGAGAGAGAGAGAGAGAGCGAGCGAGAGAGAGAGAGAGAGAGAGAATAATTGGAGAAAGTGAAGAATAAGAATTTTTACCTATCTGGTACATCATATGGTGGTGGTGGTAGTGATGATGGTTTGCTTTGGCTTAGGGCACTAAGGAATCTGGTTATAGCCTGTTTGTGTTATCTAAGGATGAAGCAAGGCAGATATCCCTTAAGATTAAAAGCAGAGGTTGTTTGTAGCAAGGATCTAATTTATTGTTTGTCTAAAAACTTTCCTCCTCTGTCTCTTTCTCCTCGTGGGTGATCTAAGAGGTAGTGATGAGGGTCGATAAATGGAGAAAAAAATTCTAAAGTTATTGAAGCATATATAATCTATATAAAAAAAAGAAAAAAAAAACTTCTCTCTGAGTCAGATCTGGGCCAGTACATTCCCTGACTTCCAAAACATATGACTATGCCATATGTGCAATAAAATATAAAATTCTATCTGCCAAATAGCCTCTGTTTTAATATATATTACTTCAGGCCCTTAAGAATCATGTGTAGAAAAGGGAATGAATCCTGGTAGCTGTCAGAATATGATGTAGGTGAGTGGGCAGGTAGTATTGCACCAGTTCTAGAGAATAGGCCAGGAAGTTGGATGAATCTGCAGGGTCAATGAGTGGCCTTTGATATGTTTTCAATTCCCACAGATAGGACCTGTTAATTTCTTTCTTTGAAATCACTTACTGAAAAGCGGGTTCAGTTACCGAGGGAAAGATCCTTCCAGGTTTCCCAGGATGTATAGGAAGTATCTGAGGAATTGTGACTCTGAACTCTAAATGCTCATAGCCCAAAAGACTTTGAACAATCAGTGCCAGCATGAAAGTATGTGTGCCATGTGTGTGTGAATGAGAGAGAGAGAGAGAGAGAGAGAGAGAGAGAGACAGAGACACAGAGACACAGAGAGAGAGAGACAGAGAGAGAGAGAGACAGAGAGAGACAGAGAGAGACAGAGACAGAGAGACAGAGACAGAGAGAAAAACTGTGGTGAAGAGGTGTTCAGGACATCTTATGAATTGTCTTTTAATTCTAGTGTGGATGAGGAGATCCATGCCAAACACAACAGGAAGGCAGACTAGTTTGTGAGACAATTACACCAGAAATAAGTGACTATTCACCCCTAGTAATAAAAGGAAACAGACTCTGTATTTACACATGCATGAAGTAGTTAAAAAGACAGTGGCTTTGGGGGTTTGGGGAACTTAAATTTAGCTGAAAAGCTGGTGAGTCAACTCAGAGGGGGGAAAAATACTAAGATGACTGTTATTTATGGATCTGATTTAAAAAAAAAAAAACTGCTAGTAGCACTTGAGAGTAGAAATAATGTCCTGGGTCTGGGCATTGTGAATTGGGCTCCTCACAAGTTTTAGACTGAATCTATATGTATGTGCCAAAACTTTTTACAAGTTATAAAGGAACCTTGAAAAATCTTTCCAGGAAGTGTGTGTGTAGAGAGGCAGGTAGGCTAAACTTGAAAATTTGCATTTGGCTGAAAGGTAAAGATGATATATTCAATTCTTGGACAGTTAAAATGGCTTATTTGTAGAATTAACCCCTGTCATAAATAATTATATCTTAAAATTGAAAAAAAAAGCATCTCTAATTTTGCAAACCTTAAGAAACATGTAGGAATGTACATTTCAAAGATGAAAATGATTATAAAATATTCTTTATCAGTGGCTAGTTTTTTTTTTTTTAATTTTGGGAGTATAATGTGTGCTATTTGAATATTGTGAAGTAGGTCCTTAATAGGATGAAAGGCTATTACTACATCTTTTATGTTATACAAGTAAATAAAAGGGACACAAGATTTGAATGGCTAATGTTTAGTCCTGTGTAGGTTTGCATTAAATCCTTTTTATAGGAATATTGGTACTTTCAAAATTAGTTTTATGCAATTCCATTGCCTTTTATTATTTATTTATTTATTGCTATTGCGTTGTAGGAGTCCCTATGTATTGTGGATATTAATCTTTCATCAGACATATGGTTTGCAAATATTTTCTCTCATTCTATAGGTTGCTTTTTCATTCTGTTGATTGTTTCCTTTATTATGCAGAAGCTATGTTTCTTCAAAGACAAACCAATGACTAATAGGTGTATGAAGAGATGTTCAACATCACTAAACAGGGAAATGCTAATCAAAACTACAATGACATATCGCTACACATCTGTTAGGATGACTGTTATCAAAGAAAATCAAGATAAGTGTTAGGGAGTATATGGAAAAATCGAAATCCTTATATAATATTGGAGATAAAAATGGCACAACTGTTATGAAAAATACTATGGCAATTCATCAATAAATTAAAAACAGAAATACTATGTTTCAGCAATCCCATTTCTGGGTATATAGCCAAAGAAAAACAAAATTGAAAAGATTATCTTGAAAAGACATCTGCACCCTCATGTTCATTGCAGCATTATTTACAATAGCCAAGACACAGAAATGACCTGTGTCCATTGAAGGATGAGTGGATAAAGAGAATATGATATATATATATATATATATATATATATATATATATATATATATATATATATAATGTTATATGTTATAGTATATGTAATCTGTATATAACAGGATATTTTTCACCCAGAAAAAAATAAAATCCTACCATTTGCAACAACTAGAATGGACCTTGAGGGCATTAAGCTAAGTGAAATAAGTCAGACAGAGAAGGACAAATACTATATGGTCTCACTTATATGAGAACTCTTAGAAAAACAAAGTCATAGAAACAGAGAACAGATTGGTGATTGCCAGAAGCAGGGAAGAAAGTGTGTGGAAAATAGGTGAAAGTTGTTGAAATATACAAACTTCCAGTTATAAGATTAATGATTCTGGGGATGTAATGTATAGTATGATGACTACGGTTAATAATATTGTATTGTATATTTAAAAGTTGCTAAGATTGTAGATCTTAAAAGTTCTCAGCACAAAAAAAAAAAAATGCAACTTGTGGGGCAATTGATGTTAACTAAATTTGCTGTGGCTATCATTTCACAATAGATACAAATATCAAATCATTATATTGTACACCTTAAACTAATACAAATGTTATATGTCAATTCTATGTCAATAAAACTAGAGAAAATAAAATTAGCTGAACTAGGGGGGCATTATAAAAAATTGGATAGCCTAATACCAAAAATGTGGATTTCTTGCATGTGTCATTGCCCAATTTTTAATCCTAGGTTATTAACTAAATTGATAAAATAATCTGAAAGCCAAACAAAATAGATTTTTTGGCCATATTTACCAAGCCAACTGACAGTTTGTAACCTATTGGTAAAAAGAGATGACAGCCTCTTTCAAAAGCTGCCTGAAGGTCAGGATGAGAAGAGCAATGTTTAGATACTTTTTCATAATCATTAATTTTCTTTATTGGCAACTTTTCCAAAATCAAAAAAGGACTTGGAATTAAAACAAACTTTTTAAATCCCTAGTTATAATTTCATTGTAGAAAAGATACACTGGAAAGGATGGAGAACTAAAGTGACACCAGTGTTGTCTTGGGGTGGCAAAGTTAATGGTGGTTTTTTTCTCTCTCTTTTTTTCTTTTGCCAGATTTTATATAATGACATTGAATTTTCTTTATACTCATGGAAATTTTTTACTTAAAAAATAAAAAGGAGAGATGGTGATCAAAAATGGAAACCCACACAGCTTAAGAAACAGCTTCAGTTTTCATTCCTTGGTGTGGGTTAGGATTCAGGTGCTGACACCAAACTCTTGCCCCAAGCTTTGAGAATTAATGAGGAGGGCACAGGGACCCCATGTCATCTGGGACAAAGGGATCTGGGCTACTACCCTTTGTCACTTGGACATTTCTTATTCTGGACTCCTGGTTCCTTGTTACAGGCCAGTCATGGTGGCATTTCTCTCATCTTTGGAGTCCCAGAACTTCACCAAATGGCCCTATTGCATTGCTTTCCTTACAGAAAACTACCAGTTTGCCATGACTCATGATTATCAATAATATAGAGTCCTGGTGAGATAGCCAGAGAAGTTACAACAAGAAACACCCAGTTGGCCAAATGGGTCAGTATTATTTTAAATTAAATTTATTAGGGTGACATTGGTTACTAAAATTATATAGGTTTCAAGTGTAAAATTCGATTGTACTTCATATGTATATTGTATTGTGTTCACTACCCAAAGTAAAATTTCCTTCCTTCACCATATATTTGACCCCTTTTACCCTTATCTATCTTCCCCCTTCCCCCTTTACCTCTGGTAACCACTAAACTGTTGTCTGTGTCTATGAGTTTTTGTTTGTCTTGTTCATTTGTTGCTTTCAGTTTTATATCCCACATATGAGTGAAATCACATGGTTCTCAACTTTTTCTATCTGACTTATTTCACTTAGCATGATAATCTCAAGATCCATCTCTCTTGTCACAAATGGCAGCATTTCATCTTTTCTTATGGCTGAGTAATATTCCATTGTATATATGTACCTCATCATTTTTATCCAGTCACCTATCGAAAGATACTTTGGTTGTTTCCATGTCTTGGACACCATGAAAAATGCAGCAATGAACATTGCAGTGCATATATCTTTATGGACAAATGTTTTCAATTTTTTTGAGTAGCTGCCCAGAAGAGGGATTGATAGGCCATATGGTAATTCTATTATTAATTTTATAAGGAAACTCCATACTGTTTTCCATAGTGGCTGTACCAATTCACATTCCCACCAGCACTGTATGAGGGTTCCTTTTTCCCCACAACCTCTCTAATGCTTGTTATTACTTGTCCTATTGATGCCATTCTAAGAGATGTGAGGTGGTAGCTCATTGTGGTTTTCATTTGCCTTTCCCTAATAGCTAGTGAAGTTGAGCATCTTTTTATGTGTCTGTTGCCATTTGTATGTCTTCTTGGGAGAGGTTTTTGTTCAGGTCATTTCTCCTTTTTTTAATTGGATTGTTTTTTCTGTTGTTCAGTTGTATGAGTTCTTTGTATAATTTAAATAGTAGCTCCTTATTGAAGGAGAAGTTGCAAATATCTTCTCTCATTCAGTTAGTTGCCTCTTTGTCTTGTTTCTTTTGCTGTGTAGTAGTTTTTCATTGGATATAGTCCCTTTCGTTTATTTTTGCTTTTATTTCTCTTGACTTTGAGGTCAAATTCATAAAATCTTCTCTAAAACCGAGGTCCACGAGTTTAGTACCTTCATTTTCTTCTATGCAATTTACAGTTTTAGATCTTATATTTAGGTCTTTGATCCATTTTGAGTTAATTTTGATGTATGGTGACAGAGAGCAGTCTAGTTTTCTTCTTTTGCATGCAGCTTTCCAATTTTCGCAGCATCATTTATTCATTTATTGAAGTCTTTTTTCCTCCGTTGTATATTTTTGGATCTTCTGTCAAAAATTATTTGCACATATATATGAGGGTTGATTTCTGGGCTCTCAATTCTATTCCATTGGTCTGTGTCTGTTCTTCTACCAATACCATGTTGTTTTGATTATTGTTACTTTGTAGTATAATATGAAGTCAGGCAGTGTGATGCTTCCTCCAGCCTTGTTCTTCTTTCTCAGGATTGCTTTGGTTATTTGTGGTCTTTTGTGATTCTTAATGAATCTGATGATTCTTTTTTCTATTTTTTAAAAAATACCATTGGGATTTTTATGGGATTGCATTAAATTGCTTTGGGTAATATGACCATTTTAATTATGGTGATTCTTCCAATACATAAACAAAGGATATCTTTCCATGTCTTTTCAGTTTCTTTTAATAATGTTTTATAGTTTTCAATATTTAGGTCATTCACTTGCTTTCTTAAGTTTATTCCTAGATATTTTATTCTTTTTGTTGCAATTGCAAGAGTAATTTTTTTTCATTTCTTTTTTCTAAAATTTCATTGTTAGTGTATGGGAACACTATTAATTTTTGTATGTTTATTTTGTATCCTGAAACTTCACTGTATTTCTTTATTATTTCTAATAACTTTTTGGTGGCGTCTTTACAGTTTTCTACATAAAGAATCATATCATCTGCAAAAAGTGACAATTTGATTTCTTCATTCTCTATTTAAATGCTTTCTGTTTCTTTCTCTTGCCTGATTGCTCTAGCTAGGAATTCCAATACTATATTGAATAATAGTGGTGATAGCGAACAGCCTTGTCTTTTCTTGAGCTTATTGGTAAGGCTTTTGGTTTTTCACCATTAAGTATAATGTTAGCTGAGAGTTTGTTGTATACAGCCTTTTTTAGGTTGAGGTACTTTTCTTCTATACCCATTTTCTTAAATGTTTTATTCATAAATGAATGCTGTATCTTGTCAAATGTTTTTTCTGCATCTATTGATATGATCATATGACTTTTATCCTTATATTTTATATGGTGTATGTATCACATTGACCTATTTGCATATGTTAAACCATCCTTGTGCCCTGGAATTAATTCCATTTGATTGTGATGCATACTCTTTTTAATGTTTTGTTGTATTCGATTTGCTAATAATTTATTTAGGATTGTTATATCTTGTTCATAAGAGATATTGGTCTATAGTTTTTTTTTTTTTTTTTTTTTTTTTTTTTAGTGTTATTTTTACCAGGTTTTGGTATCAGGGTAATGTTGGTTTCATAAAATGAGTTTGGATGTATTGCCTCTTTTTCAATTTTTTGGAAGAGTTTGAGAAGAACAGGTATTAAATTTTCTTCGAAGGTTTGTAGAATTTAGTAGTGAAACCATTTGGTTCTTGCCTTTTACTTTAGGAGAGGTTTTTGATGATAATTTCAAATTCCATACTTTGGTCTATTTAAATATTCCAGTTTTTGTGATTCAATCTAGGAAGGTTGTATATTTCTAAGAACTTGTCCTTTTCTTCTAGGTTATTGAACTTGGTAGCATATAATCTTTCATAGTATTGTTGTCTCATCCTTTGTATTTTGGTGGTATCTAGCATAACTTCTCTCTCATTTCTGATTTTGTTTGTTTTTCTTTTTTCTTCCTTATTAAGTCTATCTAGGGGTTTGCCAATTTTATTGATCTTTTCAAAGAACTAGCTCTTTGTTCCATTATTTTTTCTATTGTCTTTTTCTTCTCTAGTTCATTTAATTTTTCTCTAATTTTTTGATCCATGCAAGAGTGAGGATTCCAAAAGAGTTGAAATAGTGAGGGGAGAGAACTCCCCAAAGACCCTGAAGGATGTCAGATGCGAGTAGACAGCAATCCTTTCCTTTGTAAAGGACAAGGGAAGAGCTGCAAACTCTGGAGACTCAAGGCTGGGGCCAGGGGTTGGGGGCTTTCCAGAGGTCATCACAAGAAGGCATTGCACCACTCTAAAAGGCACCTGATGCCATCCCAGGACTGTTTGGCATTGGCGCTGCATGTATCCTTTAGCCTTTGACGGAGGAGGTCTTCATCTTTCTTTAGCACCAGAAACTGGCCAGGGACCACAATGCTCCTTTCCTTAAGCTTCTTGTCCATGACTTCAGCAATCCTGGCCAGGCTCCCCACTGGCTTTTTCCCATGGGCTCTGCCATAAAGTCTTGGTGCTTTGGGGAGTTTATCATCTTGAACAGGATTAATCAGAAGCTTTAGTTCCCATTACAGCTACTCCCCAATGTTTAGCTTTTAAGTGAAAATCAAAGTGCTGAAAGAATTTGGCTGACACTTTTGAAGCTCTGAGTTATATAGCATAATGAGAAATTTAGTTTTTTTTTTTCAGACCTGGGAGATTTTTTGTATTTTTTTATTAACTTGATAATCTTAATTAGAACATGGAGAAACTTGTCTTGAGGTTATTTTAATTACTGATAATTTTAGATGTTGAGCTTAAAATCATTAAAGGTAGCATGGTGTTGATCTGTGTCATATTTTTTAATCCATACAAAAATTCAGATATTTGAACTGAAACTGAAATAAACTGCAACTCTTTGAATTTCCAGTGCTACTTTTATTCAGAAAAATTGGAACTAAACCAAAGATGACTGGGAATGAAATATAAAGGCATGGAGACAGGAGTGTCCATGAAATTGCAATTTGGATACTCTGTAATTAGAAAGATACAGCATTGAAATAAACAATGAGAGCAGGAAAAATATGTAGAAGAAAAAAATAAATTTTGATGGTGGGGCTCTTCTTACTGAAGCATCAAGTAAGAATGAGGAGTAGTTAACACAGGAATATAGGTGGATTTCAGTATAAAGACCATCTGTTAGTAAAGGTGATAAAAGGGTTCCTCTTACATGAAGAAACAGGCAATGTGAGAAATGGAGAGGCTGAAATAAAGATATTGCCAATGTGGAGAGGCCTTATAATAATTATAAAGAGTTTTTAGAAGTCAGACAACTTATACTAAATTCTATAAACTGATATTTAAGATAGAATGGCTATCAATGGCTCCATCTGTATAACAGATAATCTTTGTTTCTTTCATTTACAGTAAAAATGTTACTTGCATTAAGTTCTGAAGAAAGGGGAAACGTTTGCTTAGGATCCATTAGAACTCCCATCTATAACCCTCAACACACACAAACACACACACACACACACACACACACACACACACACTCAGGAACACAGAGTATATAAATGTAAGAATTTTGAGATTTAGCCAAGGCACCAAGAAGTCTGGCTATGAAAATTTTAAAAATCTAGGCATGAGTCAAGACTAAGAAGATATAGGACTTGGAAAAAAAGGTGTAGATTGCAGCAACAAGCTCCTTAATCCTATCTCTCCTCCTAAATATTCCTCTACTGCCCCCTTTTTCAGGTGGTTAAGATGTAGTATTGTGTGAGTGAGAGAAATTGGGAGAAAATTTAGAAAGTTATTATATATTTAGAGCTTTGTATAATGGCTATGAATGTTTCTTTTCTTTCTTTTTGTTTTGTTTTGTTTTGTTTTGTTTGTTTTTGCAGCTGACATGAACAAGAATATTGCTGGATTTATATGACTTATAATTTATCCAATATCAACTAAATTTCCTCAGGTTCTGCCAAGCAAACTGTCTCTGTTTTAAATCACCCTAGCAGGCAATGAAAAGGTAAAGAGCTAGATGACTCATGGCTGAAACAGTATAATATAGAGGAAAAATAAGGGTTATAATTATAGTACCTACCTTGTGTTTAGAAAAATCCATCACATTTAATTAGTACTATGTGTGTGTTTGATAAGTTAAAATCATGCTTAATGGAGCTCTTAAGTATAGACTATTATTTCTAGAACTCTAGCAAGGAAATGAAAAAGAGGGTTTTGTGGTGGGGTAAGGAAGTTATGGAGATTATGTTGTATTTTATTGTGTTTGATTTTATTTCAAGATCGGATATATACATAGGTTTATAAGCCAGAATGAACAAGTCAGTGGACAGTGGTACAGATTCCTAGCCCCATTCAGAGATATTAAATTTGAAATTCTGAAGAAAGGGTCAAAATTCATATATATGATTCTGTTGTCTTAAAAAGTCCACCCTGACTATATTATTTATCTTCCCACCACACTCAACCTGTCTTGTCCTCTATTTTCTTTTTCTTTTTTTTTTATATTTAAGAAAGTCAGAGTACCACATTCATCGCCTTGTTTTTTTTGTTTTGTTTTGTTTTGTTTTGTTTTGTTTTGTTTTGTTTTGTTTTGTTTTGCCTGGAGTCTTGGAAACTTGACTACCTTATGCTCTCCTACAAATAAACCTTGAGAACTTGTTTGGAGGTTCTGGAAGGGGAGCATAGTTACTTGTTAAACGTTGCAGGAAGAAAAGTGTTGGAAAAGGTGGTTATCCTCTGTAGGAAAAGGTGGTTCTCTTTGAGGAAGGGTACACCTACCTAGCTGGTCAGATTAAATGAATCAATCCTGAAAATCAGTGGGGTAACATATCACAGCCAGATTTCCTTCACATCTCTCTCTCTCTCTCTCTCTCTCTCTCTCTCTCTCTCTCTCTCTCTCTCTCTCTCTCTTTTATTTTTAACATAAAATTTATCACTTTCCAACATGCTGCTATGGACTAAATATTTACGTCTCTCTCTTTTTCTGCCATGTGAAGATACAATGAAAAGACAACTATCTGTGAACAAGGAGGATCCTAGCCAAGAACTTGACCTTACTGGCACCTCGATCTCAGATTTCCAGCCTCTAGGACTGTGAGAAATCATTTTCTATTGTTTAAGAACTCTATCTACAGTATTTTTATTATAGCAAACCAAGCTAACTAAGACACATACCATGTAGTTTGTTAATTTATTGTTTTTAGTTTATTATTTGTCTCCTCCTTCTAGTATGTAAGCACCACGAAGACATGCTTTTTTTTCAATGTTGTGTCTTCAATACCTAGAATAGTTCCTATCTATAGTAGGTGCTCAATAAATAGTTAAATATTTATTCCCACATCAGGTAGGTATAAGAACCATTGTTCCAATGGATGTAGAAAGACAGAAATCTATATGGTGGCAGGGAAGAGGAAATGGCAAGCGAGACTCTGGCCATTTCAGAAATTGGTCACTGTGTCACGGAGAAGTAGCTGCCTAGTTTTCTGGCCAATGGAACAAACATGACTCAATATTGACAATGGGAGGGAGGCAAAGTCTATTCTTAACTTTTTTTTGCCTCAATGGGTTTTTCGGATCCCAGATGTAGAAAGAGCTTTTTTTCTGCTCATTTTATTAAATGTTTCATGATTTCTTTTTACATATTCAACATTTAGTGGAGAATGGAGAAGGCACTGATATGTTATAAAGTTAATATGGAAATACAAAGGGCCAATAAAAAAGAAAACATATTTTATGAGTACAAATATTTTCAAGACAATTTAGAATTCTTGAATAATTAAGATAATTAAATAATTGATTTAAGCAGTTTTATGTAATTTGTATTTTTCCATTTTTCCCAAATTGCATCTAATTCAACTGTGTGAGATTGCAGAAAACAGTAAAGAATTATAAAATGGTAAAAAATATATTTAGGTCAAACCAGAATGAGCAGATGAAAACAAAATAGTAATCAAATTTCAGTGACGTAATCTGGGCAAAACAAGCCACATGATGAAGATTGATAAGCCACATACCATCTTTCTTAAATGGTAAGAAAAAAAAATTAGCTTTTTTTATACTGCTGAAAATTTAGACATAGTACCTAAATAAAACTACTTACTATATGCATGGAGACAATGAAAATAGAGGTAAGGGTAAATTGGTATGTGTATTTAGAGAGCAGATCCATGAAACAGTGCAGTTAGTGCTTTGGAATAAATCTATTATAAAATAAAGCCTATACTGTATTAGCCATAGTATCTAGCCATAGTGGAATGTTAGAACAGGGAGGGATCTGTGATAGTTAATTTTATTTGTCAATTTGGCTAGCTTATGGCGAGCAGTTGTGTGGTCAAGCACTACTCTAAATGTTGTTGTAAATGTGTTTTATAGATGTGATTAATATTTACAATCAGTTGATTTTAAGTAAAGCAGATTAATCTCCATAATGTGGATAGGGGTATCATCCAATCAGTCAACAGCCTTAAGAGCAAAGGTTTGCCTATGAAGGAGGAATTCTGCCTCTAAACTGCAATATAGAAATTCTGCCAGAGTTTCCAGCCTTTGAATTCAAGACTATCACATCAACTCTTAACTGAATTTCCAGCCTGTGGGCTTACCCTACAGCTTTTAAACTTGCCAGCTCCCACGTTTATCTTAACCAATTTATTAAAATATTTCTCTTCGGTGCTCTCTTTCTCTCTCTCTCTCTTGTGCGCGCGCGCGCGCGTGCACGCGCACACACACACACACACACACACACACATTCATACATCTATAATATGTTATAATATAGTTTGTAAATATATATTATATAAAGTATACTTATTTATTAATTAAAACAATAACAGTAATAGTTATATAATATATTACAGAAAGAGAAAGTCTTAACTAATAGAGGATCTTAATACCTTAAAAAAAACACACGCATTTTCCCGAACATGACTATGGACCAGATCCTGTGCAATACACTTGGAATGTAGTGATGATGAATAAAAATACAAGTTCCATGGTGGTAGTGCTTTTGCTCTGTTTTGTGCCTGATATATCCCTAGTATGTACAATACTACACACAACACAGTAGTCACTAAATATAGATTTGTTGAAAATATAAATCTAGTTCTTACCCTCGAGGAGCTAGGAAATTACTGAAGAGACAGAGAAGTAAACAAATAATTATATTGTATAATACGTGCAAATATAGTTACACTATAATTTTGCTTCTCCTTTAAAAACAAACACAAAAGCATATTTATAGATCATATCTGGAAGAAACCATGACAGCACCTGCTGTCATCTAGGGGAAGAACTTAGATGACCAGACATTAGTGATGGGAGAGAAACTTTTCAATGTATATCCTTTTGTATTCTTTAATCAAAGCAAGTATTAACTTTTCAAACATATTTTTAAAATCACAGATGAACTTGTTCAAGATTAACATTTTTTGTAGCAATGTATTACAAAAATGAAAAGAAATAATCTAATATATGTTTAAAGCTAACTCACAACAGCTGAATTTAAAGGGGCTTTATTAATGTATTCTTTAAAATAAAATTTGTTCAGCTAGATGTCACTTAATTTCAGAGGCTATGTGGATCAAAATTCTGTTGCCAATAATTGTTCTACTCACTTTAAAGGGAAAAATAGGAAGAAACTAACAAATATACTCATTTATGTCTACTTGTTTTTCAGCATCTCAAACAAAATTTAATTCCCAGATCCAGCTTTTGGCATGAGTTTTAACCAGTTGAAATGTACAAAAGAAGCACAGCTGCTTTTAAAGTATCACCCTGCATTATTTACTAACTTAGGAAAATTAAACCTAAACACACTGCACTTCTGAATGGAAATTAATTGGCAATATCAATGTTGCTTCAGTTTTGCCACATTCTAAAACCATCAAGCTGAACATTGTATGTATTATTTTCTTCCATTCAGGCAATCACTTTTGTTCACTAAATATTTATGCAAATGTTCGGTACATGTTATAACATTAAATAAGCAGAATTTTATACTCCATATTAACATTTCACTTTTTCAATGTCATTGAAAAAGAGTTTGTTCAAATTGGAAGTAATAACTGATTCTCTTTAATTATGCTTCAGCAGTTAATGATTTGGGAAATTAAAAATAGAATTAAACATATCAGATAGAAGAAATTTTACCATTAATGTTAAGTCACTAATAATGATATCTAATTGCCTTCTTTAGGCTCCCAAGGAATTCAGAATTCTGAATTATTGTCTATAAATGATTGGTTTTCCAATATAGGATCACACTATTTTTGTGAGATGCCAAAAGGTGGAAAGAAAATGAGCCCTCAAAGTGAGCAGAACAGTAGGTAATACAGAACTTGAGCTATGGTCTTTAGGGTTATTTCCTGCTGAGTCCAAGCATTCTAATCTTCTAAATGAAGATTCGTAAGATATCTTTTATAAAGTATCTATTTTTTTTAAGAAATGTAAAATTGAAATCCTTTTCCATTTGGGTATGAGTTTTAACCATACCCAGATTTTAAAACTATTTGGTTTCAGTATTCCTCTGCTAACTCTGAAAAGAGTTCTCAAATAGTAAGTGGCTGGTTGACTGATTATTACTGGTTGGTATAGTTCTAGTGTCCCTGAAATGGTTAGAACCAATGTAGAAAACCAAAGCCTGACCCTTAAATGATCTACTTCCACAGTAGTTGTGTTCTTCTAATTCAGAAATCATTACTTTTTAAATAACATGAGAACATGTACACTTTTGCATGTAATCAAATAAATGTTAATTGAACTAAAAATAGATACTACATCTATCATTAGTATATTTTCACAATAAACTCTACCTAGTGCTGTCAAGTATGTGAAGAGATAGTTACACTCATTTACTTCTGGTAAGAATGAAAAATTAAACAACTTTCCTGGAAAGTGTCAGCTGATGATCACTGGCACCAATTGAATGTCAACAGGAAACCACAATTTTGAGTGCAGTGAAAAGGGAAATTTTATTCAGTGCAAACAGCTGAATTGTGATATATCACATGGGTGTGGAATAGCTCAATAGTGTTACAGCTCAATTTTGAAGCAGCATGGTTGCTAGGCAGACCTAGGGCCAGGCCCCTCTCCAGCTAGAGAGAACTCTGCTTTGCTCTGGTCTGCTTCAGTCCAGTCCATTCCAATCTGCCCTGTGCCAGTCTGATCCAGTCTGTTCCAGCAAGACATCGTTCGTGTTTCAGCTCCAGCTAAAGAAAGCAGTCTTCACTCTTCATTGGAAAGGAAAAGTACACTCTTTGAGCCAGAGGGAAGCTGACTTACACAGACAGAAGTACTTGACCCAGGTTCCTAATTGGTCCATCCTCATGCATATAATGACTCCAAATTCTCACGGTGTGATTGCTCCAAAAGGCACTGTCTTGATTGGCCAGAATGGAGCCACTCTGTTTGGTCAATAAAGATGCTGATGGAAATCCTCAGTCCTTTATAAGGACTGGCTCGGATGGCAGAAACACAGTGCAGCCAAGCAATTCAGTGCAAGAGGCAGGCAGCTTAGTGCAAGCTTCTCCCTAAAGTGTGACTTGCGTGAGAGACCCCTATGCAGAAATGGCTGCTAGGCTCTGATTTTTTTTTTTTTAAATTGAGCCCAGTTTGCCAGCATGAGCCCTTCTTAATAGAAGTCTTCTGTCTTAAGGTCCACAGAAGCGATATACGAAAATATATTGTCTTAAAAATACTCATATCCTCTGACCCAATACTCTCTCTTGTGGTAAATTTGAAGAAGTAATGAGAGATTATCTAAACCATTTAGGACAAAAGATGTTCATAGTAATGTTATCAGTCATAGGAAAGAAAAACATTTTTTATGGCTCATACTTGCTATCTTTTCCAAATATCATATAATACATAGATAGTAAATTGAGATTTTAAAAAAGTAAACACATAAGCAAAAAAAGTCTTTCAGGTTTAATATAAGTTCTCTTTGGAAAAAAATATATATATTCTAACTGCTATTATCTAAAAGAGGGGGCTATGACAATATTGAAGTAGAGAAAGTACCACATATCCTCCTGGAAGTCATCCACAAGGCCATCACATTCTCAATGAAAGGATATGTTGAACTAAAACAAAGCACACTTTCCAAAAGAGCCTTCTTTTCTCACATTCAATCAATTTAAAACTTATGTATTTTATTGAATACATAAGAGGCTAATATAGTCTATTTAGCAAATACTATGAAAGACTAGTTTTCTCTCCACACTGTCAGGAATAACCAAAAATCACCTTTGTCATACCCAATCATTCTCTATGTCACTAGGTGATTGTTTACTAAACACTGCATATTAAAGTTTCTCAGAGGTCCTGCAGCAATGAAACATGTTTGACACTGTTTGACGAAGAAGTTCTCAAACTTTATAATACTGCACCATTCTCTTCTCTCTAAAAATCTCAGTAGTCCTAAGAATTAACTTTTATGGAAGATACTGTGAGAAACACAGTACTTGGCTAATGATTCAAGTCCCTGTTACAGTTAAGTATAGCTTGACTGCACCTATTTGACATAGCTTTATAAACAATTCCTTCATTTTGGTTTAAAATATAACAGTTTTAAATTTTTTACTAAATAAAGAAAAGGAGTTTCTTTCTATTAATAACATTTCCAGAAAACATTATGATAAGTCACAGAGAATTTAGAAAATAACCCACAGATGAAATAACAGATAACATATACCTGGAGGAAAGATTGGCATAACCAATTTAGAAAACTAAATTAAAAAGTAAATATTACAGTTTATTTTAGACCTGCTCTCAATTTTACTAGACCTATTCTAATTTATTTTTGGCTCTGGGCTTCTGGTTCTCTGATTATTTTTGTCTTATATAGTAGATTCTCTTATTTAGACTATTGGGCACCATTAATAAGTGCTATCGACATGAAAGTACTTCAAGATAAAGAATAAGTTGTCTTTACCATTAGCTAAAGCAAAAAATAATTTGGTGTGGTAGTAGTTAGTACAATCTCTCCCTTCCTTCTGTCCTTCCATCTTCCATCCATCTTTTTGAAGTTGCTAGCAATTTCTTACATAATTTTTATTTTTTTTAAATATCTATTTCAAAATATAACATCAAGGTTACACACAATGAATTCATATGTTCATCTCTTTATTTTGTCATCATTTCAGACCATTCACTAAAATTTCTCAAAAGGTATTCTGTAGCATATTAGTCCTATGAGTTGCTCCTGGTCTATGTTATCCAATCCCACTTGGGGATTTACAACGCCCATGAGCTGTCCAGCAAGTCATCACTGGCAAATAACTCACTGGACAATCTTAAGATTTGTTTTGTAAATATATAAAATAGCTGCCATTTCTGATTTATCTATGGTTACTGAATTTCTTCAATAAGAAATATAAATTCTGAGATTTGAAATTGGGAAGATTATATCCAAGCCCCAAATCCCTACCAAACTCAGCAGATTATTTTACTATTCCTTCCAAAACATCTCTCAAATAATTTCATTTGATAAAATACCCACAAACTGACACAAAGAACAGTGTTACAATATCTTTTGAAGAAAAAAAATTCTGTGTAATCATGATAAATGCACATGATCACATATATCACATATAACTAGAGCTTCTCTGAAGTGTTAGAGTTCAAAGGCACTTGAGATTTGTTTATCTTGTCAAATCACCTGCTCCTAGCAATCCTCAGACATTAAAATTTTTCACATTTCACTTGGATGATTAAAATTATCTCATTCTCCACCTAGAAGTATTTGTGGAACATTTTTAATTTGCTTGGAAATAAATAAGGAATAAATTGGATATTACCATCATCAAAATTTCATAAATAGCTGAGTGTTTTAGTTACCATAAACTTTTAAAATATTTATTGGAAAATTAATAAAAATGAGTTGGATTGGCTAATAAACAGATTTTAATATAAAATTTCTGTAAATTATGAAGGCCTATATAAAATTTTTTAGTAGTTTTTACAATAGAAAGAGAACATTCTGATTATTAAGTTTTGGCTCAGTCTTTAATAAAAAAAGAATTCTAATACTTTGTAATTATTGGGTATCTTTCATAATTAACTAAATAACTCCCACTTCAGAGGTGCTCATACATACTGAATTTGCTAGATTTGCTAGGCTCTTGTGCACTAAGCATAGTGTTCATCATCATCTTTGTAAACAAATAGTAATAAATATAGAAACAAATATTTGGAGCACTGCTGTCCAATAGAAATTCTTGCAGTGATGGAAAAAATTTATATCTGTGCTGTTCAATCAGGTAACCACTAGAAACATGTGTCTTATGAACACTTAAAATGCTTTTTTAATGTTATTAAGGAACAATATATTGAAATTTTAATTAATTGTAATTTTAATTTAAATAGCCACATATGACTAATGGCTATCATATCAGACAGCCACATTTTAGAATCAAACAACTTAGTGTTATGTTGTTACAAACTAATAATGTTATCAAGATGTTTTAACCAAGTGGGTTGAAACAAAGAGATCAGACATCTCTTAGGAAATTAAATCAATGTTTGCTTCTTATATGCCACACAGAAACATGTTGGTGCTAAATGTACAAAAATTTGAGAGTCTCCAACTTAGGCTGTTGAAGCTTATAGATTGGCAATGTCCTCTATAAAGGGAGGAGGAGCTGTATATTCAGTTTTTATTTACCAATAAAGAGAAATAAAGAGTGGGACTTTTATTTCGATAGCTGCAGAAAAGACATAAGGTTGTCACTCTTAATAGTCTCACAAGCCAGAACCCAGTTCACATTTTTACAGTAACATTGAGAAGTAGCACGAAAAAGAAAATATCGACTGCCTTTTTTATAAGATGAAATATCAACTGCCTTTTTTATATATCTCATAAGTTAATACTAGAGAATATATGCTTTTGAAATGAATATTTTTGAGTCTAAGATATCTTTATTTTGGTACCTCTAAATTTTCCCATTGTGTCTGTCTTAGTCCTTATTCTCTTTGACTTTATTACAGCATTTAACAAGTATAATCATCTCCTCCCTCATTTGGTCTCTAAGACACTAGTCTTTTCTCTCTTTTTTACTTCTGTTTTTTCTTTACTAGTTTCACAAGCTACTCTTCCTCACCTAATCTTCTTTCTTATTTTCTGATTACTGTTCATAGGACCATCATTCTCCATGTTACTTAGAGTAATCCATGAGTCCTTACTCTATCTGCACTGTACATTCAATAAATAATCAAGTCTCATCTATTCTACCTGTACAATAGCCCTTGTATGCATTCTCTTCCCTGAAACTCTGGATTCACCAGAAAATCCTAAAATAGTTATCTCTTGTCTACACTATTGGAATCATGTCACAATAGTTCTACCTGTCTAGTCTCTTCCATTTCAATTCTCATTTCACAATACTACTAGAATAATCTTCCCAAAGAAAAGCTTCCAAATTCTCTTTCCAGCCTTATATGCTTTGTATCAGTATATCTCAAACTGTGGTCCAAGAACAATATGCATTATAAAGCAGATTCTGGGGCTCTGTTACTGATAGAGAATCTCTCTGGATGAAGCATTAGAGTATGAATTTAACAAGCTTTCCAGGTGATTTGGATGCACTCTAATGTTTGAAATCCTCTGTACTATCTCTTTTTTAAACCGAAATTACCTTGTTTGTTTAATTAGAATAATAGGTAGTGTAATTGAATAAAACTTTAAGTCAGAAATTCTTAAGCTGCTACTGAAACGACGGTTAGAGGATGGTAATGAAACAAGTTCAGTAAGAAAGCTAGTGAGCCATTGACTTTTTCAGCAATAGTTTCTAAAGTAAAATACTTATAATAATTAAAGTAGTGGAAGAGTTGGAATGGGCCAAGAGAGAAGGAAGTTCTCAGGAAAGTAAACTACTCCAACTAGTGATTTCCCATCTTTGTTCCTCTTCCTTTCTTTTTTTTCTTATTTTTGTGTTTCTAATTCAACTAAAGGTATTATATAAAAGCAACTGATTTTAGGGGGGTGAGTCAGAAATGTGTTAATTTCAAGGAATTGCCACATTTTAAAAGGAATTGGCAGGGTTGGTGAGAACAGAGAAGACAAGTTTTTGATCAAGAATAAAAGAGCTGCCTATCTTCCCATAAGACTAAAGATATATATGAGCTAGAAACTATCCATCTCATTTTTCTAAGTGGCTATTTTTAGCCCTCTGGGTTCTGTAAAAATAGCTTTTGTTGGTGAGATGTGTTGGTTGATTACATTACATATTAGCTACTTTTATTTTATTAAAAGAAACACACACACACACACATATTTAAATTAATATATAGTACCTCTCTAATTAAGCATATTTTAGAGCACTGTAAATAATCAAGAGTAAAATACATGTATTTTACCATACCAGTTGGGTTGTACTTCACCTAATAATAAATATAAAATCATAGACTATACATCATCTATTCAAACATTGGGCTATCCCTTACAATTAATAATTATACAAAATCTGACCCCTGTCCAATCCACTCGCCAAATACAAGTTTATGAATTACAACAGTACAATTTGGTCTTTCTCTTTTGAAGTAAAATTCCCCTCCCTTAGAGTTATCATGCCTAGTCAGTATATAAATAAATGTAAGTTAAATAGGTAAGATTCAAGAAAAACACACCCATTACTTTTATAATACAGTTTCTACAAATATGCTAGCAAAAAGACTTTTCCATGTCATAAATAAGAACCTTAGTTAATAATAATTCTTGTGTCATTTATGAATTTTGGAATACTTTTAAAACTCTTATACCAAAAAACAAAGATATAATGTGACAGCACATCCTGAGTGTTTAAACAAAGTGAAAAAAAGCTATTAATATGTGATAATTTTAATATTTTGTTAGCGGAATAAAAACATATTTTCTTTTCAGTTATAATCTGAGCTGGGGTGCTTTGGAATAGTAGGCTTACTGTCTTTTAAATTTTTTTGGTGGGAGGTAATGGGCTGGGAAGAGTGAAGTATAGAGAATCAAAAATCTAGACTGCATCCCTGCCTACATAATCTAAATGACCTGATGACCCAAGGTTTGAACATACAATTCCTTTCAATGTTTTCAGCAGGGATTAAAATGAAGACATGCTATAATAAAGGCTTTCATAACAGAGATAGTAATTACCAGTTAATTACCTTCTTAGCTTTTTAACTGCCACTTTTCATTTTGATCATTCTCCCACCCACAATGCACATTACTACTACCACCACCACCAGCACCCAATCGACCACCACCTCTGCAGTCAGATGTTCCTTCGGTTATATATCTTTCTCAAATTCTTTAAAACTACATTCGTGTGTGTGTGTGTGTAAACCATGTCTTAGCCATTTTTGTGTTTATATTTCTAGGTGCCTTGGATATAGGAGACCCTCTACTTATACTATATTTTCTGAATTCTACCATGTCATCAATTTTGAAATGCTCCACAGTGTATTAATATTACCTTTTTGTTTGTCTGTTTTTTTGGAGTGGGCACAAATGGAGATAAAACAGTACATTAACACATAAATCAGTTTAAGAAAATATAACAATGGTTTATTAAGCACATGCATTTTATTTTGTTATTCAATAGAGTGAACAACTGCTGGACAATAAGGATCTTTATTAAACTTTAATGTTCTTAAAATGTTTGTATTCTTTTATGAGAATAAAAATGTGTTTGTCTATTTGTGTGCATAGATACACACAGAGAGGAGATATGACAGCAGCATTGCATCCAGTTTATTGGAGGCAGTATTATACATCATTTCCTAGAATTCAGCAGTTTGTCATAAGCTTTCATGGATAGGAGAGAGGGTTGGGAAATGTGTAATCTGTCATGATAGTTACAGGTTCACTGACTACACTTCTCAAACCATTGAATTATTTGTATTTGATTTTCAGTGTTAACATAAAGATTCCAAATTTTTGCACTAATCATAGTGTTGTTACTATTCTAACTATACAAGAATATCAAGCTGATGACAACAAAAAGGATTGAAACTGAAATGAGTAAATAGAATTTTAGAAAACCTGTTGAGGAGATGCTGTCTGATCTGAATTCTGATTATTACCTGCTGTATGATTTAGCTAAATGCAGGACCTTAAATCTCTAAAGAGAATATATAACTATGATTTAGGTAACCAACATCTGAATGTTCTACATAAATATAGCTGAACAAGTATTTTCTTGTCAGTTTCAATTGTAATAAAGTAGGTAGTTTGAGTATTAAGCTTCAGGTGGCTCATTACATCCCTATTTACAATGTGAATATATATGTGTGTGTGTGTGTGTGTGTAATTTATATATATGTATATATAACTCACATATGCAATTTATATATGTACATATAATTCACATATATAATTTATATATGTGTATATATACATATAATTTCCCACATTTCATATTCATTATGATAAAACATAAAGCAGTCTTTATGCCACAAACACTGTGAATGTTTACTCATTAACAGCTTTATTTGATTGATTTTTTTAAGTTAAAACAATGAAATAACAGTTGCCAACATTCAAAGTTTATTAGTAGCATACCCTATATTGAAAAGCATTGTTTCCAAGTTGGGAACAAGTGATTATATTATAATAATTAAAAGACTTTGATACTGAAGGAAAGCTAGAAGCATGGCAGCATGAGGGATCTCTTGGATTTCTTCGCTTGAAATAATAACAAGCCAAACATGTAAAACAACAAATAACACCCAACCTGCACATAAGCACATTTGAGAGATCTGCACATCAGAGCATCAGAATGTCAGAATCGCACGAATCTGAGGATGGGGGTGGGGTGGATTGATTGGGCAAAACAAAGGAACTGCCATGGCTAGGGGAGATTTCATGTCCGGTTCCCGAACAGTGCTGCCTGAGTGTTCTGTGTAGCGGAGCCTAGGGATCAGGGCAGAGAGAAGAATCAGGATTGAGTTTGGAGGGGCGATAGCCACCATTGCCAAGCAGGAGGCTGAGATAAGGAGCCCGGCCATGCCCCAGCACCACCAACCTAGATTACACCCTCTCCCCACACCATATCCTCTCAAAACTAGCACCACTGAGTCCCAGAAGAATTTGTACAACTGGTACTGAAACATAAACTACAGCCGGTACCAGAGACTGGTGCGGTGATATCGAAGCAGGATAGCCGAAACCTGGGGGACATCACTACAGGAAGGGAAGCAGCCACACATACACAAGCCTCTCTCAATTAACTTTTGTCTCACCCAGTTAGGTTGTCTTAAGGAAGCAGCAAAACATTTCATCTGACTGTTGGAGCAGTAACTGGACATCAGGACCTCTTCAGAGCCCCAGAACGCCATCTCCCTTTGTACCCTTTCACAAGGGCAACGTCCTGGGACCACCTGATCACAGAGAAAGCATAAAGCCTACTGGAAAAAGGAGAATATTTTTGCCTCAAAGCAGAGACCCAAGTGATTTGGATGCCACCTACTGGAAATCAGAAGAAAACCCCCTTCCTATCAACCTGCTAAAGACAGATTACTATATAATAACTTTTCATTTTGAAAAAAAAATGCAGAATACCCTCTCATTAAAGCCCAGGAAGAGAAATAGTCTATCAAACACCGTAAACAACCCAGGTGACAAGGCAGCTCAGGAAGAAAGTGTAAAATCTCCAGAAAATAAACTTGAAAACATAAACATACATGATTTAAATGTGAGAAAATTCAGGATTGCAGTTCTGGAAAAACTCAATGAGATGCAAGAAAATTCAGACAATTTTAGTAAATTAGAAACAAAATAAATTAACAAAATGAATACTTTAGCAAGGAGATTGAAACTCTAAAAAAGAACCGAATAGAATTTCTGGAGATGAAGAACACATTAAAAGAGATAAAGAATGAAATAGCAAGCTTAAGAAATAGAGCTGACCAGATGAGGAAAGAATTAGTAATATCAAAAACAGAAATCTGGTTTATCTGCTGACTTGAACACAGTTGTCGTTCTCCACTCAAGTGACAGATTGAGTTGATTAAGCAGGTTGAATAGGTCACACAAGTAAACAAGTGTTGTAACCCATTCTATGTCACTGAAATGTGCTAACAGTGGTGACTGTTTTTCTAAAAGAAATCTCTGGAGCAGATCTTTTAACCAAAAACTCTGGCCAGTGATTTACCTTTAGAAAGCCATCTCACTTATATATATGAGATGATGTGTGTGCTCTCTGTACATCTCCTCACAGAGCTGTGTGAATGGATGTGAGTTAAGGGCATGTACTTTTATGTGGTTGATAATTTTAATTATATCCTGTAAAACATTAAGTTCAGGTGATATTTTTTGGCTAGCTAGCATTTCTCTATGGATGACACAGTGTGTTGGACTCACATTCAGAAGCAACCTCTTTGACCCGAGTAGTGAAACCAGAAAGCCGTCCAGTCGTGGCAGCCATTTCATCCATGCCTATACTGACACAAAATGACCAGTTCAGTTTTCCTGATATGTAATCATCCAAAAACTTGAATAGTTCTGCAGCTGTGATATTGGTTGGCAACAAAAGTGCCCATAACATATCCTTATGCACATCCTCCTGAAAAATATATCACACAAAAACAGGCACTGTTGCCTTGTCAGCATCGGTAGAGTTGTCAACCTGGATTGTGTACCACAGTGACTCATTAATCTCTCTAACAAATGTGACTCAATATCCTCTGTATCAATTCATCTAATCATGGTGCTAGCTGAAAGAACACATGCCATCTTTTGAACTGCAGCCTCTCCTAAAAGTTCAAAACAAATGTCCCTAGCAGCAGGCAGGATTAACTTCTCACCAATAGTAAAGGGCTTCTTAGCTTCTGCAATGCAGTTAGCCACTAAGAATGATACTGACAGTGCAGACACATTTGATGAACCGGTGGCCTTCAATAATTGCTTCTGTTCTTCATGTTGACATTTTTTTTTTCTTTTGTAAAACTTCAAAGGCTTGTCTTTTAATACAGGATGCTTGGTCTCCATGTGGTGAAACAGTTTTGAAGGTTTCATAGCTTCATTAGATAGCCAGTTGCCACATATTATACAAAGCAGATTCGAAGAGTGTGAATCATCTGTTGCAATGAACCTATAATTTAAGTAGGACTTTTGATATTTTCTTTCAAATACAGCTTTCTTTTTGTTAGCAGTCTTAGAGTCTTTTGCTATCTCATCATTGGGTCTTTTCCCCTTTACAAAGAAGCTCTCCAGTGACATTTGTTTTTTACTGATTTTTGCTGGGGTTACCTTGTGGGCTTGCCAAAATTGACTGAGACAAGTGTGCAGTGAAAGAAAGAGGTCGGATGGAAGTGGTAAATAAAATAATGGGTGGGTTATGTGCATACTAAAATTAGTTTTGGATTCTGACTTAAAGCCTGCTACCAGATGCAGCTGTACAATTAAAGTACATCAACTCAGTTGCCACTATAAAACCTGCTACCAAATGCAGCTTAATTGTCAATTGCCACTCACTGATAGTGTTTTGATATAGTCTGCAAGCAATTAATTTATTACGGTCTCTGTGCAGTCAAATCTCTCTGCTAATGTTGATCTGTATTTGCAGACACTCTCCAGTGCTAGCATCACTGTCTCAGGTCCACCTCAGATCATCAGGCATTAGATTCTCATAAGGAGTGTTCAACCCTGTGCATTTCACTACAGGGTTCATCCTCCTATTAGAATCTAATGCCTGATGATCTGAAGTGAAGCCAAGGGGGGCCTCGGCTGAAAATAGAGACGAAGCTTCACTCGCCTGCCTGCCACTCACTTGTTGTGCAACACAGCTCCTAACAGGCCACAAACAAGTACCAGTCTGTGGTCTGGGGGTTGGGGACTCCTGCTTTGCATAAACTTAATGATGACCACGCTTCATAAATCCAGAACTGAGATACATAACATAAGGCATGAGGGAACAGAGAGAAAATCCATAAAACACCACCAAATTAAAATAACAGAAAAAAAGGACAAAGAAACAATGGAGACACCAAGCTACCAGAAACCAAGATAAAATGACTATAGAAAATCTCATATTTTGATAACCATCCTAAATGTAAATGGACTGAACTCACCAATAAAAAGGCACAGAGTAGCAGATTGGACCCCCCCCCACCAAAAAAAAACAAAAAACAAAAAACAAAAACAAAAACAAAAAAATGAAAAAAAACAAAAACAAAACAAATAAAAACAAAAACATGTGCTGCCTTTAAGAAACATTCACCTACAAAGAAAAATATAGACTCAAAGTGAAAGGGTGAAAAATGATGATTCAAGCAGATGGCATTCAGAGAAAGGTGGTTATAGCTATACTTATATCTGATGAAATAAACTTCAAGATAAAAAAAAAGTAAGGAGAGAAAATAATGGACACTTCATAATGATAAATGGAACCATACATCAAGAAAACCTAACACTTATTAATATCTATGCTCCCAACCAGGGAGCATCAAAATATAAAAGCATCTACTAACAGAACTAAATAGAGAAACTGACAAAAACACAATTATAGCAAGTAAACTAAATACTCCACTGTTGGAGATAAACAGATCATCTAAAAACAGACAATCAATAAAGAAATAACATCCTTAAGTGATATGTTAGACCAATTGGACATAACCAACATTTACAGAGCCTTTCATCATAAATCAGCAGCTTATACATTCTTCTCTAGTGCACATGGAAAATTCCCAAGGATAGACCATATGTTCAGGTAAAAAACTTGCCTCAACAAATTTAAGAAGATTGAAATGATACCAAGCATATTCTCTGATCATAATGTTTTGAAACTAGAAATCAACTGTAGAAACAAAGCAGAAAGAACCACAAATATGTGGAGATTAGACAACATGCTACTGAAGAATGACTGGGTCAGATAAGAATTAAAAAGAGATCAAGAAATACAAGAAACAATAAATATGAAAGTAAAATATATCCAAACTTTTGGAATACAGCAAAAAGGTTAATAAGACGGAAATTCATATCTTTTATTTTCTTTAACATTTTTTTTCTTTTAGGCAAGGCAACACTTAGTTGACCTCACAGATTGCAAGGACCTTGTCAGCTTACAAGCCCTTATATATATTTTTTATTTTTTACGCCTACAGCACCTAGTCTTCCTAGGTTGTCTCCCATCCCAGTACTAAGCAGGCCCAATCCTTCTTAGCTTCCAAGATCAACTGGGATCAGGATTGTTCAGGATAGCATGGCCATAGATGGAATTTCATATCTTGAGGCCTATCTCAAGAAACAAGAAAAAGCCCAAATAAACAACCTAATGCTACATCTTTAAAATAAATAAAGAAGAGCAAATGAAGCCCAAAGTTAGCAGAAGAAAGGAAATAGTCAAAATTAGAGCAAGGCAAAGGGAAATGGGAACAAAAAGACAATAGAAAAAAAAATAATGCTACGAAGAGCTGGTTCTTAGAAGATTAATAAAATTGACAACCCCCAGGCTAGACTCACAGAAAAAAAGAAAGTACACTAATAAGCAAAATTAGGAATGAAAAAGAAGTTAAAACAGATATCACTGAAATACAAAAGATCATATGAGAACATTATAAAAAATTTTATGACACCGAATTTAAAAGTTTAGAAGAAATGGAGAAACATAGAAATATGCAATCTTCCTAGACCAAATCATGAAGAAATTGAAAATCTAAGTTGACAAATCAACATTATAGAAATTGAAACAATCACCAAAAACCTCCCAAAAAGTAAAAGTCCAGGACCAGATGGCTTCATCAGTTCATTCTACCAAACATTCATAGAGGATTTAATGCCTATTCTTCTCAAACATTTCCACAAAATAGAAAAAGAGCTAATATATCTTAACTTATTTTATGAGGCCAACATTACCCTAATACCAAAACCTGGTCAAAATAACAGAAGAAAAGAAAACTATAGACCAATATCTCTCATGAACACCAATGTAAAAATCCTAAATAAGGTATTAGCAAATCAAATACAATAACACATTAAAATCATTATGCACCATGCTCAAGTGGGCTTCATTGGAGAGTCACAGGAATGGTTTAACATATGTAAATTGATTAATGTGATATACCATGTAAACAATATTAAGAATAAAAATCCTTTGATCATATCAATAAATACATAACAAGCCTTAGACAAAATACAGCATCTATTTATGATTAAAACACTTAATAAAATGGGTATACAAGGAAAGTACTTCAACATCATAAAGTTTATATGTGACAAATCCTCTGCTAATATTATACTTAATGATAAAAAAAAAACCTTCCCTATAAGATCAGGAATGAGATAAGGCTATTCACTATTATCACTATAATTTAATATAATAATGGAAGTCCTAGTGAGAGCAACCAGGAAAGAGAAATAAATAAAAGGCATCCAAATAGGGAATGAAGCCAAATTGTCACTTTTTTCAGAGGACATGATTTTCTATCTAGAAAACCCTAAAGACACCACCTAAGCACTATTAGAAATAATAAACAAATACAGTAAATTTCAAGGTACAAAATCAATATTCAAAAATCCATCGCATACTTATTCACAAACAATGAATTTTCAGAAAAAAAGAAATGAAAAAAAAACAATAAGAATAAAATACCTAGGAATAAACCTAATGAAACATGTGAGAGACCAATACACTGAAAACTATAAGACGCTATTAAAAGAAATTGAAGAAGACCCAAAGAAATGGAAATATAGCTCATGTTCTTAAATTGGAAGAATCAACATAGTTAAAATAACCTTATTACCTAAAGCATTATACAGATTTAAGGCAATCGCTTTCAAAATCCCAATGGCATTTTTTAAAGAAATAGAAAAATATATATATCAGATTTAAATCAAAACATAAAAGACCCTAATATCCAAAGCAATTCTGAGGAAAAAAAAAAAAAAAAGGCCAAAGGTATCATATACAAAGTGACATATATCATATTCAAATCATACTACAAAGTGACAATAATCAAAACACCATGGTATTGACAGAAAAACAGACACACAGACCAATTGAACAGAACTGAGAGTTCAGAAGCAAACCCCTGTATACATGGGCAAATAACTTCTACAAAGGAGCCAAAACCATACAATAGAGAAAGAAAAGCCTCTTCGATAAATTGTACTGAGAATACTGGAAAGCCACCTGCAAAAGAATGAAACTAGACTGCTGTATATCACCATATGCCAAAATTAACTCAAAATGGATCCAACACCTGAATATACCTGAAACAATAAATTGCATAGAAGAAAACATAAGTACTAAACTCATGGACCTTAGATTTAGAGAGAATTTTATAAATTTGACCTCTAAAACAGGGGAAGTAAAAGCTAAAATAAATGAATGGAATTAAATCAAACTGAAAAGCTTCTGCACAACATAAGAAATCACCAACAAGGCAAACAGGCAATCATTTTAATGGGAGAATATATTTTCAACAATGCCTCTGATAAGGGACTATTCTCCAAACTATATAAAGAACTCATACAACTCAACAATAGAAAACAAACAATTCAATTTAAAAAATGGGCAGGGGACCTGAACAGACACTTCTCTCAAAAAGTTATACAAATGGCCAACAGATATATAAAAAATGTTCAAATCACCAGCTATTAGGGAAAGGCAAATCAAAGCCACAATGAGATACCATTTCACACCAGGTAGGATGGCTATCATCAACAAGACAAGTGTTAATAACAGATGTTGGAGAAGTTGTGGGAGAAAAGAAACGCTTATACATCGCTGGAAATAATGAAATTGGTACAACCACTATAGAAAACAGTATGGAGTTTCCTCAAAGTACTAAGAATTGAATTACTATATGATCCAACAATCCCTGCTCTGGGTATTTACCCAAAAAACTTGAAAACATTTATCCACAAAGATAAATGCATCATAATGTTCATAGCAGCATTATTCATGGTGGCCAGGAAATGGAAGCAACCATGTGTCCTAAGATAGATGATTAGATAAAGAACATGTAGTACATATACACAATGGAATATTGCTCAATCATTAAAAAATTAAATATTGCTATTGCGGCAACATGGATGGATCTTGAGATAATCTTGCTAAGCAAAATAAGTCAGACAGAAAAAGTTGAAAACCACATGATATCACTCATATGTGGAATATAAACCCGAAAACAACAAACAAATATGACAAACAAGCAAAGACTCATGGACATGGATAGTGGATTAGTGGTTACCAGAAGGAAATGAGGGAGGGGATGGTAGGTAAGAGTAAAAGGGATCAACTTTTTGGTTACAGAAGTAATTTCAGCTTTGGGTGGTGAATGTACAATGCAATATATATACAACTTATTGTTGAATGATATACTTGAATCTTATTTGATTTTATTAATCAATGTCATCCCTATCATTTTTAATAAAAATAAAAGACCATGGTACTGACACAGAAATTGACAAATAACAACAGAACTGAATTGAGAATACCAAAACATACCTTTATAATAAATGAGAAATCGGTATATTGTTTCAAATCAGTGAGAAAATTAATTGGTAAATGGCAACAGTATAATTGCTTTACAACAGAGAAAAACAGATTGAGAGCCATACCTTTTGTCATACATAAAATAAACTCCAGATGGAGAAAAGACCACACTGTAAAAGGCAAAACTGAAATTAATAGAATAAAATAGAATAGAATTTTTTTAACATTTGTATAGAAAAAACATTTCTTTAATGAGATGTACAGACTTTTATGGGCAGATTTATTGATTTAACTTTACCAAAATTGAATAGTTTTTTTTTTTTCAAAGCAAAACATCATAAAATAAGACTAATTGGCTGGTAAAAAGAATAAGAAAATATTGTTCAACCATTTAGCAAAAAAAAAAAAAAGTCACACACACAATCTATAGAACAAATAAGGAAAAAATCAGCAAGAATAAGAGCAGAACAACAATAAAATGAGCAAACCATATAAATAGGTAATTCTCGATATGAGAAACCTAATTGGCTCATAAATAAGAGAACTTGCTAAATTTCACAGGTAATCAAAGACATGCAACTTAAAACGTTAAGAGAGAGCACTCTATACCCATCATATAACAACAACAAAACATCTCGGTACTGTCAAGTATTGGTGAAAATGTGGGGAATAGAAATGTTTATACGCTGATGGTGGGAGTATAAATTAATACAGTCATTCTAGGGAACAATTCGTGAATATTTAGGGAAATTAAGCATTTCTGGGAATATATCCAAAAGAAACTCTTACATAAAGGTTTGTAGAGAGAAACATCAGTGAAGATGGTCATCACTGCACGGCTAGCAACAACTGAATTATTAATAAACTATTAATAATAACTATTTTTTATTTTGTTGCTCATTTCTTATGAACAATTTTGGGTAATATCTTCTTGATCCTCTGCACTCTTATTTTTCTATACACTGCTTTCATGAGCAGCCCCCTCAGCTGTCTATTCATGTCTTGGAGAAAATCTTCAATAAAAATTGAGCTGACACATAGATCGAGAACCTTCTTCAAGAACTTTACACTTCAAAACTGAAAAAGGAACACAGTCATAGGCACAGAAATATACCTCTGTAGTGTTCTAGGAGTGCTATACAACATAACTCTATACTACCACATAACCATTACTCCTGAATTGTCAGAAATGGCAGACACCATTGTTGAAAAGAAAGAACTCTTTTTTTTTCTGATGTGTGTGTGTATTGTAGATGGATAAATCAAATTTGTATTAAAAAAGGGAAAAAAAATCTGTAGAAACGCTGGCTACTGACCGTAATTAGATTGCTTAACAAACAATCCCCAAACTCAATACTTTAAAACAAAAATATTTTATTCCCATGGATCTGCGAGTCATCTTAGGTGGCTTTTCCTTCTAAGTGCAATGGCTGAGACAGCACTGCTGATCTCACTTGAGCCCTCCATATTGTGGGTCAGCTGGGATTTAGCTTATCTAGGCAGGGATTGGCTCGGCTCAGTTTTTTAAGCTGCAGATTATCAGGTCCACTGTGCAACTCTGACTCAAGTGTCCCTCATCTTTCTTGGATCAGTAGGCCAGGTGGAGCATGCTTCTTCATGGTGTTGAAGGCATACGAGTATATATTAAATCATGCAAATACAGTCCAAACTCTTGCTTACATCATGCATCTAACCAAAGCAAATCACAAGGCCAAGCCCAAAGTCAAGGGGCAGGGAAACATATTGCAGACATAATAAAGTGATGGCAAAGATGTAGATGCAGGAGGAGGTGAAAAATTGGACCAAATAAGTCATTCTACCACAGAATTCTGTTTTTGGAAAGTCAAAGGTAGTTTAGAAACAAATAAGAATACATAATACATCATAGCAACCAGGTTTGAAATAACTTACATATTGAACATATTATACGAATGATCTAGCTTAACTCATGAAAGGATAATGCCCAGTAGACAATATATTCACTTCATGCTGGAATTTGAATCCCAGTCTGTCTAACACCAAAACCCATGAGTGCTTTTCACTCTACCATGCTACCTTTATAATGCACAAAACTGTAATAGTATCAAAAACATGAATCCAATTGCTTAGAAGTGTTATGAGGTGCAGAGAGCATCTATATTGCAGGATATTTATCAGATGCATATATTTGTGCTGAATGAGTAGAATAGACACTTGATTCCCAAACTTTCCTATGAATCAAAATAACCTGGGGTGGTATTTATCTTTCTTTCTTTCATTTTAAAACTGGATTCCATGGTCCCGCTATAGACCTACAGAATCAAAATATCTAAGGGTGCAAAACAAGAATATATTTACAACAAGCTTCAGTTGATCTTGGTACAGCCCTCTTAACACTACTATTTGTGAACAGTTGCATTTGGTCATTCTAAAATCATAATTGCCTGGGAAATGTTCATATCTGCATCAATACTGCTTCCACTCCAACCCAGGAAGTAACCTAATATAAAAAGCTAAAAATTAGATATACTCAAACAGATCATTTCTCAAAAGGTGGCAGAGAATTAGATAAGAATGATGTGTGAAATATTTAGGACCTAATTCTCATATGAGAAAGGGGTCAAGGCTAAGTAGTGATTCATAGGAAAATATCAAATATATGGAGATAGACTGGAATGTAGAATAGAATGGCGTTGTGGTTAAGAAAAAAAAAGAAGGGAATTACAAGAAAATAAATAAGTATCACAAAAATAAGAGCAGCTACTATGTACTAAGTACTTATCATGCATACATGCATTATTTCATTTTATTCTTTACAACAATCTTATGAGGTTGCTAACCTTATCGTTAATTTTAAAATGGAGAAACAGAGGCTCCAAAAAGTTCTATAAAAGATCATACAACTAGTAAAATATGAGATTTTATATCAGGCCATTGTAAGAATGGCATCAGAAGTATGGTGGCATGAGGGATCCCCTTGAACTCTCCCCTTGAAATTACAACAAATTGAACAGCTATAATCCAACAGAAAACACCTAGCCTAACACAAAAACACACCTGAGAGATCTGCACATCAGAGCATCTGAGGGTGGGCAAATCTGGTGAGGAAGGGAGAAAGAATGAGAGAGGGGAGGAGACCTATGCTGCAGACACAGCTTGGAGTTCACTGCAAAACTTGGGAAGAAGGGAGGAATCATGTTGAGGTGTGCACGCTCTGTACCCTAAGCATTGCTGCCTAAGTGATATAATATGGCAGCAGAACCTAGTGATCAAGGAAGAGATGGAAAACAGAGGTATGATGGCTATGTTCTAGCACTGTGGATTGCTGGCTGAATCTTAACAGGTGGCACCAGAGGGACACAGGCTGGGGCTAATTTTGGCCTGCTGCTGAACCTCTCTCACAACTGTGCCTCTGGACACCTACTATACAAATCCACACTAATAAGACCGAAAGACTTAAGAGCTTTGTTTAGTACATAGAAACATACATGGAAAGGCAGCCAAAATGAGAAGACAAGGAAGCAGAAACGATATGAGAGAACAGAACAGAGATCCAGAAATAATGGAGTCAAGCAATCTAGCAGATGCAGAGTTCAAAACACTGGTTATAAAGATACTCAGTGAACTTAGGGGAGGAATAGATTAAATCAGTGAGAACTTTAACAAAGAGATAAAAAACAAAAATGGAAATGGAAATTTAAAAGGGAACCAGTCAGAAATGAAGAATACATTATCTGAGATAAAGAATACATCAGAAGGAATTAACACAGTGGATGAAGAAGAGAATAGAACCACCAATATAGAGGTTGGAGAAGCCAAGGTCACCAAATCAAAAAGACAAGAACAAATAAACCAAGAATATAATAATTTAAGAAGTCTTTGGTACAAAATTAAATGTCAAAACATCGTTTAATAGGGGTATCTGAAGGAGGAGAAGAAGAACAAGAAATGGAAAAGCTATTTGAAGAAATAATGATAGAAAACTTCTCTCACCTGATAGAGGAAATAGACATAAAACCTCAGGAAGCTCAGAGAGTCCCAAGAAAGAGGAACCCAAAGAGACCCACACCAAGACACATCATAATTAAAATGCTAAAGGTTATATACAAAGAGACAATCTTAAAAGCAGCAAGAGAAAAGTAGTTAGTTAACTACAAGGGAGCACCCATATGACAGGCAGCTAATTTCTCAAAAGAAACTTTGAAGGTCAGCAAACCTTGCCACAAAATATTTGACATGATGAAAACCTAAGAGCTACTTTATCCAGCAATGTTATCATTTAGAGTCGAAGGACAGATAAAGAGCTTCCCAGACAAAAATAAGCTACAGTAATTCATCAACACAAAACCGCTAATCCAGAAAATGTTGGAGGGACTTCTTAAGAAGAAAAAACATGTATCCAAATGACAAATAAAAAAATGGTAATAAGTACATTCCTATTGACAAGTACCTCAAATGGAAAAGAATTAAGTGCTCCAACCAAAGGATAGGGTGGCTGAAAGGATAAGAACACAAAGCCCCTACATATGCTGCCTACAAGAGACTCACTTGAGATTAAAAGACACACACAGACTAAAAGGAAGGGGATGGAAAAAGATATTGTTTTGATGGACATAAAGGGTATTGTGCTAAATGAAGTCAGATAGAGAAAAACAAATATCATGTGATTTCACTTACATGCAGAATCTTAAAGAGCAAAATAAACAAAAAATAACAACACAAACAGAAACAAACCCATATATACAGAGAATATTTTGAGGGCTATTTGACAGGAGAGGTTGGTGGATGTTTAAGAAGGGCAAAGGGATTAAGAAATACAAATAGATAGTTACAAAATAATCATGAAGATGTAAAGTATAACATAAGGAAAATAGTCAACAATGTTGTAATAAATATGTAAGGGGGAAGAAAGTTACTAGATTTAGTGGAGTGATCACTTAAACTCTTAATCAATATGCTATACAACCAAAACTAATATATTATTGTATGCCAACTATAATTGAAATAAAACCTCATTGAATTATATAATATGAAATAAAAAGATAGAGGGTTTTAAATTTTTTTGAGGTGGAGAAAATGTTAAAAATCATATTCTGGTGATGATTGTATATATATATATGTAAATATAGTAAAAAACACTGAATTTTACACTTTGAAATGTACACCGCAATGAGTTAGTGTGTAGAATGTGGGTTATATCTTAATAAAAGTTGTTCACATAAATTTTAAAAAACCTCACATATCAATAATCACCCTAAATGTAAATGGACTGAACTCACCAATAAAATGACATAGAGCAGTATATTGAATAAAAAAAAAAAACAAAAACAAACAAAACCCAGTCACATGCTGTCTTCAAAAGACGCATCTCAGCTGCAAAGACATATAGACTCAAAATGAAAGGGTGGAAAATGATACTCTAAGCATACGACATCCAGAGAAAATGGGTGTAGTCATACTTATAGGTGATGAAAGATGAAATAGACTTCAAAACAAAAAAAGGTAAGAAGAGAGAAAGATGGATACTTCATAATGATAAAAGGGCCAAAATATCAAGAAAACATATTACTTATCAATATATATGCTTATAATCAGGGGGAACCAAAATATATAAAGCAGCTACTAACAGAACTATAGGGAGAAAATGACAAAAACACAGTTACAGTAGGAGACCTAAATACCCCATTTTCAGCTATGGATAAATAGATCATCCAAACAGAAAATCAATAATGAAATATAAACCATAAATAACACATTAGACCTGTGGACATAATGAACACTTACAGAGCCTTTCATCCCAATACAGCTGCTTATAAATTCTTCTCTAGTGCATATGGAACATTCTCTAGGATAGGTGATGTGTCGGAACACAAAACTAGCCACAACAAATTTAAGAAGATTAAAATTATACCAAGCATATTCTCTGACCATAATGTTTTGAAACTGGAAATCAACTGCAAAAAGAAAGTGGGAAAAATGACAAATATGTGGGGATTAAACAGCATGCTACTAAAGAACAACTGGGACATAAAAGAAATAAAAGGAGTGATCAAGAGATACAATGAAACAGTGAGAATCAAAATACAACACATCAAAACTTTTGGGACGCAGAAAAAGTGGCAATAAGAGGAAAGTTCATATCATTATATATCTATCTCAAGAAACAAGAATAAACCCAAATAAACAAACTAATATTACATATTGAAAAAAAAAGAACAAATGAAACTCAAAGTCAACAGATGAAGAAAATAATAAACATTGGAGTGAAATTAAATAACATCGAGTAGAAAAACACAAGAGAAAAAAAGTTCAACAAAGGGCTGCTTTTTTTAAAAGATAAATGAAATTTATAAATCCCTGACTAACTAGATCACTAAGAAAAAAGAGAAAGAATACAAATAAACAAAATCAGAAATGAGAGAGAATAAGTTACAACAGATATCACTGAAATGCACAAGAATATTATGAAAAATTATGTTCCATCATAATCAATAACATAGAAGAAATGGACAAGTTCTTAGAAATATACAACCTTCCTAGACAGAATCGCAAATAACTGAAAAAATTAAATAAACCAATCAACAGCATGGAAATTGAAATAATCGCTAAAAATCTCCCAAAAGTAAAAGTCCAGGATCAGATGACTTCACTGGTGAATTTTATGAAACATTCAAAGATGATTTAATATCTGTTCTAAAACACTTAGAAAAGTTGAAGAGGAGACAGTACCTCCTAACTCATTTTATGAGGTCAACATTACCTTATACCAAAACTTGGTAGGGATAACACACAGAAAAAATCTACAGATCAATATCTTTGATGAACACAGATACAAAAGTCCAAAACAAAATACTAGGAAATCAAATACAGCAATACATGTATAAGATTGTATATCACAATCAAATGGGTTTCATCCAGGGTCACAAAAATGATTCAACATACACAAATCAATGTAACATACCAAATATATAAAATAAATGATAAAAAAAGATCATATCAATAGATACAGAAAAAGCATTTGACAAGATATAGTATGTATTTATGATTAAAACAATAAAATGGATATAGAAGAAAATTATCTTAATATAATTAAGAACATAAACAACAAACCCTCAGCTAACATTATACTTAATGGTGAAAAACTAAAAACCTTCCCACTATGATCAGAAATAAGAAAAGGCTGTCCACTATCACCACTATTATTCAATATAATATTGAAGTCCTAGCAAGAGAAATCAGGCAAGAGAAAGAAAAATAAGGCATCCAAATAAGGAATACTGTCAAATTGTCACTTTGTGCAGATGACATTATTCTCTACATAGAAAACCCTAAGGACTCTGCCACAAAACAATTAGAAACAATAAACAAATAGAGTAAAGTTTCAGGATACAAAATCAATATACAAAAATCTATAGCATTCTCATATGCTAACAATGAAATTTTAGAAAAAGAAATAATAAAAAAAAATTCCTTTTGTAATTGCAGCAAAAAGAATAAAATACCTAGCAATGAACTTAATGAAGCATATGAAGGACCTGTATACTGAAAACTATACGACATTAAGAGAAGAAATTGAAGAAGACTCAAAGAAATGGAAAGATATTCCATGTTCATGGATTGGAGGAATGCACATAGTTAAATGGCCATATTACCCATAGCAATACACAGATTTAAAGCAATTCCCATTAAAATCCCAAAGTAATTTTTTAAAGAAATAGGACAAAAATCATCAGATTTGTTTGGAATCTCAAATACCCTGAATAGCCAAAGAAATCTTGAAAAAATAGCAAGGCTGGAGGTCACACTGCCTGGTTTCAAATGACACTACAAAGCAACAATAATCAAAACAGTATGTTATTGGCAAAACAAAAACAAATACCAGACCAATGGAACAGAATTGAGAGCCCAGGAATAAACCCATGTATATGCACAAGTAATTTTCCACAGACAAGCCAAAACATACAACAGAGAAACATAAGCTCTTTAATAAATAGTGCTGGGGAAATTGGAAAGCTGCATACAAAAAAAAAATTAAAACTAGATTTCTATCTATTAGCATAAAATAAAATTAATTCAAAATGAATCAAAGACCTAAATATAAGACCCGAAACAATAAATTGCATAAAAGAAAACATAGCTACTAAACTCATGGACCTTGGATTTAGAAAAGATTTTATGAATTTTACCTCAAAGACAAGGGAGGTAAAAACAAAAATAAATACATGAGATTATATCAAACTAAAAAGCTTCTGCTAGCAAAAGAAGATATCACCAAAATAAACAACAAAAACAAACAATCCAATTAAATAAATGGGTAGAGGACCTGAACAAACACTTCTCTCAAGACATAAAAAATAGCCAACAGACATATGGAAAGATGTTCAACTTCATTAGCTATTAGAGAAATGCAAATCAAAACCAAAATGAGCTACCAACTCACATCTCTTAGAATGGCTATCATCAATAGGACAAGTAATAACAAGCATTGGAGAGGTTTTGGAGAAAGATGGACCCTCATACACTGCTGAGTAGGAATGTAAATTAGTACAGCCACTGTAGAAAACAGTATGGAGTATCCTTAAAAATAAAGAACTGAATTGCCATATGCTCCAGCAATTTCTCTTCTGGGTATCTACACACAAAATTTGAAAACTTTCATCTATAACATATATGCACCCCAATGTTCATTGCAGAATTATTCATGGTGACTAAGATATGGAAGCAATCAATTTGTCTTTCTATAGACCATTGGATGAAAAAGATGTGGAACATATATACAGTGGAATATTAGTCATAAGAAAAGATGAAATACTATTATATGGAACAGCATAGATGGATCTTGAGATTATCATGCTAAGTGAACTAAGCCAAACAGAAAAAGTTGAGAACTATATGATTTCACTCATATGTGGGATAAAAAACTGAAAACAACAAACAAACAAGACAAGCAAACAGAGACTCGTGGATGTGAACAATAGTTAGTGCTTACTAGAGGGAAAGGAAGGTGTGAGGTAGATAAGAGTAAACAGGGTCAAATATAAGGTGACGTAAGGAAATTTAAATTGGGGTGGTGAACACATAATGCAATATACATATGATGTATTATTGAATTGTACATTTGAAACCTATATAGTTTTATTAACCAATGTCACCCCAATACATTTAATAAAAATAAATAAATAAATAAATAAATAAAAATGTAAAGCATTGAGTATAAAAAGTTTTTACATAAAATAAATTAGGCCTCTTTGTCTCCAAAGTTTGGACACGTTAACCAGTGGTCAAGGTCATTTAAAGGAAGAAAGAATATATTTTAGAAGATGTGAAAGAAATCAGCTTCACTGTTTCACTCAGATTGAGTGAGTTTTTTCTTATATCTGTCTGACTCATGCAAACATGAACTTTGTCTTTGTATACATCATACTTATATTGAAAAATAAATATTGCTTTTGCCTCACAAGACTGTCTCATATCCTTAAATTATTTTCCAAAGTATCATTTTTGAAAATAGCACTTTAGTTTCTCTTATCACCTTACTTGAAGCAATTTATTTATGCATTTATTCAGCTACTCTTTTATTTATGCATTCCAGATCTATGATAAAAAATATGATCAAATGATGATAAGCATTAGGATGCTAAATTTTTCTTAGCAGTATATCATATGGTAAAATAAAGATAGAATATATACCCTCTAAGTTTTTCCAAATTTAGCAGGGCACACATTACTGAAAAAAAATAGATTGAAAATTGTTCCCCTCAAACACTGACTGTAACAGGTAAGAACAAAAGATTTTAAAACATGATAAAACTGTAATGCAATAAATTGTACTGAAATTCTATTATAAAATATTGATATATAAATAGAATAATATCATCAACGACAGGAAAGAAAAGAAGCTAGAGAAGAAAAAATATTATAATTTATTGAGGTATTTTAAATTAATCATTTCCTAAAATGTGTGTGTATTTTCTTTATACATACTTTTTCAAATTTTACTACAAGTACAAACTTTCTCTTTTCTTATAATAATGTATAATACTAATATATTTTAATGGCTTTACAGTTTTCAGATGTAAGAAGCATAATGAAACTATTTTCTAAACTACCTTTTTAGTGTAATCTATTTCAGAAACTATGTGAAATATTTCTACAATTTCCTCAGTAAAGAAAAGTCAAATGTAAACCAAGAGGTGAATAATAGTCCCATGACTCAAATTCTAAATAAATTAAGTCATGTCTCTATGCGTGCGTGTGTGTATGTGTGTGTGTGTGTGTGTGTGTGTGGTGTGTATTCTTGAAATCACTATTTATTATATAATGTCTTTCTCTGGCCAACATGGAATATATAAATATGCCTTGATTTTTGTTCAGTAACATCTGATTTAAACAGTCAAACAAAAACAATGTTGACAGATAGTCAGAAAAAGATATGTATTTTAAAACGTGTCTTCCATTATCCTCTTTAAAGTCTGGTCATACTTTCGAAGCTATCTTCATCGTCCATGCAGGTCAGTTCCATTAGTACAATCTGGGGTAGTTCTATGCCCTATTTGAATGTACAGAAATAAAGTGGATCCAACAGAGGCCAGGCTAATACAATGCTATCTTGAAGGAGTCCCCTGTTGTTGCTTTGATTTGTTTTTCCTGAATCCCAATGTAACAGTCAACCATAGAAAACTGGTGCTTTTGTCTTCAGGGATAGTGTAATCACTGTAATGTCCCTGTTAATTCCCTTATTTTGAACATTAAAATTGCTATGGTGATAAACACATATTTTCAACTTGCCTTTATTCTCTGAGAATAAAGAACATGAAATAGCAGGGATCCAAATGTCAGTGGGTTTGTGTTTTCTCACTGAAAAACCTTTTAAATATATTTGTTTGTAGATTTGTCATTTCAAATCCACAGCAATGTAATTAGTTCTTAAATTCTACTTGATGGTCAAAATCTTTCTGTTGTAATTATTTCATGGTAGCCATCTTTGAGGACTCAGTTTTTTTTTTATTTTAAAAATACAGTACTACATTATTCATTTTCAATGAATTTCACCAGTAAAATTATCTTAAACATGTGACATCATGAACTTTACTCCAAGTATTTCCAATTGACATTTATTAATAAAGGTATATTGTACAAGAAAAGCTTTAAATTGTCAAGGTTAGATTAAATACTGGAGGAACAGTAAGAACTTTTAGGACAGTACCTGACTTATAACTAATAAAACGGTTGTTTTAGTGATGTTGACTGTTAAGTATGGTGATATTTAACAATGCTTGCTTTGGCAACTGACTTCCACTTTTTCCTTTATGAGAATATATAAAAAGTACGTAAAATGGAAGGATAGATGGCTAAAATTAAAAAAAAAATCATCATAGGGGAATGCATATTAAAACTACATTGAACTTGTATCAAAATATACAAGGAAATATTAAAACTCAACAATAAGAAAACAATTCAATAAAGAACTGGGTGAAAGATCTGGACACCTCACCAAAGACGGTATACAAGTGACAAGTGAACACATGAAAAGACGTTCCACATCATCTGCAATTAGAGAACTGAAAATTAAAACAGCATAGTACCACTACCTACTAGAGTGGCTAAAATCCAAACAACTGACAAATACTGGTGAGAATGTAGAAGAACAGGAACACACATTTGCTACCAGTGTTAAGGAAAAATGGTACAACTATTTTAAAAGACAATTGGCAGTCTCTTACAAAACAAAACTTACTCTTACTATACAACCCAGCAATCGCACTCCTTGATATTTCTCCCAAATGACCTAGGAAAAAAAAAACTGCACACAGATGTTTATAATAGCTTTATTCATAATTGCCAAAACTTGGAAGCAATCATGATTTCCTTCAACAGTTAAATGAATAAACAAAGTGTGGTACATCTATATAATTTAATGTTACTTAGTGATTAAAAAAATGAAATATCATGACACAAAAAGACAGAGAAACAGTGAAAGAGTATTGCTAGGTGAAAGGAGCTAATCTGAAAGAGATACATACTGTATGATTCCAACTATATGACATTTTGGAAAAGACAAAACTATGAAGATGGTAAGATTAGTTGGTGCCAGAGTTTCATGGGAGGAAGGAATGAATAGGAAGAACACAGGGGATATTTAGGGCAGTGAGACTATTTTGTATGACACAGTTATGGGAGACATGTGTCATTATACATGTGTCAAAACACATTGAATGTGTAATAGAAAGAGTGAACCCTAGTGTAAACTATGTATTTTAGTTAATATTTGTGGGGAGCCGATGGGGAAAAAACCTGTGGCCTGAAAAAGACCTCATGAAAGTTCCCTGTTGTGGCCCAAAAAAGGAGGAACTTGTAGGTAAACAGGACTGCAAGTTCCTGAAACATCTGGGCCTCATGAAAAAGGCTCTTACATAACCATTGTCATTGGGAACAATGGCAAAAATAGATATGTAAAGCCGTTGTGATCTGGCTCTCTAAAACAATTGCCTGCAGCAAGAGATTACAGCTCAGCTCCACCCTTACACCCTGTGTATAAATACACCCACCTTTTCCCTAATAAACCAGACTTGATCAGAAAGCCTGTCTTGTCTCCAGTCTCTCGCGCCCTCTTGTCACCCTCCCTTTATTTCAGGTCTTGGGTCCCCGTTTTGTGTCCCGCTGGACGGGACAAATATTAATACATCATTATTTGGTTGCATTGGAAATTATATAAAATTGGTAATAATTTACCACACTAATACAATATACAAATAATAGGAAAAACCGAGGGAAGGGGATATGTGGAAACTCTGTGTACTTTCCAATCAATTTTTCTGTAAACCTAAAACTGCTCTAAAAACTTAAGTCTATCAGTTTTTTTAAGAGAGGATAGAGTAGAGAGACTACAAGAAGTCTTGTAAAGAGAGAAAATCAAGAGTATAGAGAAAATCAAGAAGTCTTACTCAAATTATACTATCAAGCTATCACAGAATCAAATTGCAAAGCTTTTGAATTAAAGAGTAATAATTAATAAATTATATGGCTTTGTAAAGAAAAAAACACCTAAGATTAGAATTTAAATGGACTTTGGCTCCAGTTTTAGTTCAACCATCAATTAGCTGTGGGATCTCGGGGAAGTCACTTAGCCTTTCTGAACCTTGGATTTCTCATCTCTAAAACAAGTATGATAATGCTTGCCCTGTTTATTTCACAACTGAAATAATAGTGAAAAGAGTGTTTTGTGAGTCTTAAGCTGCTATAAAAAAATAGATCGTATTAAATCAGTCTTCATCAGTTCTTTAAATACTTGTTCAAATTTAGTGTTGTTGTATTGGCCAGAAATTGGTTTGTGTGTGAATGTGATGCATTCCTGTATGTTACAGTATTATGTTATGTTATATTATATTACAGAGTGAGAATAGTTGTATCAGAAAAAAATCTGCATCAAATATTGGAAAGAAAAGAAAAACTTCCTGGAATGTTTTATTCTGCTTTGTATTATTTGAATATAGAACTTTCCTGAAGGCAGAGAGACTGAGTAGCATACATATGTAATAACAATGTAAATATAAAAGGCATTAATTCTTGAAAATAATTTAATGAAAATATAACTGGATATTGGAATCTGATCTAACAATGGGAAAGTTCCTATAAAAATTAAAGTATGCATAAAATTACATGCAAATACATATATGAGTACATTAGAATTTTAAAAGTATATATCTAAAAATTAACACAATAAGAGTTAAAGCCCAAATAACAGGTTAAGATGAATTGTGTATAATAGACAAAAGATAAATACACTTAGTAAATTAAAAAATTTTATATATTACTATAATTATGGTTATTTGTTTTTTTTTAATTAAAAAAAAAGCATGAACAGGCAACTCATTAAAGGAAAACAACAAAAAAAGATCATTATACATTTAAGAATATTTGACCCTCACTAAGATTATGAAAATGCTTATTATAATAGCCATGATGGTATTTTAATATAATCTCTTTTTATTATATAATTGTTAAAATAGCTACCATATAAAAAATTAGAAAGCATATATTTTTAATTATAATGTCTAAGATTAGTGAGTGTGCAAGAAAATATGAACTTTTCTATGCTACTGATAACAGCATAAACTAGTACAACTTACAAGAATTCATTTTGGGAGTATTTGTCTCAATTAAAAATAAGCATGAAATTTTACCCAGTAATTCTGCTTCTGGATTTTTTTTAAGACAAATCTCCAAAATAATCAGAGCTCTCCATAGCTTTATACAGATACATATTTACACATATTTATCTTGCTTAGAGTAACAACAGATTGGAAATATGTTTAAAATTAGAAAAAGCTCAAAATGTATTTTAGTATAAAAAGCAGGTTATAATTAATGTATATTAAATTACTAATTAAATTTTGTAATTAAAATTATTTACTTATGAATAGGCTTACAATTATATAAACCTATATCAAAATGTTAATATTGGTTATATTTTGATGGTGGGATTCTGTTATTTTCATTTTCATCTTAATGTTTTTATTTGTATTTATTTTCTACAATGTTCATGTGTATTTCTATAATCTTAAAATGGTTATTTAAAAAGGAATAAAAAATGTTAGTGGGATATTTATGATCTTTTTGGTAAATGCTTTTTCTCAATGTGGTCTGCTTTTATTCCATGGGTTTTACTTGAGTATTTTTTAACACTTAAAAGCACTTAATGCACAGGCAACATTTTATTTTCCCTTTCTTTCCCATTCCTTCTCTCTCATTCTTATTTCTTTTCTTTCTTCCTCTCTTCTTTCCTTTCATCCCAGCTATATCCCAGACACTGTGAAATTACTAGAAATACAAAAGGTAATAAACATGTAGGTTTCTGCTCTCCTGAAACTCAGAGTTCAGAAAGGTAACAAATACCCAAATAGACATTTACAATATAGTATGCAAGTGGTATTTGAAAGCATGACAGAGATTGAAATTTCTCAAGTAATGAATAAAAGACTTGGAGAAGAAAACCAAGTACCTACACAAATAATTAAGCATCCTTTCTGCACCAGGCAATGTACTAAATTTGGGGGGCATAATTTTTCTTCCTTTTTTCAGGTCCAATGCGGGGAGGGTGAATTTGAGGGGGTGTCCTTTGCAGAAACTTTTGGAAGATTCAATTATTTATTCTCGATAGTGAGAAATTTCATGCCTATAAATAAAGTTGGCCTACCATGTCACTTGAGTCTATATTTGACTCTTCTTCTTCTCTGCTTTTAAGACCTCCCACTATACCTCTGGAGATCCCTATTCTCCCATTTGTAAAATATGACTTTCAGAAGTATTCAGCAACCTGAAAAAAGGAAGGAAAATTATACCTCCAAATTTTTCCATTGCAATTTCTAGCTTGAATTACCATTTTATAACTTTTCAATAATCCTAACAATTCTATCAGCTTAAAATTTTTCACGTGGTCAAAAATGTATCACAGATCCAAGAAAAATATTACTAAAACATGAACACCTTATTTTAGTTAGCTGTAAATATATATTAATGAACAATTTTTCAGTAGGGTGACTTTATACTATTTGGTATGAATTGTAATGTGGAAAAATCATCACACTTTTAAGATATATCCTCATTACGAAAATTGTTCATTTACAAACAATAGAGTTATTTCATCTTATCACTTAACAAGAACAGAATAAAGGCAGAGTATGGATAAAAGTTTTTTAAAAAGTTAACAATGAAATGCAATATACATACTGAAGGGAATTAGACAGATTTTTAATTAGAGATTTGCACCTCCTTTTTGACTTGAACTGTTTGTTCAAAAGCATACATTTGTTCCACATAGTCATATTTGCCACAAGAAATATGGCAAGTTTGCAGTGCTCATTTAGAAGAACACAAAAAACCTCACAGGGGAACTAATGTAAAATGTCTCTTTGAAATACTCTTAAGGGTCACAAAGTGAATTTCCATCTCAAAATTTGTCTGTAATAAAATACAAGTATATTTACCAACAAACCTAGTGTTTCCATCAGCTTACTCATCCTGGTGGAAGCACACGGATAGGTAATAGATTGATATCATAATTACATATTCCAGGCAAATAAAGCAATCACCTAGATTTATTTCAACAAATATTTATTTAGAGCTTAATATAGGCAGCACATTGTTCTACAAAAAGAATAGGAAAACACAGTCTTTTTCAGAGGACTGTAATTAAAGTGTCTGAGTCGAAATCCCAAAAATGCTACTTACCAGGCAGCTGAATGTGGCTATATTACAAAATATCCTTCAGTTCTAATTATATCATTTGTAAATTGTGATAATAATAGGCTTACCTATGAGAAATTTGGCAAAATTAAGTAAAATAATCCATGCAAAGCTCTCAGTACAGTGCCTCACATATAATAATCTCTCAATAAATGTTACCTATTGTTACTGTTATTCTATTTAGTAAAATAACACAAATACAAAGTATAATATGATAATTGCTGCCAAAAATATACAAAGTTCTAGGGAGTTCAAGGAAAAGAAGTTTGGGCCAGTTGTAGAATTAGAAAAAAAAGTGTTTTTTTTTCATATTTCATATATGAAATTCATATTTCAATTCTATACGATCCATTAGGGTTGTAGAGGAACTTTATAGGTAATAATAAAGAAGTTGACCATTCCTTGATAGAGAGAACAAGAAAGAACAGAATTCAAAAGTGAAATATACATAGTATAAATGGGAAGTAATAAACGTTCCATTTTGGTTGGATTCCTAGGTAGTAATGAAAGAAGGAAAGGACAAGGCAGAAGAGGTAAAGTGGGTCAATATTACGCAGTGACTTCAATTCAAATGATAGTCATCTATGTTTAATTTGGTATGCAACGGGGAAGCTACAGAAGAGAATTCTATGATACATAGAGCGGTTAGTGAGGTAGATAAAAAGTAGGAGACTGTGTAGAATTATTGCAATGTTTTATTACAGAGAATACAAGAATCGGACCAACAAACTTTGTAGTGACTAGAAAAGTACAAAAAAGTTAAGACAGACTTTGTTAGGGTAGATCCTGCAAGACTTGACAACTTCTAAAGTAGACTTCAGGTAAAAGGAGAAGGGGAGAAATCCAAAATTTCCTCATTTAGAGTCGCTAATTATGTTCAAGGCTGTTCTCAATATCATTGGGAGAAATCTCAATCAAATAGTAAGGGCATGACATAAAAATAGAAATGAGGATCAAAAAAATGAAAAATGCAGCTGATTAAATAGGAGATGGTTCATCGTAATAACCCAGACCAGGGAAACAAACTATAAGCAATGAGCTTGGGAGTTAATACAATATCTGTATTGTCATTGCCTGCATTCAAAGATATAGCATATTTTTCAGAAAACTATAATTGCCTTATAAATTTTTTATTAAACCATCATTTTCAATAAGTGAATCAGTGGTCTTCTACCTCTTTTTTATATAGCTGTTTCTTGACTGATCAGAGATCTTTTGGCAATACGTTAATAACAAATAGTGGATCCAACTGTTATGTTAGCAGGTCCCAGAAATGCTGGACCAAAGGATGAAATAAGATGAAGTTTCAACATTCACATCGAGTGTGTTTTAGCCACAATGACACTTTGCCTTCTCCGTAATGTCATGGGGAAAATTCAAATGAAAAAGAGAGAGAGAGAGAGAAGAGAGAAATTATTTCCAATACTTACGTAAAAATTATTTCCAAAGAACTAGAAAAAAATGTTATTTATCATAGAAAGCATTAACATTTAGAAGGCATTATCAGTGAAAATTTTACTCCTTTTAAAAAAATTTATATTAGTTTCAGGTTTAGTCTTAAATATATATATCTGTAACCTCTACCATTCTTTAGAACAAATGGCACATGTACAATAAATGGGAAGTAACCTGTGAAACTTCATATTCTTTTCAAATAAATAGTTGTAGAGCAGATTTCAATACTGCTATGAGCATTTTGTATCCAAAAGTAAAGTGACCAGAAGCTAGTCCTAAATAAAATTACAAATAACTTTATATTCAATATATCATCTTTCATTTATTTTTTGCTAGAGAGCTATCCTTTTTAGTAACTAAACCTTAAGCTATTAAAGAAGAATTAAGTAAAAAATGCAGCCATCTTTATAGGTTGGTTATCATAATGTTAATTAAAATCAAAGGAAATGTTATCCAGATCAAATAGAATTTCAATATAGCTATATAAATATTATCTGAAGAGTCAAGTGTCTATTGCTGCAAAAGTATGGTGAATACTTTTATTCAAATACATTTCCCCACCATATGGAGATCATTAATACAATATTAACAAATTACACTTTTAAAATCAACATATATTCACACAATAACATTGCATTTTAAGGTTTTTGCAAGATTAATATGTAAACAGAGCACAAACAGAGATGATATAAAATCTTCCATTACCTCAGAACCCTACAGTTAAGATCAATAATTAACTGTCAAAGCAGCGATTAAAATTTAAGACCACTATTTGGGTAGCTCCATATTTAATCCATCAATTTATTTTCTTTTCTCTGGAGCATACATTTTGGTTCATGTGATTTCTAACTTTTGACTAGCTATGATTCAAGATTGTGTAGAAGGTAAAGGCTGTAGATGCCTCCGTTAGCAACCATACCAAAACTATAATAAAACTACAGAGCAACCACTACATGGAGTCATCAGAGGTTTGGCTGAAACACAGTTCTACAACTAGGTCACTTCAAATAACAGATCATCTCAAAAAGGTAGGGGGTGCAGAGACACGAAATGGCCCAGTCCCATGACCACCAGTGGCAATCGAGAACTGGGAGGGCTATCTTAGCTGCAGAGCCACAACCCCACTTGAGGATCAGGGGATGAGAAGTCCTGGCCATACACTAGGCTCTCCAGCCCAGGGTTTCAGTGCCAGAAAGAGAAGGTTTCACAACCACTGGCTGTGAAAACCAGTGGAGGTTACCGCTGAGTGAAACAGAGGGCTGGAGGAAGTGAGACCTTCCTCTTAAAGGGCCCATGCCCAGCCTAACTTGTTGAAAGACTCTCTCACTCTGAGTTCCAGTGCTGGGGCAGCTACTCGAGGGGCACCAGAGACAAACAGGGAGCCTCTGAGCTGTTCGGATTCAGGATAAGGGCTGGAGGGGTAATTTGCTCCAGGACAGAGACACAGGCAGAAGCAATTGTTTCTTTGTTGAGCCCTTCCCTCTCTCAGCCTGCAGACACAAGGACCACAAAACTGCATAACAAAGGTCGTTCTGCCCAGGGGATTGCCTGAGACTCCACCTCTCCCAATTTGTAGGCCCACCCAAGCCACTTCCAGTGATTTTATTCCATGCAAACAGGCTGTCTTTGCTTCTGTTGCAAACTTTCATAAAATTTCTCAAAGGCTCGCAAAACTCAAAGAAGCAGTATTTGCCCTCAGCATGCCCTGTACTTCTTGCTGAGCAGCCATAAACCCTGCACTAATTGCAGCCAGCCTCCAGTTCTGACTTGACCCCTGAATGCAACTAGAAGCCCAGCACAAGTAGCAGTCATATGTAGATTGCTTGGTAATTATTACCAGGTGGCTCTGGCCTTACACAGGCTGCTGGACCTCTACTACACAAAGCCATGCTAATAAGACCAGAAGACTCAGGAGCTTTGCTTAGTACATAGAAACAGACACAGAAAGGCAGCCAAAATGAGAAGACAAAGAAGCAGAAACCATATGAGAGAACAGAACAGAGATCCAGGAACATCGGATTCAAGCAAATTAAAAGATTCAGTGTTCAAAACCCTGGTTATAAAGATGCTCAATAAACTTAGGGAAAATGTAGATGAACTCAGTGAGAATTTCAACAAATATATAAAAAACATAAAAATGAAAATGGAAACTATAAAAGGGAACCAATCAGAAGTGAAGAACACTGTCTGAGATGATCTAATATCCATGATATTAGAGGGAATCAACAGAGTGGATGAAGAACATAATTGAACCACTGATATAGAGGATGGGGAAGCCAAGGGCACTCAATCAGAATGGGAAGAATAAAAGAAGCCGAGACTATAATAATTTAAAGAGCCTATGGGGCACAATTAAATGTAAAAACAGCCATGTTGTAGAGGTACCAGAAGAAAAACAAGAAGTTGAAGAACTATTTGAAGAAATAATAATAAAAAAGTTCCCTAACCTGGCAAAGGAAATAGACATACAACCTCAGGAAACTCAGAGAGTCCCCCAAAAAATGAACCCAAAGAAGCCCACACCAAGACACATTATAATTAAAATGACAAAGTTAAATACAAAGAGAGAATCTTAAAAACAGCAAAAAAAAAAAGCAGTTAGTTACCTTCAGAGTATCACCCATAAGCCTGGCAGCTGATTTCTCAAAAGAAACTATGCAGGACAGGAGGGCTTGGCACAAAATATTCAACATGATGAAAACCCAGGATCTACAACCAAGAATACTTTATCTAGCAAAGCTATCATTTAGAGTCGGACAGCTACAGAACTTCCCAGACAAAAATAAGCTAAAGGAATTCATCAACACCAGGTTGGTATTACAGGAAATGTTGGAGGGATTTCTTTAAGAAGAAAAAACATGTATCAAAAACATGAATAAGAGTGGTAATAACTACATTCCTATCAGCAACTACCTCAAGTGGGAAAGAATTAAGTGCTTCAACCAAAAGACAGAGTGGCTGAATGGATAAAAAAACAAGACCCTTACATGTGCTGCCTACAAGTGACTCACTGCAAATTAAAAGACACACACAGTCTAAAAGGAAGAGGATGGAAAAAGATATTGCCTTGATGGAACTAGAGGGTATTGCACTGAGAAAAATAAGTCAGAAAGAGAAAGACAAATATTGTATGATTTCACGTACATGTGAAACCAAAGAAGAAAATCAACAACAACAACAACAAAAAATGGAAATAAACTCTTAGATAGAGAATATTTTGAGGGTTACTAGATGAGAGGGTGGTTGGGGGGTGGCAAAAAACTGCAAAAGGATTAAGAAGTACAGATGGATAGTTATAAAATAGACATGGAGACATAAAATGTGACATAAGGAAAATAATCAACAATCTTGTAAAAATTTGTAAGAGGGAAGAGGGGTACTAGATTTAGTGGGATGATCCTCTGTGAGTTATATAGATCTCTAATCACTATGTTATACAACGGAAACAAACATATTATTATATGCCAACTATAACTGAAAAAACTCATTGAATTGTACAATGTAAATACAAGCAGCTAATTGTCTATTATATTTCAATAAAGATAAAGCCAGAAAAAAAAGAAGAAAAATATGTAGCAAAAATATGAATAAAGAATCTCAATAACTACATATCTATCAATGAGTATTTCAAATGAAAAGAATTAAGCGCTCCAATTAATAGAGAGGATGGCTGAATGGATAAGAAAAAAAAAAAAAAAACCCTTACACATGCTGCCTATAAGAGACTCACTTAAAATTGAATGACTCTCACAGACTAAAAGTAAGGGGATGGGAAAAGATATTGCATGATGGACCTAGAGGGTAGTGTGCTAAGTGGAGTAAGTCAGATAGAGGAAAACAAATGCCGTATGATTGCATGTATGTGTTGAATCTAAAGAACAAAACAAACAAACAAACTGATAGATAAAGAGAACATTTTGAAGGTTACCAGATAGGAGAGGGTTTGAGGGGTTGGGGAAAAAGGGGATGGGAATTAAGAAATACAAATTGGTAGTTACTAATAGTCATGGAAATAGTATAGCATAAGGAATACAGCCAATAATATTGTAATAACTATGTATGGTGTTAGAAGGTCACTAGATTTATTGGGATGATCACTTTGTGAGTTATATAGATATCTAATCACAATTTTGTACACCAGAAACTAATATAATATTGTATGCCAACTATAACTGAATTTTTAAAAATAATTATTTTAAAAAACTGTGTTTATAATCTTTTCTTGCTTTGACTCTAAGGATTCTATTTCCATTCTATAGTAGAGGCTTCTGTTCCATATTTGTTTTCCATGATCATTGAAACAGATGTGTGCCTCTGGTGGTATAATGGCATTTCTTATGCAAGTTGTCTACTAAACAAGTGGGTGCGGTGGAGAACTATGCAAGTTAAAGTTAGCTATGTAAGTATCATTCTAATATTCTCATTCTAATATTACCTATATTCCTCCCACACTTTCAGGTTCTCTTTTAAGGTCTTCTGGCTTGTTCTTTAGCTAGGTAGAAACAGTGGTTTGATTCACAATTAATATACTCTATTCTATAAGCCATCAAATGACCCATTCCACCTGGCCATGACTCCATTGTTTTACCAAGTTAACTTCAATGATAATCAAGTTATTTTGGGTCAAGTCTAGTTCTTTTAAGTAGATTTACCCACTGAAATGTTGATCACTGAAATGTAACTTAGGTGCCATTTGTGATTTTTTATACTTTCTTGCTGGCTTCATGGATAGAATATAGATTACACTTAATGTTTTCTATTTTTTATTGATTCATTTGAAACCTAATTTGGAAATGATACACAGTTCATTATAACACAGAAGTGTGCCATTGTATCTTTTTTCAGAATCAATAAGACATAGGTTTATGCCTGATGATATTAGATCTACTGCTACTTAAATATAAACCTAAGACATCCAAGGCCATGAGAAAATGGATACCACAAAAAGCTAAATAGAACAAACAAAAACTGAATGCCAAAGAAGTGCACAAATGTACATTGAAACTTATGGCTGTCATACTTGATAGAAAGTTCTGTATTTTTGTTATGATGTTCAAGTAAGAGGTTTAATATAAAATTCATCCATTTCTTCTAGGCTATTCATCCATTTTTTTGGTGTATAATTGTTCATAGTAGTCTTTTTATGATTCTTTGTACTTCTGTAGTATCAATTATGATCTCTTCTTTCATTTACAATTTCTTTTGAGTCTTCTCACTTTTCTCTTAGTGTAGGTAAGGGTTTGTCGATTTTATTCATCTTTACAAAAAAAATCTTAGTTTTGTTGATCTTTTCTATTGTCATTCTAGTCACTTGTTTCATTTATTTTTGCTCTAATCTTTTTTAATAATTTCTTCCTTCTGCTAAGTTTAAGTTTAATTTGCTCTTCTTTTTATAGTTCTGTGAAGTAAAGTTAATTTGTTTATTTATAATTCTTTTCCTTAATGTAGGGGTTTATAACTATAAACTTCCCTCTTAGAACTGCTTTGATGTTTCCCAACTTTTGGTATTATGTGTTTTCATTTTTGTTTGTCTCAAAATATTTATTTTATTTCTTTTTTAAAATTTCTTCTTTGATTGTTCAGAGGTATGCTATTTATTTCCACATATGTGAATTTTCCAACTTTCCTCCTGTAATTGACAGCCAATGTAAGCCACCATGACAGCACACTAATATCAGTAGCCAGGTCAACTTTGTTGGATTGAAAGAAGGTGCACAACATTAAACACTTGGACACTGCCATGCGGACAGCAGCACCTTAGGTTAAAATAAGTAGGAGACTCTCAGCACCCAGCCTGCCTTTGTAGGATTGAGAGAAAGCACATAATCTTGCCAATTTCATCAACAATGGTGAACCTGGAGGACATTAAGCTAAGTGAAGCAAGCCAGACACAGAAAGACGCATATTATATGATCTCATGTATATATGGAAACCTAAAATAGTCAAGCTCATAAATGCAGAGAGTAGAATGGTAGTTGTCAGAGACTAGGGGGAGGGAAATGGAGAAGTGATGGTCAAAGAATATAAAGTTTCAGTCATGTAAGGTAAGTTCCAGAGATCTACCATAACAGCATAGTGCCTATAGCTAACGATACTCTATTGTATACTTAAAATTTGCTAAGAGGATAGATCTTATGTTAAATATTCTTAATAGTCACACACACAAATAATAATAATAATAATAATAATAATAATAATAGGGGTAGGAGGAAACATTGGATGGTGATGGATATGTCTATAGCCTTGATGGTGATTTGTTTTATGGATATATATATATGACTAAACTCATCGAGTTTTATAAAATAAATATGTACAACTTCTTACACATCAACCATACATCAATAAAGTGATTTAAAGAAATAAAATAAAACTGGAAAAACTTTACTAAAATAAATCTGAAAATATTAACAAATTTGTAATAATAATAATAATGCTTATGGCAGAAAACATAAATAATAAATAAAATATTAACTAAAAAATAAGTTATCTATTTACTCTTTCTTCCCAGAGAAATCTACTGTAAACAATTTGTGCATGTACATAATAAATAACATATGTATTACAATTATAGATATAAATACATACATTACACATGCAAATATGCAAAATAGATACTTCATGTATACATATGTTTATGTGTGTATACATATATATATACATATATATATGCATAATACAAACAGGACTGTTTCATCCAGATCATTACATAAAACAATTTTTTTTGCATAATATATTGTGGACATACTTCTGCAACAGTGTATGTAAATCACTCTGATTTTATTCAAAGGCTATTGGTATTTCTTTTATGGGCATACCATAATTTATGTAATCAGTCACCCATTTACAAACAAGTTATTTACAGCTTTTATTATTGCCCATATATATTGATATACATTTGTAAATTTATCTCACAATGATAAACCAGAGCAACTTTGTAATGGTAGAACTGATTTTAAATTAAAATATATGGACAGATTACCCTCTAAGATTGAACCAATATGTAATTCTACAAAGAATATGAGTGTCTGCATACAGACTCAACAAATTTAGACATAATAAAGATTTTTTTTATTTTATCACTTTGAAATTAAAATGGTATCTTATCATTGGTTTTGATTTTTTTAATGTTGACAGTGAGAAATTTTCAAATGTTATTGTCTATTGACATTTATTGTTCTATAGCTCTGAACATCCCCTTTGCCCAATTTTTCTATTGTGTTATTCAAATTATTATTTTTTGGTTTATAAGTGATTTTTGCACATTCAAGAAAATTTATTTTAACCTACAATATTTTTCAGTTTGTCATTTGACACTTTAATGGTATTTTTCAATTAAATAAGTTTTTAGTTTTTATTATTCAAATTTATTGTATTTTATTTATAGCTTCTGAACCTTATGATATTATTCCTCATGCCAAGTTAAAAAGAAAATGCCTGTGTTTACCACTAGTACTCTTTGTTTGTTTTGCTTTAACAGCTTTATTGAGGTGTAAATTACCTACAATAACTATACTTTTAAAAGTATATATTTTGATAAGTTTTTAAATATATATACACCTGTGAAACCATCCCCACAATCAAAATAGTGAACATATCCAAAATAGTGAACATTACCCATAAAAGTTTCCAAGGGACCCTCCTCTACCTCCTATTTCCAGGAAATTGACTACATGCTTTTTGTCAGGATAGATAGTTTGTGTTTCTGGAATTTTATATAAATAAAACATTCAACATGTACTTTTTTTGGCCTAGATCCTTTCACTTAACACAATTATTTTAAAATTCATTCATGTTGTGCATAGCAATAGTTTATTTCTTTGTATTGCTGAGTTGTATTTCATTGTATGAATGTAAAACAATTAGTTTATCCATTCACTTGTTGATGCATGTTTGGATTGTTTCCAGTTTTTGGTTATTGCAGAAAAAGCTGTACGAATGTCCAAGTCCTTTAATATCATTTTTTTAGATAAATATCTAAAAGTGGAATAACAGAATTATAATGTAAATATACGTTTAACATTTAAGGAACTGCCAAAATATTTTCCAAAGTATTTGCACAATTTTACAACCCAGCTATCAGAGTATGAGAGTCCTGTTGCACTAGATGCTCACCAACATTTGGTAGTCAGTCCCAACAATTTTAGCCATGCTAGTATGTGTGTAGTAATAGCATATTGTGGATTTAATTTGCATTTTCTAGAGGATAATTATATTGAGCTTCTTTCCACATGCATATTATCGTCTGTATATTCCTTTAGTTAAATATTTTTAAACCTTTTTTTATTTAAAAAAATTGGTAGTTTTCTTATAATTAAGTTTTTAGAGTTCTTTGTATATTCTGTATACAAGTCCTTTATTAGGTATGTGAGTTGCAAATACTTTCTCCCAGGCAACAGCTTGTATTTTCACTCTCTTACATTTATCTTTCAAAAAGCAGAAGTTCTTAACTTTTATGACATTCAACTTATTTTTTTTTATTTTATGTGTTGTGTATTTGATGTTATAATAAAAAAAATGCCTAATTCAATATCACAGATTTTTTCAGGGTTTTGTTCTAGAAATTTTACAATCTTAGGCATTATATTCGTCAATAATCCATTTTGAGTTAATTTTTGTGTTATACTATGAGATCTGGATTGAAGTTTTTTTTAATAGTTTGTAAATAAATCTTAAATTGTCCAGCATCATTTGTTGAAAAAACTATTCTTTTTCTACTTACTTCATGTTACAGGTGATTTAAAACTACCCTCATGCTATTTTCTATTTGTCCCATCTCTTCTTTTATTCTTTTTTTCTATTTTTCTACTTCTTTTTATTAGCTGAGTAATTTTTATGATTCCGCTTTATATCTGTATTAGTTTATTAATGATACTTTTTTATTTTAGGAATTGCTTTAAGTTTTATGATATACTCCTTTAACTTATTATACTATACATTCAGAAGGTATTATAATACTTCTCATTTACTATAAGAACCTTATAAGAATTATTTTCCATTTCCCTTCTAACCTTTGTGCTACTGTTCTCTTACACTTTACTTCTAACCTCACAGTACATTGTTGCTATTTTTGCAATAAAAAATCAATTACTAGGAGTGATGTCAAAAGCATGTCAGAGTGAGGGATGTTCCCAGATCTCTCTCTCTTTGAAATAACAATAAGCTAAAATCTAAAAGTCTACAAATAACACCCAACCTGCACATAAGAAGGTTTGAGTGAGCATTCTGTGCATAAGAGCTTCCAGAGGTGAGAACTGCAAGAGTCAGAGTTCAGGGTGGTAGATTGGGGAAAACAAATTAGATGTCTCATGCAGCCAGACTTCCCTGCAGGAGTAGAGGGAGGGGAGAATTTACTGCAGTTCCCAGAATCAGTGAGTTCCATGCAGCTGAGCCCAGGTATCAGAGAAGAAAGAGGAGTGGGGAGTTAAATGCAGAGGGGCAACAACTGGGTCTTAGCACACCCGGTTGCTAAGCGGGAAGCTGAAACACGGAGTCTAGCAGCAACCCTCACACACCAACCCAGAGTTCTCTGCTACTCCTTATCCACCTAGACCTAGCACCGTAGAAACCCAAGGGAACTTGAGGAAGTAGTACCAGAGAAAAATCCACTGTAGATAACAATGATGGGCTAGCACTAAAGAAAAACAATCATGACTTAAATATTTAATATACCAGAAGAAAAAGCCCTTATCAGCCTGAAAGCAAAGAACCAAGAGGCTTGGATGCCACCTACTAGATAGCAAAAAAAAAAAAAAAAAAAAAAAAAAAAAAACCTTTTATCAATAGGCTAAAGAGAGACTTCTATCTAATCTTTCTGGAAAAAAAGAAGAAAAAAGCAGAATACACTCCTGTAAATGCTGAGGCAGAGACACAGTCCACCAAACACCATGAATAACCAGAAAGAAAAAGAAAAATCTCCAGAAAATAAGCTTGAAGATATGTAAACAAGCAATTTAAATGACAGAGAATTCAGGATTGTATGTCTGAAAAAACCTCAATGAAATGCAAAATAATTCTGATTAATAATTCTAAGAACTTATAAAAAATAGAACAGCAAAATGAGTTTTAAGCAAGAAGACTGAAACTCTAAAAAAGAACCAAACAGAATATCTGGAGATGAAGAACACACTAAAAGAGATGAAGAGTGAAATAGCAAACAAAGGAAATAAAGCTGACCAGATGGAGGAAAGAATCACAGATATCAAAGACAGAAATATAGAAATAATTTAGAAGGAAGAAGATACCAAAGAATAAAAAATAATGAAATAGAAATACAGGTACAAGTGGTCACCATCAGAAAAAGCAAAATAAGAAAAATAGGTATACCAGAAGGAGAATACAGGAAGAAGTGATCACAGAGCATATTCAGAAAAATAGTTGATGAGAATTTCCCAAATATAAGGAATGAGCTGGAGCTTCGAATCAAAGAAGCTAACAAAACATCCAAATATCTTAATCCCAAAGATCTTCTCCAAGACACATTATATTAAAGTTATCAAAAATTAATGACAAAGAAAGAATATTCAAGCAAGCCAGAGAAAAGAAGACCCATTAGACTATCTTCAGACTTCTCAGCACAAACCTTACAAGCAAGAAAGAAGTGGAACCAAATATTTAAACTATTAAATGAAAGGAATAACCAACCAAGAATAATGTATCCAGCAAAGCTCTCCTTTAGGTATGCAGAACAAAGGAAGACCTTTCCAGACATACAAAAGTTGAGGGAATTCTTCACTATGAGGCCTGATTACAGGAAATAATGAAAAGAGTCAGCCCACTTGAAAGAAAATGATAAAAAAAAAAACATAACTATGAGTAAGATGTTGAGCAGGCAGACAGAAGAAAGATACTGCAACCCTCATTAAGAATATGGTATTACAAGCTAAAACAATAAGAAGAGAATTTCTATTGAAAGTTAGAAATGAATATTCAGTATATGTGGAAAAAATTTGAGACAATAACAAAAAAGAGGAGGAATCAAAGAACCAACTTCACAAAGGGAAATGGAGATAAAGTACACACAGAAGAAAATAAAAATATTTATATATACAATTATCCTTTACAAATTTTAATGGTAACCAAACACTAACAATCCAGAACTGAAATATATAACATAAAACAAGAAGGAGACAAATCTCAGCTTCAAAGACAAATATAGACTCAAAGTGAAAGAGTGGAAAATGATATTTCAAGCAAATGGTATTCAGAGAAAAGCTGGAGTTAGCGGTGCTAATGTCAGATGAAATAGACTTGAAAATAAAAAAGGTAAAAAAATAAACTGAGGGACACTTCATAATGATAAAGGGAATCATACACCAAGAAGACATAACACATTAAAATCCATGGTCCCAATCAGGAAGTCCTGAAATATGTAAAGCAGTTACTAACAGAACTAAAGGGAGAAACAGGCCAAAACACTATCATAGTAGGGGACCTAAATACCATACTGTTGGGTATGAATAGATCATCCAAACAGAAAATCAATAACAAAATAACGTCATTAAATGACACATTAGGCCAACTGGACACAATTGACATTTAGAGAGCCTTTCATCCCGAAACAGCTGCTTATACATTCTTCTTTAGTGCGCATGGAACATTCTCAAGGATTGATCACATACTGGGACACAGAGATAGCCTCAATAAATATAAGAAGGTTGAAATCATACCAACCATATTCTCTGATCATAATGCTTTGAAGCTAGAGATCAGCTGTAAAAAGAAAGTGAGAAGAACCACAACTACTTGGAGATTAAACAACTTGCTAGTGAAGAATGACTGGGTTGTAGGAGATATTAAGGGAGAGATCAAGAGATACATAGAAATGAATGATAATGATAGTACAATGTATCAAAACTTTTGAGACATGGCAAAAGTGTTCATAAGGGAAAGATTCAAATCACTGCTTGTGATTGATCTCAAAAGATCAAGAAAGAACCCCCCCCCAAAAACAAACAATCTAACACGTCATCTTGAAAATAAAAAACTAGAAAAAGAACAAATGAAGGCTAAAATCAGCAGAAGAAAATAATCAAAATTACAGCAGAATTAAATGAATTTGAGAACAAAAAGACAGGAAAAAAATAAATGCAACACAGTTGGTTCTTTGAGAAGTTTAATAAAATTGACAAACTCCTGGCTAGCCTCACTAAAGAAAAAAGAGGAAGGACACAAACAAAATCAAGGGTGAAAGAGGGGAAATTATGACAGATACCACAGAAATACTGAGGATCATACAAGAATATCAGGAAAAGGTTATAACACCAAATTTAATAACCCAAAGAAATGAACAAATACTTAGAAAGATACAACCTCCCAAGACCAAATCAAAAATAACTAGAAAATCAATAGTATGAAAATAGAAACAGTCAAAAACTAACCAAAAAGTTGAAGTCCAGGACCAGATGGCTTCAACAGTGAATTCTACCAAATATTCAAAGAAGATTTAATATCTATTCTCCTCAAACTCTTCCAAAAAACTGAAGAGGAGGCAATACTTCCTAACTCATTTTCTGAAACCAATATTACCCTGATACCAAAACCTGGTAAACATAGCACAAAGAAAGAAAATTTCAGACCAATATCTCTCATGAACACATGAAGTAACCAGGAAGGTATTAACAAGGTTTGTTTATACAGATTTTTTGGTCTTAAATTACCTTTCTCTGGTGATAAGAATGATTTGCTTCCTTCACATGGGAAATTTATCTCCTGCTTTTATGAAATAAGGTGAGGTGTAGGGGTGAGGTCAGAGTGACTTTCTTGCTTCTGCCATTTTCTCAGAATCCTTCAGCTTAAGATATTCAATAAGCCAAGATGATGCATTTTGGGGTAGTGTGTCCTGAATTCTATCAAAGCTACACACCACATTTCTAAATAACCCATTGGAAAATACTGATTTCAAAAGTTACATTAGGAAGGATTGTGAATTAAATAAAAATGAAAATACAACAAATCAATATTTGTGGGATGCCACTAAATCAGTACTTAGGGTGAAATTTATAGTACTTAGGGAAAGATTAGAAATTTCTAATATAAACTTATATTAGAAAAGAAGAAAGTTCTAATTTGAAGGACCTCTGCTTTCATCTTTAGAAATTAGAAAAAGAAGAATGAATTCATGCCAAAGTATGTATAAAAATGAAATATATTAAGATCAGTATGGAAATCAATATAATGGAAGAGAGAAAAACAATAGACATAAAAGACTGGTATACTGAAAACATCAATACAGCCTTGAAAGAAACTTTAAAAATAAATAAATAAACAAAGAGGTACACCTGTTCATGGGTTAAAAGACTCAGTAATGTTAAAGTTATTAATAATACTGTTAAAAACATTTAATGAAAAGATTGTTGATATTCTCCCCAAATCGTTCTACAGATTCAATGTCCTCTTAGTTAAAATCCCAGCTAGCTTTTTGTAAAAATTGACAAACTGATTCTTAAATTCATATAGAAGTTAAAAGAATCCATAACAGTCAAACAACTTGGAAAAGAAAGACCAATGTTGGATTACTACCACTATCTTATTTCAAGTCTTATAAAACTACTGACATCAAGACAGTATTCTATCAATATAAAATTAGATCTATGGAACAGAATACAGAGTCCAGATATAAATGCACACATATATAAACAACTTAATTTTGATATGCTTTGTCAATTCAGTAAATAGTTTTTCTTTTTGCAGTAAATGGTGCAGAAACAAGTAGCTACACCTACCTTCAAAATTAAATGCATTCCTTTTATATGGTTGAGCCATTTAATGCCTAGGTTTTTATCCACAAGTAATAGAAGCATATGTTCATAAAAAGACTTGTACGCAAATATTCACATAGCTTAATTTGTAATCCAAAAATTAGAAACAGCTCAAATGTGCAGTGAGTGAATAAACAAACTGTGGAATACATACAATGGAATACTGCTCAGCAATAAAAAATTAATGACCTATAAATGCAGGTTACAAATACATCTCAAAATAAGTATGATTAGTGAAGGAAATCAGAAAAAAATACTGCATGATTCTATTTATTTAAAACTTTAGAAAATGCAAAATATTCTGTAATCCATAAAGCTGGTTAGTGGTTGCCTGTGAAGGTTAGGGGATGAGGATTACAAAGGGGTACTAGGAAACTTTTGGAAAATTGGATTTATTATGTACCTTGATTTTGATGATGGCTTCACCATTATAAATAACTGTTAAGACTATCAAATTATATATTTAAACATGTGCAATTTATTGTATATCAATTACACTTCAATAAAGCTATTAACTATTTTTTAAAAGATCGTAGTCATTATTTTTAACAGCCACCTGAATGGTTCTAATGTGTGCACAGGGTTGAAAACCAGGGATCTATTTCACCCTAAGGTGTAATACAATTGATTGCTTAGATATTTGCATAAAATATTTCCCATTTCTCTCTTTTCTTAATACAAATGTTAGCTTAAAAAAGATTTATGTTATTCTTTGTTTCATTTAGATAAGGGCCCAGTTTTTAGATAAGGTACTTTTTCAATAATCTTTAACTCCCAGAACTGTTGTCTTTGATGTTGTTATAAACCATGTAATGTTAAAGGAAGAGACTAGCATGTGGATAATCTTTCCTCTATCTTTTGTTAGATAATGGGATGGAGTGAATCTTCATAGAGACTGGAGAAGATATGGTAATATTGGGATTAAAATAATCTCTGTTAAGTTTTCCCTTTCAAACTAGTCACAGATCAATAGAGGCTAGATAGCTCATAAAATAACCTAAGTTTATTTAGGCAAAAATATAAGGAATGCAGTGAACAATAGTTTGACCAAATCATATATTAGAATTGTGCCCAACTCTGAAAATATATTTTATGAAAAACAAACAAACAAACAAACAGAGGGAGTCCAAGTGAATGTTTAAAAATAAAGAAATCAAAGAATTGGCAAAGGTAATATAGTCATTTAACCTATAAAAGAGAAGAGTTTAGTTGGGCAAGGAGTATGATGTCTATTAACATTTCAAAGAAAATGAGGAGCATTTTCTATGGAGAGGGTAACACCAATATTCCTGAAGTGGCAACTAAAAGGTGGCTCTAGAGGAAATATTTTCATGTTGTTATTTTTGTTTCAAAATTGAATGTGTGCAATGTGACACTAAGTAAAGACAACTTATACATACTCCTACTTATATCTTTTCCCGAAGTGGTTGAGGTCACCATACATTCCTCTACATCATAATGATCACACAGTTGACATGTCTGAAAGATGTGCCGTGACTATATAATATAGTTCTTTCAAAAGAAAATCCCATTAGGAAATAGCTCAAGAACCTCTCTGGAAAGAGATATATGTTGACAATCCCTAATTGGGAATAAGGACCCAAGTCATTTATACTTTTATATTAGCCAGTCTACCTGAAATCTCCAACAGATTGTCCTGCTGATCCAAGCTTACTATTCAGGCTCAAACATTAATCTCTCAGGTACTGATGTCTTATTTTTGGTGATAAACTGGACTTTGTGATCTATAATATATTTATATAAAAATAAAAGAAAATATTCAAATTGCCTTAATTAGCATTGTTATTGTGTTCACTTATTATAGAATCCTAATTCATGAGACAATTGCCAAAACTTTATTTTTTGTTCTGGAGGTTTATTAGACAAACCAGTTTCAAAGAAATCAGGTAAATGTATCCCTTTGGAATCAACCAATGGAATTTATAAAAAGTAATGAATAATGGAATATTCTAAATACAGTTGACCCTTGAACAACACTGGGGTTAGGGGCACTGACCCTTTGAGCAATTGAAAATCCATGTATAAATTTTGACTCCCTCAAAATTAACTATAGCCATCCTTTTGGGGATTGGTTTCAAGCCCCCTGTGGATACCAAACTCTAGGGATGACCTAGCACCCTTATATAAACTGGTATAGAGCAAAGCATACAGTCCGCCTTCTTCATCCACAGATTCTCAATCTCAAATTAAAAATAATGATTTTAATCTGTGGTTGGTTGAATCCAAGGATTTGAAACCCAAGGATTGGGAGGGCTGACAGTATATTTATTTAAAAAAATCCACATATAAGTGGGTCTATGCAATTTAAACCCATATTGTTCAAGAGTCAGTTGTAGCTGTAGTTAACTCTTGTGTTTAACTGAGTTTCTGTAAATACCATTAATAAATAGCAAATCTATAAACACAAGAATTTTAACATCACAACATATACTTATTACTAAAACTATAATAGGCATACTTGTTTGTTTTATTTTAGAATGTATCTGAACACTATAAAAGGTATCATTATAAATAACAGCAATTTTTCTAAATGCTTGTAAACTAAATTCATGTTATTTCAGATTATAGAATTCGGATTCTCTAATTCTTTTATTTATTATATTGGGCTTAGAATGCATGGATCTATTTTATTCTCTTAGAACTTAAGGATAGCATTATTCAGGGATTCAGGAAGATTATACACACACACATACATACATACATACACAAAACATATTTTAGTTACACTGCATAGACTTCATGAAAACAAAGGCTTTTAGAACTTCGTGACTTTCTCTCATTTCTAGAAATAATTTAAAATGTACTGCTTCTGGGACTGTCATTCAGCATACACATATCCAGCATCCAGCCAGGAATGTGAGTCTTGACAGCTCCTGCCAAGGTAGTAATATTGCTTGTAATTGCTCTCAGTTGGGCTTTCAATTTCCTGTGACAAGCAGGAATATCAACAAATTCAACTCATTTATCTACAGCGGCAGTGGCACTAGCCTATATTAAAAGAGTACATGAAAATATAGGCTTTAGAAATCATGGCTTTAGAAATAGGATTAAATAGAGTGAAGGAAGAAAAATTAAAGTCCCCAAATATTTCTTTCCATAATTTTTAAATAAATACTCAACATAAAACATATCAGAACACAGAAATGGACATTATTCAAATAAATTTTCTTTAAAAAAGGTAAAGAATGGTATAATAGTTAAAAGCATGGACTCTGGCTCAGTTTATTCATCTATTAAATGAAGTAATCATTCCTAATACTAGGGTATGGTAAGAATTGAATTAGATATCACATGTTAAGCACTTAGCACAGGGTCTGGAATATAGTCATCATTCTGTATATTAAAACTATAATAATTTAAAACAGGGACAGCATTCAAGCTACAGACTATCTTTGTTTCCAGAGATCTGGACAAAGTGTCTTGATGTCAAGTTTTATTTACCTAGAAAGAGTTTTAAATTATACTTTATTGGACTATACTCTGGAGAAAAATGTGAAAATAGCATCATTCTTATTTTTTTAGCATGCCCATGAGTCTGTTATATCTATCTATCTATCTATCTATCTATCTATCTATCTATCTATCTATCTATTTAATTTGTTTAATTTGTTTTTTATGGTGACATTGGTTAAGAAAATCCAATAAGTTTCAGCTGTACACTTTACCAGTAAGGCGTATATATATTTACACTGTGTGTTTACCTCCCATAGTTAGATTTCTTTTTGTCAACACATATTTGACCCCCTTTACCCTGTCTACCTCCTCTCTTTCCCTACCTGCTACCCTCTGGTAACCACTAGTCTGTAGTCCATGTCCATGAGTCTCTGTTTGTTTGTCCTGTTCATTTGTTGCTTTTAGGTTTATATCCCACATATAAGTGATATCATGTGATATTCAACTTTTTCTGTCTGGCTTATTTTGCTTAGCAAGATTATTTCAAGGTCCATCCATGTTGTCACAACTGGCAGTATTTCATCTCTTCTTATGGCTGAGTAATATTCCATTGTATATATGTACCACTGCTTCTTTAGTCAATCATCTATCGTAGGACACAAGTTGCTTTCATGTCCTGGCCATTGTGAATAATACCACTATGAACATCGGTGTGCAAATATCTTTTCGGATCTGGGTTTTCAAGTCTTTGGGGTAAATATCCAGTAGAAAGATTGCTGGATCATATGGTAGATCAATTCTTAGTTTTTTGAGGAACCTGCTTACTGTTTTCCATTGAGGTTGTACCGATTTTCAGTCCCATCAGCAGTGTATGAAGGTTCTTTTTTCTCTGCATCCTCTTCAACATTTGTCATTAATTGTCCTGTTGATTATAGGTATTCTAACAAATATGAGATGATATCTAATTGTGGTTTTGATTTGCATTTCCCTAATAGCTAGCGATGTTGAGCATCTTTACAAATATTTGTAGGCCATTTGTATGTCCTCTAGGGAGAAGTGTCTGCTCAGGTCCTCTACCTATTTTTTGATTGGATCATTTGTTGTTGTTGTTGTTGTTGTTGTTGTTGTTGTTGTTGTTATTGAGTTGTATAAGTTCTTTGTATATTTTGGATATTGGCCCTGATTGAAGGTGTTGCTTGCAAAGCATCATTCTTCACTGAACCATTTTCCTGAATATTTATTTATAATAGAAGGTGCCCATATACGTACAATTTTCATTGCAAAATAGGTTGTGATCATATTCATCCTATGCTTGTAGTGCAGTATATTTGTGTTTGCATGGGTATACATGCATTACTGAAGTTCTTGCATTGAGCAGAGAATCTTCATAAATTAGTTTCCAGACATTTCTCCCTTTTAAACACATACAATGTGAATGTACATGTGAGCACCCACACAAACAAAAGTGCACTTATGTGTGTTTTTAAAGGCAAAAATCACATTACTGAGGCCCAAAAAGTGTTTATATCAGAAACTAGGAAAAATGTGTCCAATAGAACTATGTAATTGCTCTAATAAGTTGTGCTACCATTAAAACTGAAAAGCCACCCTGCCCTTATGCATCAATGTTTTAAGAAACATGTATAGCTTACTGAAGTATTCTGCCCATCACAAAAATGTACTAACATGGCATATTGATTCCATGTCACAAAAATAAATGATAAGACTCTGCTTCCTACCGAGAACCAGGGGAAGCTAATTCCTACATTGCTTTTTTTTTTCTTTTTGGTTAAAAGGAATACTTCCCTGTTGGTATAACAGGTAGGAAAATACTTAATTTCATGACCAATTGCTAATCCATTGTTTAAGAAGTTCACTAACTTCCACAATGAGATACTGAATATAACTTCTCTTTACCACTTTATCCTGAATATTTCCTTTTTACATAAAAAAATACAGCATACATCATTGTATGACCTCTTTTTATAACATTTATTCAACACTAAGCCTCTGAGCTGCCATTTCAAACTACCTTAATAAACTTAACACTATCTTTCTAGTAAATCATTGCTTAGAAGACTGGATCCCACCAATTTTAATTTAATAAACAGAGTATGAAGAGTCAAATTCTTCACAAACAATTGAAACAAAATGTCATGTAGAAACCTCCTGTATTGGACAACACCAAACAAAACTGTTCTAAGATTGAAAATGTCTGAGATGCCCACTGCCTTTGATTGAGCAGTGAAAATATACACAGATACATTGTCCAAAAGCAAGAATACTGACAATGAACTGTGAAGATTCATCCATAGTATTTTGAATAGTGATTCGGTGGATATATACAATGCCAGATGTTTAAAAGTATACAGGATGAATTGCCTTTGTGGCATTTTAGGTACTATCTATTAGAAATTTCACCACCACAATTCTTGTAGATATAGTTATTCGATATTAAGGTTGTTTTCCACAGAATGCAGGGGATAATACTTATTTCTAACAATAATCAAAATTCTTTTAGCACTTGTATTAATATTCCACTATCACTTATCCAATCTATTTTCTTGACAAAATAGACACTGGCTACCAATCATCTATTTTCCACCATATTTAGTATTGTCATTTTTATATTTGTGACACATATCATCACATATACAGAAGTCTCTATTCTAGGCAAAGGCATCATTACAATTATGGCCTTTAAAAAATCAAACGTTTTGGCCAAGACAGCAAGATAGATAAAAGCAGAGTTAGCCTCCTCCAAGGACCACATTAAAATTAGAATGCATTAAAATGTAAAACAAACAACTTGGAGAACCACCTGAAGTCTAGCTGATCATAACACATATATCTGAAGATATAAAGAAAAAGCCACATCAAGACGTGAAGTGGGCTGGTCCACACCTGCATGTGGCAGTTGAGCACCAGGAGGGAGAGTGTGGCCACAGAGCCTCCCCTGAAGGAGTGAAGAGCCCTAGCTCCACATAGTGGCTCCCCAGCCCAGGGTTCCAGTCTCAGGAAAAGAAGTTCCCACAAAATCAGTGGGGATTCTGGCTGTCCAGATGAGGTGCAAGGAAACTGAAAACCCTGATATCATCCCTTAAAGGACCCGCATACAGACTCACTCACCACAGACACTCACTCTGGGCTCAGGCAAAGTGTCAGTAGCTCGAGAGGCACAAAAGATGTACAGGGAGAGACTAAGTTGTGTGGCAGAAGGATGGATACTGAAGGGATAGCTAACATTGCTCCTTTGTTGGCTCCACTTTGGGTAGTCTACAGAAAGGTGCCATCTTGCCTGTGTTGACTCCTCTCTCCACACAGCCAATTCTGAAGCTGCACTGGCCCAGTGAGATTAGCAGCCTCTCCACCCATGTGTCTCCCTTAGATCCAGCCCCACCCAACCTAGAAATTGCCCTGTGAGCCCATTCAGGCAGCCACCCCCACCCTGCTCCTTCCCTGGCTTGCAAATTCATAGGCAGACAGCAGCCCTCAGCTCAGGGGCCCACACGCAGCACACACATTTAGGGGGAGACTTTTGGTTGTGGGCCACTGGTGCCAACCTGAGCTGCAGTGTCTCTTGGGTGGATTGCTGGGGCCTGAGGGCCCAACGCTGTCAGCAGCTGTCCTGGCTGTGATCTTTGTTGTGGAACTCCACAGGCTCAGCACTGGTGGTAATTCTGAATCTGCACTGGCCTGATAAGATTGACTAGCTCCACTTGGTGTCTCCCTGAGACCTAGCACCACTCAATCCACAGGTTGCCTAAGGCTCTGGGCCTGTTGCCTGGCAGCCAACCCAACCCTTTTCTTTTTCTGAGTCTCCAATTCAATAGTACAGCAGCCCTCAACTCGTGCTGCTCATGCATCCCAGGAGAGACTTTTGGTAGTGGGCCACAAGTCCCGACCCAAGCTTCAATATTTCATGAAGAAATCTCAGATGTCTACAGGCCTGAAGTAAGCAGCAGCTGGCCTTGCTGCAATCTGAGACTTTTAAAGGAAGTTGCGGATTCAGTACTGGAATGAAACCTGATTTTGCCTTGGCTGGGTGAAAACTGCTTGCTTTACTCAGGTGACTCCCTGTATCCCCATCCCACCCAATTCATGTATCATCCTAAGGCTCTTACAGCTGCAAAATTTTATGGACAGCTGGCAGGCAGCTTCATGTCGTTTGGTGCACTGGTCCTTTAGCTAAACCACCCCAGGCCCAGTACTGGGAATAATTGACCTCACCTTGCAGCATGGTCTCTCCCAATTGCCTCCAGATCCAGCATAGGCAACAACCATTCTCAGATTGTTTTGTAGCTCCTACCAAGTAGCTCTGAGCAATCAAAGGCAGTGGATAACTGTGGTTTACAAGGGAGCCCCTCCCAAGGGCCCCCAGAACCAATATACCCAGAGGTGGGCATCAGACAACAATTGAGCACCACTTGTCTAGTCCCATAAGTGGCACATGCAAAAGGTGGTCTCAAAAGGTACACGAGCTTCCTGGAGCGAATCTCACTGGGTGGAGTCAGCCTCCATATGGCAGCTCATACCCTGTGTGCATGGCTAATCCCCACAGCCAGTCAGCCCAAGAGCCAATCCTATTCACTGACATCCTAACAGCAATCAAGACTTAGCTATAACAGGAGGAGAGACACAACCAGCACAAGGAATATGCTCAGAGGCCCTGGTGTAGGTGATCAGGGAAACTGCACCACTGGGCCAAACAGAACACCTAACATAAGGCCATCTGGCAAAGGCTGGGAAATGCAAAAATATCTCTAGAACATAGAAATGAACACAGAGAGGCAACTAAAATGAGAAGACAATTAAACATGCCACAAATAAAACAACAGGCAAAACTCCAGAAAAAGAGCTAAACAAAATGGAGATAAGCAATCTATCAGATGTAGAGTTCAAAACACTGGTTATAAGAATATTCAATGAACTTAGGGGGAGAATAGATAATCTCAGTGAGGACTTCAAGAGAGATAGTAAGCATAAAAAAAGAACATAGAAACCATTAAATAAACAGTCAGAAATGGAGAATACAATAACTAAAATGGAGAATACACTAGAAGGAATGAACAGTAGATTAAAGGAAGCAGATGGTCAAGTCAGCATGTTGGAAGACAAGGTAGCAGGAAATACCCAATCAGAACAGCAATAACAATAACAAAAGTTTTGTTTTAAATGAGGAAAATTTAAGGGACTTTTAGAACAAAATCAAACATACCAACATCTTCATCATAGGAATACCAGAAGGAGAAGAGAGAGAGCAAAGAATTGAGGAACTATTTGAATAAATAATGACAGAAAACGTTCCTAACTTGGTGAAAGAAATAGACATATAAGTCCAGGAAGTGCAAAGACTCTCAAACAGAGGATCCCAAATAGACCTGCACCAAGATGCATCATCGTTAAAATGCCAAAGGTTAAAGACAAAGAGAGAATCTTAAAAGCAGCCAGATAAAGGCAGCCAGTTACTTACAAGGATGCTCCCATAAGTATATCAGATGATTTTTCAACAAAAAAACTTTGTAGGCCAGAGGGATTGACATGAAATACTCAAAGTGATAAAAAACAAGAACCTAGGACCATGACTACTCAACCTAGCAAGGCTATCAGTTAAAACTGAAGGTGAGATAAAGAACTTCCCAGATAGAAAAAAAGCTAAAGGAATTCACCACCAACAAACCAGAATTATAAGAAATGTTAAAGGGACTTCATAAAAAGAAAAAGGGGGGAAATATTAAATACAAATAATAAAATGGCAATAACTATGTACCTATCAATAATCACTTTAAATGTAAATGGAATAATATTCCAATCAAAAGACAAAGGTTAGCTGAATGGATAAGAAAACGAGATCCATGCATATTCTGTCTACAAGACACCCACTTCAGATCAAATGACATGCACAGACTGAAAGTAAAGAGATGGAAAAAGACATTTCATGCAAATGTAAATTAAAAAAAATCTGAGGTAGCATGCTTATATTAGACAAAATAGACTTAAGAAAAAGGCTATAAGACACAAATAAAGGCATTACATAATGATAATGGGATCAATACTGATAAATACTGACAAAATACTTGATAAACATATACATACCCAATACAGGAGAACCTATATATATAAAGCAATTATTGACTAGTATAAAGGGAAAGAGTGACAATAATACACTTTTAGTGGAGACTTTAACACTTCATTGATATCAATGGACAGATCTTCCAGAAAGGAACTCAACAGAGAAACAATAGCCTTAAATGATACACTAGACCAGATGGATTTAACTGACATTTTCAGAGCATTCAACCTCCAAAGCAGCAGAATATATATTCTTCTCAAATGCACTTGGTACATTTTCCAGAATAGACTACATGTTAGGCCACAAAACAAATCTCAATAAATTTAAGATTGAAATCATATAAACCATCTTCTCTAATCATAATGGTATAAAACTAGAAATCAACAGCAGGAAAAAAAAAACTGGAAAATACACAAACACATGGAGGCTAAATAACATGCTACTAAACAATAAATGGGCTGACAGTGAGATCAAGAAAAAAATTGAAATATACCTTAGACAAATGAAAATAAAACCACAATGACTCAAACCAGATAGGACACAGCAAAAGCAGTTCTAAGAGGGAAATTCATAGCAATACAGGCCTACCTCAAGAAACAAGGAAAAGCTCAAATAAACAATCTAACCTTACATTAAGAAAACTAAAAAAGGAACAGGAAACAAAACTCAAAGTAAGTAGAAGGAAGGAAATATTAAAAATCAGAGTGGAAATAAACAAAATAGAGCCTAGAAAAGCAATACAAAAGATCAATGAAACCAAGAGCTAGTTCTTTGAAAGGATAAACAAAATAAATCAGTTTCATCAAAGAAAAAAGAGAACCATGCAAATGGAATTAGAAAAGAAAGAGGAAAAGTAATTACAGATCCCCACAAAAATTCAAAGGATTATAAGAAAATACTACAAGCAATTATGTGTAAATAAATTGGACAACCTGAAAAAAATGAATACATTTCCAGAAATATAGAATCTCCCAAGATTGAGTCAAGAAGAAACAGAAAATCTAAACCAACTGATTACCATCAACAAAATCGAATCAGTAATCAAAAAACTTCCCAAAATCAAAAGTCTTGGACCAGATGGCTTCATAGGTGAATTTTACCAAACACACATTTAAAGAAAAATTAACACCTATTCTCAACCTATTCCAAAAAATTCAAGAAAAGAGAAGGCTCCCTAAGTCTTTACAAGGCCACCATTACCCTGATTCCAACATCAAAGACACTACAAAAAAAAACAAAAAACAAAAAAAAACTATAAGCCGATACCCCTGATAAACATTACTGCAAAAATCCTCAACAAAATATTAGCAAACCAAATTCAACAATACATCAAAAATATCATACTCCATGATCAAGTTGGATTTATTTCTGGCTGCAAGTTTGGTTAAATATCTGCAAATCAATTAATGTGATACACCGCATTAACAAATTAAAAAATAAAAATCATATGACCATATCAATAGATACAGAAAAAGCATTTGACAAAATCTAGCATCCATTTATGATAAAAATTCTCAACCAAGTGGGAATAGATAAAACATACATAAATATAATAAAGTCTATATATGGTAAGTCTACTGCTAACAGTATACTCAATGGGGAAAAGCTAAAAGCGTTTCCCTTAAGATCATTTAAGATCAGGAACGAGACAAGGATGCACTTCTATTTAACATAGTATTGGAAGTTCTAGCTTCAGCAATCAGACAAAAAGAAATAATAAGAAGAAATAAAATGTATTCATATTGGAATAGAAGAAAAAAAACTGTCATTATTTGAGATGACAAGATACCATATACAGAGAACCCTAACGATTACACTAAAAGAGTTAGAACTGATAAATTAATTCAGTAAAGTAGTAGGATACAAAATTAATACATCAATACATTTTTATACACCAAAGATGAACTTTCAGAAAAAAAATATTTTAAAAAGAAAGAAAAATGAAAAAAAAAATCCCATTTACAATTGCACTAAAAAATAAAATATCTAGAATTAAATTAACCAGGGAGGTAAAAGAATTGTTCTTAGAAAATTATAAGTCATTGAAAACAAATTGAAGAAGGTACAAATAAATGGAAGCATATACCATGTTCATGAGTAGGAAGAATCAACATTGTTAAAATGGCCATACTACCCAAAGCAATCTATAGATTCAGTGCAATCCTTATTGAAAAAACAATGACATTTTTCACAGAACTAGAACAAATAATCCAAAAACATATGGAAACATAAGACCCCCAAAAGCCACAGTAATTATGAAAAAGAAGAACAAAGTTATAGACATCACATTACCTGATATCAAACTATATTACAAGGCTATAGAAGTCAAAATAGCATAACACTGACATGAAAACAGACACATAGGTCAATGGAACACAATAGAGAGCCCAGAAATAAATCCACTCCTATATGGTCATTTAATCTATGACAAAGGAGGCAAGAGTATACAATGGGGTAATGATTGTCTTCAATAAATGGTGTTAGGGAAACTAGACAGATACATGCAAGAAATGAAACTGGACCACCTTCTTATATCATATACAAAAATAAACTCAAAATGGGTTAAAAACTTAAATATAAGACCCTAAACTGTAAAATTTCTGAAAGAAAATAGGCAGTAAACTCTCTGATATTGTTATTAGTAATTTCTTTTTTCCTGATATATCTTCTCGGGTCAGGGAAACAAAAGGAAAAATAAATGGGATTGTATCAAACTAAAAAGGTTTTGCACAACAAAGGAAACCATCAACAAAATGAATGAGAGAAGATATTTGTCTATGATACATCTGACAAGGGATTAATATCCAAAATTTACAAAGAATTCAAACAACTGAGCACCAACAAAAATCAAATTAAAAAATGGGCAGAAGACTTGAATATGTATTTCTCCAAAGAAGAGATACAGATTGCCACTAGACATATGAAAGAATGCTCAAGGTCATTAATCATTAGAAAAATGCAAATTAAAACCACAATGAGATATTACTTCATACCTGGCAGAATGGCTTTTGTCAACAGAACAAGTAATAACAAGTATTGGAGAGTTGTGGAGAAAAAGAAACCCTCATACACTGCTAGTGGGAATGCAAATTGATACAACCAGTATCGAAAAAGCTCCATGGAGATTCCTCAAAAGTCTAAGAATTGAATTACCATAAGATACAGAAATCCCTCTCCTGGGTATTTATCTAAAGAAAACCAAAACACCAATTTGTAATGATCTATGCATCCCTATGTTCCTAGCAGCATTCACAATAGCCAAGAAATGGAAGCAAACTAAGTGCCCATCAATAGACAATTAGATAAAGAAGTTGTGGTACCTGTATACAACGGAATATTATTCTGTCATAAAAAAATTAAATCTTATCATTTGCAATGACAGAGATGGACACAGTGGGTGTTATGCTGAGTGAAATAAGTCATACAGATTAAGATAAAAACCATATGATTTCACTTATATGCAGAATCTAGGGAACAAAATAAATGAATAAACTAAACAAAAATAGATTCACACATAGAGAGAACAAACTGGTGATTGCCAGAGGAGAGGGCATTGGGGGGCTGGGTGAAAATGTTGAAAGGATGAAGAAATACAACTTAGTAGTTACAAAATAGTCACGGGGATGTAGAGTACAGCATACAGAATACAGTCAGAACAATCCATCCTTTTAAGGTGTACAATTCAGTGGGTTTAAAAACATATTCCATGTTGTACAATCATCATCACAATCAATTTCAGAACATTTTCATCATCTCTTAAAGAAACTTTATATCCATTAATATTCATTCCCTTTGCCCCAGCCCCAGACAACCATTAATCTACTTTCTGTCTCTACGGATTTGATGATTTTCTAAACATTTCATATAAACAGAAGCATACAATAAAAATCAAATATTTAGTGAGCATCTACTGTGTGTCCAGTGCTATGAGAAATATTAAAACTAGAATAAGACTTTTCCTGACCTTAAAATGTAATTAAAAAGAAAAGGCTAATACATTTAATTATTTACCAAGCATTTTATGCACAATTTTTACTAGACTCACTGCAGTAACTACAGTACTATGAAGCAATTATTCTCAAGGTACTATGGGGGAGCAAAGATGAGAACTCTGACTGCAGTGGGCATGGAGAACATCAGAAAAGATTTAGGAGAAGTAAACTTTGAGCTGAACAGTGAAGAATATTTAAGGATTTAGCTGGCAAATTAAGATAGAAGAGGATACATGTTTAAGAATGGAAGATGGATTTAAATTACAGAAATGGGCAATAAAATCTGATGTTAAATGATGACTTCAAGATTTTCAACCTAAAATATGAAGAAATTTGTGCAGTAAAGAGGGCTAGCACATTTCTAATAGGTACTGTTTGGGAGAGAATAATGGGCTCTTTTTAGAGTGTTCTTTATTTGAAGTGATGGCAAAATTCTGTTCAAAAAGGAAAATACAGAAGAAGCACAGGGCTGGATTTGGAAGTTGTGTAAATACAATAACATATAAATAACTCATCTTGCCTCTTTGTGTGTCAAATCAGCTATTTCAATTCAGTAAATTATTTCATTAATATTTGTTGAATAGGTACCACACCAATGGAGCCCTTCAGTTGCATCTCTCGTTTAGGTATGGTATTTACATAATCTCCAGATATTAAACACTCAAAGCAAATTTTGTAATGTAAAATAACATTCATCATCAATAGCTAAGTCTGTGTGGCAAATCTGTGTCCCTATGCCCAATTTACTACAGCTCTACAAAAGAAAGGTAACATAAAAATTAGTGTCTCTGCCCTTTGTGAATCTCAAGAAAACTAACCCATCAAGAATTTTCAGTAATCTAATGCTGGATTGGTTTTGTAAACAAAGTTCAGCGAAAATTAATGGAATTAATTGCACAGCAGAAGCAAAACTATTAAAAAAATGTTCAATTATCTGCCACAATAATCACTAGAATGCACAATAATGCTCCAGAGTCACTGTAAGATGTTTTATGCTTTCTGCAGTCTCTACAAAAAGATAAAATTATTATTAGCATTATTTCTGTTCTATGCACTCCTTTATAGTCCCATTTTTGAAGCTTAAATTCATGAATGTAATATATGATACCATCCTATCACTTGAAATTGCACCCAAATATTCTTAGTTATAGAGCATAAATCACTCATCCACTTTCTCTATTTGTCAAGTATAACTGTTAATTAAACTAATATTTTACAAAGGAGGTAAAAAAAAAAAACACAATGAGTTTCCTCGCATACAGGGAGATATATTTTTATAGATAATCAACTATTTTTGAAAAACATTCCTTTAGTTGAGTTGAAAATATGAAAGCAATTAGTTGTTCCTCAAATTAATTATTGTCACAAAACCCTGAGTTCAAATAACTCTTTCATTCAGTTTTCTTTTAAGCATTTGATGTTTTCATTCTTTCAACTAAAATCTATAAATTAACAAAGTTTGACACAAATATCTAGTACCTGAATCTGTGTTTATTCTTTTAAAAAATATATTTGGAAAAGATAGATCTAAGTGTCACAAAAAGAAAAGTTTAGACTATATTTAAGATTAGAAAAATTTCCCTTTTCAAGAAAGATATTGGAACTGGGAAGAGTATAGTATATAATATAGTCCAAGTAGGCAGTATAAATGAATTTAAGGCTAAGATAGATATACACTTGGAATCAATACAGCTGGATATGCTTTCTGAATAGCAAGATGCACCTGCTGAAAGGCAGCAGGATAACTAGTTTGATACTCTCTCATTCCAACAATAAATTCCATGTTTCAGAGTAATATTTCATGGCTGGCAATTGGAACAGTAGTGGCACAGTTTGATCAACTGGCACTCAACACAAGATTTTATTTGTCAACAAATGTATTTCATGACTCATCTTGGATTCACTAACTAATTGGATATGGGCTGCACACACACACACACAAAAAATTATAAGTCTATCACAGAAGGTTTTTTAGAAATACATCTACAATACTAATTCATCATCACAGTCACATATGGAAGAATGCAAGTTTTTCTTAGAGTCATTGCTGTTCAGGACAGAGACAAGAGCATAGTAATATTCACATGCAATATTTAGAGTACAATTATTTCATTGATAGTAAAGCCCTTTGTTCTCTGTATGAAAGTCTTTACCACCTTCTTGTGTTTCCCATGACTCATACAAACACCAATGGATGCCAGAAAGCCATGGAAGAACAGCTAACTTATCTGTGCTACATCAAGGTGAACTTGGCCTTACTCTCCTTTTGATTCATAAGAATAACTACAGTGTTATGGGTCATAATACTGAGTTTGAGGTTGGAAAAACTCAAATAGAAAAATCTGGCTTTGGTACTAGGTATTTCTGTAATGGGAACATGTCATTTAATCTTTCTAAGGTAGTCGAAATACTAATTATATTGCAAAGATAAAATGACATAATACGAGTATTCAAAGATATTAGCAATTATTTAGCAGTTTTGCTCACACAATATGAGGCAGTATAGTCCATAGCTCTTCCTCATAGGTCATGATTCCCTAAATCAGGTAGCCAGCCCCAGCAGCTCAAAACAGTTTATGCAAAGCCCAAACCATCTTTGTACCCCTCAGCTATTTCCTGACTCATTGGAGAGGTGACTAGTCATTTCTTGCCCCCAAACAATGAGTCTGCTGCTCACAAAAATTGGACAGTTTGACTTCTTGGTTTTCCATCTTCCTATTTAAAGGTCAGTCAGTTGACCCACCTGCCAACGACTTATTAACGAGAATGTTCTAAAATCTTCTGATTCTTTAGAGTGATCTGTAGAAATGGGCCTTCTATGAATATGTGCAAAATCCATATTTGTTTCAGGTGTTGTCATTTATGAAAATCTATACATAACAAAACAAAACAAAACCTGGTGGGGCCGGGGGAGGGAGGGGAAAAAACATGTGCAGATGATTGAATTGCATAAACCCACCACCAGGGAGCAACAGTAGGCCAAAGTGATACACAGCCGTTAATCGCAAAATTGTGGCCAAAAGCGATCTTCTTCTGCCTTTGAATTAAGGTTATGGATGTTTCTAGCTCATTCTTACAAAGTCTTTCTATTCTCACTATTATGGTGGAGAAGCCAATCTTTGATTCTTACTTGGATAATGCCTTAAAACTGAAAATTCAATTAATAAAACAAAAAGAAAAAGAGCTTTTATTTTTGAATAAAAACTATACTCACAAAAATCAGTATAAGCTAATAAGGTTTCATTAGCATTCATCCTCAGACTCCTGATCACTTCTTCATCACCCGTAGATTGTCCAGACCCTTAAATTCTCACAAAGAAATAGAGATCAGTTTTCTAGGTTGTTGTGCTGAGCTGACTTTTATTCCTGACATACTGATTAAGTCCTGGATCACGGCCTCACAAATTTCTGAGACTATCAAGAGAATTCAAATGAATTCACACACACACAAAATAAGCTTCCATATGCTTTGTATGAATTATCAAAAAAAATGAGAGCAAGTAGGGTTTTAGATAAATTATTGGATTAGTTGTCTAGGATATCTAAACTCACTGCATATGCTGCCAACCATCTACTGGCATCCATGCTGGGTGGATATCAAATTATAATCTCAGAGTAATTTAAATCCTTATGATAACAGGTTTATATCTATTTCCTATGTTAAAAGAATATAGATTCTAAAAACACAGGAAATATTAGCTTCCTTGAAATTTATCTAAACTCGGGATTTTCTGTCCAGGTGGGTCCATATATCAGAATTGCCCTGGGAGTTTTCTCAAATTGCATACTGCCCAAAGCCCTCCATATCCTAACCTAAATTCTGACCTATCTCTCTTAGGATGTACCTCACTTTCTAGTTTGAGAATCTCTTTTCAACCCACTGTTGCTGATGGGAATTTTGAATATCATTTCAGGGTTTGAGGGTGGAGAAAATATTGAGAACCATTGACTTAGCATCGCCATTTATTTGTTCATTCAACCAATGTTTATTGAATGCTTACATGGTGACATGCTTTTTAGACAAAACATAAAAAAGTAAGAAATATAAAAACTAAATGCCCATTACTCTCATATATTAGTAGATTTTCCTTTTTGTTCCCATTTTTCTATCTCCATTCCCAACAAGTAGTTTCATGAGCTGATGAAAGTGAGTAATTACATAATTCATTCTTTGGCTGAAGTATACCATTTTATCCTATCCCTATGTAATATTAAATGTTCAAAAGTAATGACCTTAATATTTCACATTAAGTTTGTGAATAATTGTAGAAAAAATAAAAATAATTCATACTTTTGATAAATTAATGGTAAGATGGTGAACTTATAATGTGATTTCAAAGTCAAAATAGTTGTACTTCATAAATTAAAAAAAATATTTTTTGCTCACCCTTAATCTTCTCATAATGTTGTTATTTATACTTGTGATTCATATTTTGCATACTCTTTTCTTTACAAATAAATGTCATTCTAATCTGGACGTGAGACCATGTTAACAACCAAATAAACATTTCATATTTCTTGTTTCACACTTCAAATGGTATTTAAGATACTTTAATCATCTTATGAATTATGTTAAGAAATGTATCAAGTATAGAATTATTTAATCCCAGGATTCAACTAGCATATACTTCCCTCAGTTTATCTGAGAGAATTCTTGCCTTGCATACAAGGCCCAACTAGGTGTCATTAATCACCCAAAAGCTAAATTTGGTCATATAGACATGTACCACAAACCATATAGTTAATATTTACTGAGGCCACATATCAGTGATAATTTATGTAACTAGAAAGATGAAAAACATAATCACCAAATAGGCAATTTTACTGTATACTTGATAGCTTAATGGCTTTTATTTTAATTAGGATAATGGCATTTTCAAACTAATTTTTTTTGCTTCCTTTGTCTTTTTTATTGGTCTGTTTCTTCCACATCAATTAGGAATTGTTTACTAAGTTAAACTCTCTCTCCTATTAGATAAAACATATACTCAAGCGATAATTGGTTTTCTTTCAAAAACTCAAGTTTAACTAAAACTTAAAGAAAATATCCTTTAAATCCCATAGAACAGATAACCTCGAAATACCCTACTTTGTTTCTTTCTAATTTACACAGCAAAAAAATATATGCCTTCATTTCCTTCACAGCTCAGGGTGAGGCAACACTTTCAAGGGCTTCAATATGGGATACTGGGCAAACATGCACTAAGAACAAAGGAAAAAGGAATCCCACTAAAAAAGGAGAGAGTTCTGTGCAGCCATTTACATTTTACAACATTGCCAAAGGCTGGCTCTGAGTCTACTGAGTAAAATGCAAAGTGACTATTTCTTTGTAGAGCGACCAAAAGCACAGTTTCCTCTTCTCTCGATGGGGTAGAAGAGATGCACTGCTTCAATTCCAAGTGTTTAACTCTAAGGTAATAATTCTGCATTACATTAAAACCAAAAAGTCAAAATTTACAAGTCCATATCTATTTTGTTTGAATCAAAGCTTTGGCCTTCAATTTATTCTTAAATAATTTTTGAAGACATAAATGATGGTATATGACTAGCCTGGGAATAATTCCTAGGTATTCTGTTTTGGATTAATGCCCTTATTCAAAGGGCCATACTAATGGGTTCTTGTGCTAAATTGTTGTCAGATTTAAGTTTCTATAAAGGTTGCCAGGGTATTAAAAGCAGATAGTTGGCAGTGTTGAGTAGTGACATTTGCTTTTTAATTGCAATAGATCTCTTCACAAACCCATTTGCTTTGAACATTTCTTAGATATGTAACTGTCATTTTTAAAATTTTTATTATCTTTTTTTATTTTATTAGTTTCAAGTATACAGTACATTGGTTAGACATTTATATAGTTTATAAAATGATCCCTCTAATCATTCCTCCTCTCCTCTGGTCTTCCTAGAGAGCATGGCATAGGGAATGTAACTTGTCATTTTTAAGTGAGATTATTTTGTTTCTGCCTCAGAACATGCACAGTAACTGCAATAGCTTTCTTCCATAGCACAGAAATTATCATCTAAAAAGGCATTGTTGGGGATAGCCAAGAAGAAGAAAAAAGCGTGTATAAAGCCCCAGGACAAATGACACTTTGTGCCTCATCCTCCTTAATGATCTTGGCCAACATTTTTTGACAGATGAAATCATGTCACCCTGAATGTCAAGAATAGTTTAAAGAAGATAAGGATGTCAGTCATGATGGAAGGAAGGAAAGGGAAAAGAAAAGAAAAAAGAGAAATGGAAGAAATTGTGGCTTTGGTAGAAAAGAGCCAAAATGTAGGCCCAAAATGACATCATTTGTGTTAAACATATCACCAAATCGAGACATAATATCTAACCTTACTGCAGTTTAAGCCTCTCCTAGGAATGCACTCTTGACCAGTCAACCAGGAATTTCCTGGTTAGCACTGGTGACGTAATCTGCTGGAAAGACCTCCTTGCCTTGCTCTAAAGGAAGGTGATCTTGCCTGAAGTAATCTGCTCCTTGTTAGTCCCTCCTACCTTTCTACCTATAAAAGTCTTCCATTTCATGTTCAGCTCCTGAGAGCTCCTTGCTAGTATAGCCAAGCTCCTTGTGATTTGAATGCCCCTAGTTATTTTTAGCTATTAGAATTAAATAATTTAATTCTTAATTAGGATATAGATATAAGCTTTAACTAAATGTTTTAATTGCTTTGGTTGTCACATAGCTTATAGTCAAAGATTAAGAGAGTATGTTAGGCATGTTCTGAAGGACTGCTTTTAAAGTAAGTTCCAGGAGAAACATTTAAAAAGTACACTTTGCTTGAGATAATAGAAAAACATAGGTAATTATGCACAAAAAATTGATAGTTTAAACAATGACGATAATCACAAGATGTCTAGCTTCTGCTTTTTGCTTTAAAGATAGTGTCACTGATGCACAATTATGAGTATTTTGTGGACTCATGGTTCTTCAACCTAGAACCCCTTGGTCTCACAATACACTTTTGTGTTGCCAATGTGTTGTTTCTTTGTCAATCAAGAGGAGATAACTTCAGCGTCACCATGAGAATTCATGAGTTTGTTTTGCAGAAGGAAAGAATATCTGATGTGGAAAAGCATTATCTCTGACTAAAGGAACACAGACTTTTCTCTCAATTCTCTGGAACTCCTTCTCCTCTTCTTCTCATTTAAAACTCTTCTGGATGGTCCAGAACTTTGGATATGGTCTTTGGACATTAGTCCACTATCTTTCCAGGCTGCCAACTTCTTGAATAAAGGAACCTTTCCTTTCCATCCAATGGCTGTCTCTCAAGTATTGGCTTTCAAGTGGCAAGCAACCAAGTTTTTTTGTTTTGTTTTGTTTTGTTTTGTTTTGTTTTGTTTTGTTAATGCTAGCTCCTTTGCTCAATAGAATGCTGGCTGATTCACAAATAATTGAATAAAGTTAATTAAATCTTCAAATTTACTCAGTTAAATTTTGTTTTTAAACAGCTTTCATACCTCCCATTGCCTCCCTCTGGAAGGGAAATAACCTTGCTTTACTGCCAGTCACATAAGTTCACCCACCACCACATCTAATACAGGCCATAGAGAGAAAAATGACTCCATTTTCTATCCTTTGAGAATAGCTCTGAACATAGTTATGCCACATCTTTTCTCTATGTCCATTTCAGAATCCACTAAAGCATAAACCTTAATCTCTTTTTAAGTCAACTTCTTAATCTTGGGCAAGTCATATTACTATCTTTCCTTTCACTCATCTGTGAAATGAGACTTAATGTTCTCCAGTGTTTCCCAGACTTCAGTAATGTAAATAACTTCTTCACAATTTCTGCTATATCTCTAACTATCTTATTACCCTCTTACATATCATATCTTATATGATATTATTATTTTCTTAATTGTTTTTTTAAAAAGAATAACTTTAAAACCTCATACATACCCTAGGGAATGCTATCAACAAAATATCAGGTGTGATATGCTAGCTATATGATTCCAACATACTTTCAAATAACTTTCAAAATAAAAAAAGTTTTAAATAGATCTCATAAGTTCATCTTATGTACTAGTATCCTTTGTGAAACTCTTATATAGATGAAACACTACTGAGATTTGAAATCAGACAAATTTCTGATTTAGAAAACTGGCTTTGTCCTCTAATATGTGATCTTGGCAAGTCACCAATGCCTATCACATAAGCTGTCAAGAGTAATTGATAAAATGTCTAAGTTAGGCACTCAATAAATGTTATTTTTTCTCTGTACCTCAGTTTTTATATCTGTAAAATGCATCCTAGCATAAATGGAAGGAGTATGGACTTTGCAGTCTGGCTCACTATATTAAAATCTCAGATACAGTTACTTAAACTGTTGAGCCTCAGTTGTCTCTTTTGTAACTGGAGATGATAATAGCTAAATTACATTGGATTACTGTCAGGATCAAAGTTAATACATATACAATGCTTAAGACAAGAAGCAATATAGAAATGGTAACCATCAATATTATCAATATTGTCTTCCTCAGTGCCTACAGGTGAAATTAAAGTAGATATTATTCATTAAACAAATACATAACAACTCTATAATTTTCTATCTTATATTCTGCCTCTCTTCCTATGTGCCTGATAATTTCCTTGGCAAACAGTCAAGAATCTATCACAGAAGCTATTAATACTAGGCGTTATTAATACCAGAATGATAATGAGATCAAAGTTAGACAGGTCCTTCAAAATAAGGCACAAGAGTTAATATGCCGTAAAGAGCTAAGAATAAAGTCTGACAAAGTATGCACTCTGTGTTAAATGCACTATCTAAGGATTAAATAAACTAATGAAAAAATAACTGTGAAAATATAGCAAAGATAAAAAGAGAAGAGTGATGCAATTATTGAATAATCAGGACATACCCATGACCCAAGAAGAAAAGATTTATGTGACATTTGGAGAGAAATGGGGTTAATGGAGAAGAGGTAGCAGGGTCAGAAAGAAACACTAGTCCCCTGGTATGGGAGATTAAAAGATAAACTCACAAAGGCAAACTGGCCTGGAGGGATCTTTGGATTCTTTCAAGCAAATAAAAACAAGCAAAACTAAATGAAAATAAAACGCAATTTCACAAAGTACTGTCTCTTCCTACTCTGAGGTGGGAGTGCAGAAACTGAAAGGACTACAACAGATGTAGTAATGAGCAATAATGTCATCTTTTAATTGCTCAATTTTAGTAGCATGCATTGATGGAAAAATCATTCTTTTTTTTCCCCTGAACCTGATATCTTCCTATTATGAATTGCTTTATTTTTGGTTCAGTGCAATGTCAATAAGCTTCTGTATGAAAATGATAAAATAGCCTAGCCAATTAAAGAGAGGCTTCAAATCAAACTTAAAAGTAGCAAAGTATTTGATTCAGTAAGTATAAAGTGTAAAACAGGTTGATATAGGACAATTTGTATTCTAGGGAAAAAAGAAACATTCTGAAATTCATAAAAATGTTTGTTTTGAAATAAATAAAATAATTAAAAGAAAAGCCCTCTTGATGTGAGTGAGAAAATGTAGACTTTATAAAGTCATTAGTGAAAAAAATACTAATTAAAATATAGTTTTATGAAGAAAGAGAGTGAGGAGGCAGAAAATAGTTCACAGTAGTCTTTCGAAGCTCAAAATTATATTGCTTCTAAGAAACAACTTGTATGAGATTGGGCGTCATTAATCATCACACATCAAATGGAATTTTGTTCTGAAAATGCATTGTTTAAAAATAATACTTCAAATATTATTTGGCAATAATGAGCTACCGCAATAACAATGTTAAAATATTTGGTTGATTTCTTTGTTTTATGTCTTTCTTTTTCTGTTATTTTATATTTTGTTCTTACTGGCTTCCTACTGAATCTCTCTAGGCATTCTTTTTGTTTTCCTCATTTTTTAATCCACCACATATGATATGATTCCTTTCTGCTTGTTTCCTAATTTATAGCTGCACCTGCACCTCATCCACCTGTGTTGATACTCCATACTCTTTCATTTAATGCAAGCACAGTACAATAAAGAAGGTAGAAAATGAAGCTCAAAAGTTCAATTGGTCCATTCCAATTCTGTAATTTGCCCTTCGGTATAATATTAAAAGCACAAACCTATATGACAAACTCTGGCAATTTGGTTCAACATTTAAAAGTTCCAATACAATTAGGCCATTGTCATACAGAAATAGATTTAGCATACAAGCTTCACAAGCTAGATCTACACAATCAAAATAGCCTAAGTAGTTTTTGGAATTATTGTAACAATGTCAGACAAAAAGCCATCACCAAATCCTCCTTTGGACTGAAATTCCTCCTAAAGTCACTTTACTTAAGATTTCATATGAAATCAATACTTTTTTAAGGCTTCAAGCACTCACATTAAAGTGAGAATTAACAAATAAAATTTTACATGTGTTGTCTTACATATTTTTGGTTTTAATAAGGATGAAAATAAGTAATTTTTATGCATTATATTGGAGAACTTTATTGAACAGTTGTCCATAATTTTATTTATTTTAACAAGGTGTGGGAGAACCCTGAGTTAATCAATATCAGCACAAATTCAACATTTTTCTAGAGAAAGAAAAGCTCTGTGAAGATACATCAGAAATAACTGCAGAAAACACCCAATCAAAACAGCAAAAAGAAAAAAATGTGAAGATAGTTTAAGTGCTTTCTGGGACATCAAAAGTACCAACATTCACATCATAGAGGTACCAGAAGGAGAAGACAGAGAGCAAGGGATGGAGAATCTATCTGAAGAAATAATGACTGAAAATTTCCATAATGTGGCAAAGGAAATAGATACACAAGTTTACAAAGCACAGAGTCCCAAACAAGGTGAATCTAAAGAGGCTCTCACCAAGACACACCATAATTAAAATTCCAAATATTAAAGACAAAGAGAATCTTTAAAGCTGCAAGAGAAAAGTAATTATTTGCCCTACGAGGGTGCTCCCATAAGATTGTCAGTTGATTTCTTGACAAAAATTTCGCAGGCCAGAAGAGATTGGTATGAAATATTCAAAGCAAAGGAAAGCAAGTACCTACAACCAAGATTACTCTACCCAGTATGGCTTTTGGAGATAAAAAGTTTCCTAGACAAGAAAATGCTAAAGGAGTCCATCACCACCAAGCCAATATTACAATAAATGTTAAAGGGACCTTTTTAAGAAGATAAATAAATAAATAAATATGAATAATAAAATGGCAATAACTGCATACTTATCAATAATTACTTTAAATATAAATAAATTATTTCTTTTTTTGAGCAAAAATTATTTTTGATATTCCAATAAAAAGACATAAGGTATCTGAATGAATAAGGAAATAAGGTCCATAATCATAAAGATAGTGCCTACAAGAAACTCACTTCAATTTGAAAGACACACAGACTGAAAGTAAGGGGATGGAAAAAGAAGTTTCATGCAAATGGAAATGAAAAAAAGAAAAGGCTGGGGAAGCAATATTTATATCAGACAAAATAGACTTTATTTATTTATTTTTATTGTTCTCATATATTTTTATTAATACTCAGAGAATGGTTACAAATTCAGTTTAGATTATCATATTGCTTTTGGTATCAAAATAAACATTTATGGTATTTTTTAAAAATTATTATGTTATATTAATATCAGATATACAGTATAATGGCTAGACATTTATATAATTTGTAAAGTAATCCCCTCGATTACTCTAGCACCCATCTGGCACTACACACAGCTATTATAATAATATTGACTATATTCCCTGTACTGTACTCTACATCCCCATGAACATTTTGTAACTACTAATTTATACATTTATACATTCTTCATCCCTTCACCTTTTTCACCCAGCCCCCCAAACTCCCTCCCCTCTGGCAATCATCAGTTTGTTCTCTGTATTTGTGAGCCTGTTTACATTTAATTTGTATTTTTTTTGTCCTTAGATTCTCATATAAGTAAGATCATATGGTATTTATCTTTCTCTGTCTGATTTATTTCACTTAGCATAAGACCCTCTAGGTCCCTCTACCTTGTTGCAGATGTGTTGCTTCCATATTTTGGCTATTGTGAATAGTGCTGCCATGGCCATAGGGGTGCATAGAACTTTACATATCCATTCTTATGTTCACAATATCTAAGATATGGAAGTGACCTAAGTGTCTTATCAATGGATGAATGAATACAGAAGAGGTGGTACATATATGTAATAAAATATTACTCAGCTGTAAATTGAATGAAATCTTGCCACTTGCAACAACATGGATGGACCTAGGGTAATATGCTAAGTGAAATGAGTCAGAGAGAGGACAAATGCCATGTGATTTCGCTTATATGTGGAATGTAAAAACAAAATGAAACAAAAACAAAACAGAAACAAATATAGATACAGAGAACATTGTGGTGGTTGTCAGATCAGAGGGGATTTAGGGAGGATGGGTGACAAAGAGAAAGGGATTATGGATTATAATTGCCAGTTATAAAAACAATCATGTAAGCTAGAGCATGGGGGATATAGTCAATAATAATATTGTAATAATAATGTACAGTGTCAGATAGGTACTAGGTTTATTGAGGTGATCATTTCATAAGTTACATAAATGTCTAATCACTATATTATACATTTGAAACTAATATAATATAGTATATCAACTTTAATTGAAAAATTCAAAATTATTTTTAAAAATAAAATAAAAATAAATTTTGCTCAAAAAAAGAAATAACTGCAGGGAAGATACACTAATTCAATGAGTTCAGCCATGACAGTGTATGGTTGTAGTTATAGTATAAATATAACATTATATTTATGATATATACTGGTAATTTCTGGTATTTATATATTGTATGAGACACTTAAATACCACCTATTATTTTACCACAATTGTAACTCATTCAAATATCTGAAAGATTTCAAGGAGGTCGAGGTATCACACAACTGTATCTATACTATATTTGAAATGAAATGTACAGGAGAACACTAAGGAGAAAATAATGGGAAAAAAATAATTGTGTTACAATGGCAATATATTCCTATTTTAAATTTTTATTTTTTAATTTTTCATAGTCTGTGAAGTTATTAGATTCCAGTTATAAATAATAAAATAAAGTATACCCTCAAATGTTTGAATAATAGCATCTTGCCTACTATATAGTTATTTTACTCCTTGAAGTTTTAGGAGAATTATTATATAACTGGAAATAGTGTTGGTTGGGAGAAAATTTAATGACCAACAGTTCACTGTAAACCTACTTGACCATCTTAACTGCTCTACATGGCACAAGAATTTTGCGACAATGAAAATTCACATGTTCCCAAAATCAAAACAAATATTTGCTTTGAAAATCATTTTCTGAACCTAAAGATTACACATCTGAAATGTGCATATGTTATAACAAATGCTTTTTAGAAAATTATTTTACTCTCTTATACAATCCATATTTATTTGCTTTATCCTAAATATATTTAATTTATACTAAAAAATATTTTATTTGCTATATTTGAATTACCTCAATTAAATATACTATAATTTACTAGTGCAAGTACTATACAAAAAAAAAATAAAGATAAGGCTACTGTCCTTTACAAATCTTAAATATGCTTAGAAACCAAGACATGCTGATTAAAACTACAATGAGATAGCATTAGTACTCACCAATTAGGCAAAATAAGTCTGATAATACTTAGTATTGATGAGAATGTGAACAATGAAACCCACATACACTGAGGGTGGATGGGAACTCTCACTGAATTTGGGAGTGTAAATGGATACAACCAGTTAAGAAAGTGGTTTGTGAGGTTAAAGATCTACATAGCCCAGCCCACCCCCCAAGCATTCCTCTCCTACCTGTATACACTTGTATATCAGCAGATATGCAAAATATTCATAGCAACATCATTCATAATAGCACTTCCAACCCAAAACAGCCCAATTTGCAATCAGCAGTGAAATGAATAAAAGAAAAATGTGTATTTATACTATGGAATACCATAAAGTAGTAAAATGACAAACTATTGTCACTTGTGAATGAAAATCAAACTTAAGAGAAGCAGAGCAAGAAGAAGGGTGTGGAGGAGGTGAAAAAAAAAAGATTTATTATGTATAGGTTCATTTATCTAATGTTCATAAACAGGTAACAATAAGCTATTCTGTTTAGGAATGCATACATAGATGACAAAACTGTAAAGAGAATCAAGGAAATGTTTACCACCAGTGTCAAAATAAGAGTGATGAATCATCACCCCAGAGACATCTGGGGTGGTTTCTATGTTCTTGACCTGGGTTGGGGTTATGTAGATCTTTGCTTTAATTTTTTTAAACCAGGAATTATCAAATTCTGACCTATGCACCAAATGCAGCCCACTGCCTATTTTTATAAATAAAATTTTATTGGAATACACACACACAAGAGTTGCTCATAAGAAATGGAGGAAAATAAAGATAAAATCATATTTTTCTATAAGACATTAAAATTTAGAGAACTCACTGAGGTAGATTTTTTTTAAATGTTTCTATAGATGAGTAAATATATGAAAGTCAGAGAGGTTACATAACTTTTCAAGATCACATAGTGAGCCAGAAGCAACACCACAACTTGAATGCACATTTTCTGGTTTCTATTTTACTTTTGAATATATACAAAATATTCTTTGTACAAGTTTCCAAGGAAAGGATTTTATTTTGAGTAAATTGTACAGTACAGGATATATTGTAGTTCAAACTAAACTAAAATTTAAGGGGCAGCTACTAAATAAACGGTACACTGTCCATAAATTCTAAACAACTTCAGTATCTCATGAATTTCACTAGCCCATTTAATTATACATTGGTGAAGCCTTAATTAAAAAAAATTTAACTTGAAATGAGTCTCGAAGTGTTTCATTATTGGTGTAGGGAGTTTTATTTTTCATTTAGATTCAGATGAAGAGACAAGTAGAATTGAACAAAGAAAGAAAAACACTGTGTCCCTTGATGGAAAAACTCAATTTTGTTAAGATGAGAATGCTTTCTAGATTTATTTATACACTTGATGCAGTTGCAATGAAAATCCCAATGAAATTTTTTGGGGAATTTAACATATGACTTTAAAATGTATTTGGAAAAATAAACAGGTCGTGTTAGCCAGGTAAATATTAAAAAGAATGGTACTAAAATTGCACTTGCTTTACTTAGATACAATAAATTAAAGTGTGTGTACATGGCAAGGAGCAGAGAAATTAAACAGAATTAAAAAATCAAGAAAAGACTCATACTTATTATAAATTCATATGCAGTAAAATTGACATTTCAAATCAGTGGGATGAGGATCAAATATTCAGTAAATATTATTAGGAAAATTAGCTGTCCTTTGAAAAAAGACATACAATTAATCTAATTCATAAATTCTAGGTGAATTAAAAAGTTATGTTAAAAATTAAACTATAGAAGAAATATAAAGAAATATAAGGATATATATATGTGTCTGTTTTTGATTAGTTTGTGGTTTTTTTTTTTTTGGTTGTTGTTCCTTAGATTACGTATATAAGGGAAATCATATGGTATTTATCTTTCTCTGACTTTTTTCACTCAGCATAATGACCTCTAGATTCATCCACATCATTGCAAATAGTAGGATTTTATTTTTTTATGGCTGAGTAATATTCCATTGTATATATGAAACATAACTTCTTTATCCAGTCTTCTGCTGATGAACATTTAGGTTGCTTCCATACCTTGGCTATTGTGAATAGGGATGCATAGATCTTTATGAATTATTGTTTTGGTTTTTATTGGATAAGTACTCAGAAGTGAAATTGCTGGGTAAAAAGGAATACCCATTTTTTGAGGAACCTCCAGACTGTTTTCCATAGTGGCTGTACCGATTTTCAATTCTACTGACAGTATCGGCGTTCCTTTTTCTGTGCATCTTCAACAACACTTGTTCTTTGATTTATTGACAATAGCCATTCTGTCAGACATGAAGTGATATCTTATTGTAGTTAATTTGCATTTCTCTGATGATTAGTGACCTTAAGCATCTTTTCATAGGTCTATTGGCCATCCATATTTTCTCTTTGGAGAAATATTTATTCAGGTCTTCTGTCCATTTTTTAATTGGATTGTTTTGTTGTTGTTGTTGTTGCTGCTGTTGAGTTGAATGAGTTCTTTATATATTTTTGGATGTTGACCTCTTGTCAGATGTATCATAAGCAAATATCTGCTCCCATTCAGTAGGTTTTATTTTTGTTGTTGTTGATGGTTACTTTTACTATGCAAAAAATTTTAGTTGTATATAATCTCGTTTCCTTTTTGTTTCCTTTGCCAAAGTAGATATATCAGAAACAAATTACTAATAGCAATGTCAGAGAGTTTACTGTCCAGGTTTTCTTCTAGAAATTTTATGGTTTTAGGTCTTACATTTAAGTCCTTAATCCACTTTGAGTTTATTATTACATATGGTATAAGAAGGTTGTCCAGTTTTATTTTTTGCATGTATCTGTCCAATTTTCCAACATTATTTGTTGCAGAGATTGTCTTTACCCCATTGTTTATTCTTGCCTCCTTTTTCATAGATTAAAAGCCCATATAGGAGTGGATTTATTTCTGGGCTCTCTATTGTGTTCCATCGATCTATGTGTCTGTTCTTATGCAGTACCATGCTGTTCTGACTACTATAGCCTTTTAATATAGTTTGATATCAGGTAGTGTGATATCTCCAACTTTGTTCTTCTTGCTCATAATTACTGTGGCTTTTGGGAATCTTTTACAGCTCCACATAAATTTTTAGATTATTTGTTCTAGTTCTCTGAAAATTTTCATTGGTGTTTTGATAGGAATTACACTGAATCTATAGATTGCTTTGGGTAGTATGGCCATGTTATTGATGTTGATTCTTCCTACCCAAGAGCATGGTATATCCTTTCATTTATTTGTATCTTCTTCAACTTTTTTTTTTCAATGACTTAGAATTTTCCAAGAACAGATCTTTTATCATCTTGGTTTATTTGATTCCTAGATATTTTATTGTTTTTGATGCAATTGTAAATGAGACTGTTCTCTTAATTTATCTTTGTGAAAGCTTATCTTTGGTGTATAAAAACATAACTTACTTCTGAATATTAATTTTGTATCCTGCTACTTTACTGAATTAATCAATCAGTTCTAGCAGTTTTTTTTTCAGTGTGGAATCTTTAGTGATCTCTATATACACTATGAAGTCATCTGCAAATAATGATAGTTTTACTTATTCCTTTCTAATTTGAATACCATTTATTTTTCTTTCTTGTCTTATTGCTGTGGCTAGGACTTCCAAGACAATGTTGAACAGAAGTGATGAAAGTGGGCATCATTGTCCTGTTTCTGATCTTAAGGGAAACACTTTAATCTTTCCCCACTGAGTATGATGTTAGCTGTATGTTTGTCATATATTGCCTATATTATGTTGAGGTATGTTCCCTCTATTCCTACTTTGCAGAGAGTTTTTATCATAAATGGATACTGGATTTTGTTGAATGCTTTTTCTGCATCTATTAATATGATCATATGATTTTTATCTTTCAATTTATTAATGTGATATATCACATTAATTGATTTGCAGAGATTGTAGTAACCCTGCATCCCAAGAATAAATCCAATTTGATCATAGTGTATGACATTTTTAATGTATTATTGAATTTGGTTTGCTAATATTTTGTTGAGAATTTCTGCACTGATGTTCATAAGTGATATCAGCCTATAGTTTCATTTCCTTGGAATGCCTTTGTCTGGTTTTGGAATCAAGGTAATGGTGGCCTCATAAAAAGAATTAGGGAGGCTTTCCTCTTGATTTTTTGGAACAGTTTGAGAAGAATAGGTGTTAATTCTTCTTTGAATGTTTGCTAAAAATCACCTATGAATCCATCTGGTCCAAGACTTTTATTTTGGGGGAGTTTTTGATTACAGATTCAATTTTGTTGGTAATTGGCCAGCTCAGATTTTCTTTTTTTTTTTTTAACTCAGTATTATCAGATTGTATGTTTCTAGGAATGTATCCATTTCTTCCAGGTTGTCCAATTTGTTGGCATATAATTATTTATAGTATTTTTTTTATGATCCTTTGTATTTCTGTGGAGTTTGTAGTTACTTCTCCTCTTTCATTTCTGATTTTATTTATTTGAATCTTCTCTCTGTTTTCCTTGATGAGTCTGGTTAAGAGTTTGTCAATTTTGTTTATCTTTTCAAAGAATAAGCTCTTGGTTTCATTAATGTTTTGTGTTATTTTTCTAGATTCTATTTTGTTTATTTCTGCTCTGATCTTTATTGTTTCTTTCCTTCTACTTATTTGGGCTTTGCTTACTGTTCTTTTTATAGTTCTTTTAAGTGTAAGGTTGGATTGTTAATTTGAGCTTTGTCTTGTTTCTTGAGGTAGGCCTATATTGCTATGAATTTCCCTCTTAGGACTACTTTCATTATGTCCCTTAGATTTTGAGTTATTGTGTTTTCATTTTCCTTTGTCCCTAGGTATCTTTTGATTTCTTCCTTGACCTCATTGTTAACCCATTAATTGTTTAGTAGCATGTTATTTAGCCTCCATGTATTTGTGTATTTTCCAGTTTTTTTCTTATAGTTGATTTCTAGTTTCACACTATTGTGATCAGAGAAGACGGTTGATATGATTTCAGTATTCTTATATTTATTTAGATTTGTTCTGGGATCTAACACATAGTCTATTCTTTAAAATGTTCTATGTACATTTGAGAAGAATTATATTTTGTCGCTTGGGGGAAATTCTCTGAAAATATCTTTTAAATCCATCTGGTCTAGTGCATCATTTAAGCCCACTATTTCCTTACTGATTTTCTGCCTGGAAGATTTGTCCATTGGTGTTAATGGGATATTAAAGTTTCCTACTATGAGTGTATTATGGTTCATTTCTTTTTTTATGTCAGTCGATAATTACACTATGTAAGTAGGTGCTCCTATGTTGGGTATATGTGTTTTGACTAGAGTTATATCCTCTTGATACAGCGATCCCTTTATCATTATGTAATGTCCTGTTTTGTCTTTTATTATAGCCGTTGTTTTAAAGTCTATTTTGTCTGATTTAAATATTACTACCCTGATTTCTTTTCTTTTTTTTTTTTTTGTTCATTTCCATTTGCATGAATATATTTTCCTTCCCTTTACCTTCAATTTGTGTGTCATTTGATCTGAAGTGGGTGTTTTGTAGACAGCATATGCATGAGTTTTGTTTCAAGTCTTATATTCAGGTCCTTAAATCACTTTGGGTTAATTTAGGAGTGTGGTTATAGACAACAGTCTAGTTTCATTCTTTGACTGGTGGCATCCCAGTTTCCCAGCACCATTTATGAAGAGTCTTTCCTTTCTCCCCTGTATGTTTTGGCTTTTTGTAAAAACTTCTGTGTCCATATAAACATGAGATATTTCTGGACTCTTGATTCTGTTCCACCGGTCTGGGTGTCTTTTTCTGCCAATACCATACCATTTAGATTATTGTTGCTTTGTAGTATAATTTGAAGTCGGGCAGAGTGATGCCTCCAGCCTTGTTCTTTTTTCTCAGGACTGCTTTGGCAATTTTGGATCTTTTGTGCTTGCATACAAATCTGATGAGTTTTTGCTTGATTTTTTTAAAAAAATGCCGATGGGATTTTGATGGGGATTGTATTAAATCTGTATAATGCTTTAGGTAATATGGTCATTTTAACTATGTTGATTCTTCCAATCCAAGAATATGAAATATCTTTCCATTTCTTTGTATCTTCTTTGATTTCTTTTAATAGGGTCTTGGAGTTTTCATTATATAGGTCCTTCACATGTTTCATTAGATTTATTCTTAGGTATTTTATTCTTTTTGTTGCAATTGCAAAAGGAATTATTTTTTCCACTTCTTTTTCTGACACTTCATTACTAGATTATAGGAACACTATGGATTTTTGAACATGGATTTTGTATCCAGAAACTTTACTGTATTTGCTTATTGTTCTAGTAGTGTTCATGTGGAATCTTTAGGGTTTTTTATATAGAGAATCATGTCATCTGCAAATAGCGACAGTTTGACTTTTTTGGATGCCTTTTATATCTTTCTCTTATCTGATTGGACTCGCTAGGACCTCCAATGTTATACTGAATAACAGTGGGGATAGTGGACAGCCTTGCCTTGTTCCTGATCTTAGAGGGAAGGTTTTTAGTTTTTCACCATTAAGTATAATGTTGGCTGAGAGTATGTCATAAATGGTCTTTATTATGTTAAGGGACTTTCTTCTATTCCTATTTTGTTAAGTGTTTTGATCACAACTCGATGTTGTATCTTGCCAAAGGCTTTTTCTGCATCTATCGATATGATGATATTATTCTTATTTTTTAATTTGTTTCTGTGGTGTATCACATTAATTGATTCGCATGTGTTGACTCATCCTTGTGTCTCTGGGATGAAGCCCACTTGATTGTGGAGTATAATATTTTTAATATGTTGCTATATTTAGTTCACTAGTATCTTATTTAGGATTTTCGCATCTGTGTTCATGAAAGATATTGGTCTATAGTTTTCTTTTTTTGTGTTATCTTTACCAAGTTTTGGTATCAGGGTAATATTGGACTTGTAAAATGCGTTGGAAAGTATTGCCTCCTCTTCAATTTTTTGGAAAATTTCGAGGAGAATAAATATTAAATCTTTAAATGTTTGGCAGAATTCACTGTTGAAATCATCTGGTCCTAGACTTTTACTTTTTGGAACGTTTTTGATGATTTTTTCCATTTCCATACTCCTGATTGGTCTATTTAGATTTTCTAGTTCTTCTTGATTCAGTCTAGAATGGTTGTATCTTTCTAAGTACTGGTCCATTTCTTCTTCGTTATTAAATTTGGTCTTATATACTTTTTCATAGTAAATACAAATCATCCTTTGTATTTCCACGATGTGTGTCATAATTTCCCTTCTTTTGTCCCTGATTTTGTTCATTTGTCTCTTTTCTCTTTTTTCTTCAGTGAGTCTAGCCAGAGTTTTGTCAATTTCATTAACTTTCTTTAAAAAAAAAAAAAGCTCTTTGTTGCTTTTATTTTTCTATTTTTTTTGTTTTCAATTTCATTTATTTCTGCTCTAAGTTTGAATATTTCTTTTCTTCTGCTGACTGTAGGCTTTGTTTGTTCTTCCCTTTCTAGTTTTTTTTTTTTTTTTTTTTTTTTTTAAGATGAAGCATTAGGTTGTTTATTTGGGCTCATTCTTGTTTTTGAGATAGGTCTGTGATGATATAAACTTTACTCTTATGACCGCATTTGCCATGTCCCAAAAGTTTTAACATGTTGTACTATCATTATCATTCATTTCTATGTGTCTCTTGATCTCTCTTTTTATTTCTTCTCTGACCCAGTCATTCTTCAGTAGCATGTTGTTTGATCTCCATATATTTGTAGTTCATCCAGCTTTCTTTTTACAGTTGATCTCTAGCTTCAAAGCATTATAATCAGAGAATGTGGTTGGTATGATTTCAACCAACTTATATTTGTTGACGCTATGTCTATGTCCTAGTATGTGTTAATCCCTGAGAATGTTCCATGTTCACTAGAGAACAAGGTATAAGCAGCTGTTTCGGGACAAATGGCCTTTATAAATGTCAGTTATGTCCATTTGTTCTATTGTGTCATTTAAAGATGTTATTTCTATATTGATGTTCTGTTTGGATGATCTGTCCATATCAGATAGTGGGGTATTTAGGTCCCCTACTACAATAATGTTTTGGTCTATTTCTCTCTTTAGTTCTGCTAGTAATTGCTTAATATATTTTGGGGCTTCCTGATTGGGAGCATAGATATTAATAATTGTTATGTCTTCTTAGTGTATGATTCTCTTTATCATTATGAAGTGTCCCTCAGTACCTTTTTTATCTTTTTTATTTAGAAGTCTATTTCTTCCAATATTGGTAACATTACTTCCACTTTTTTCTGAATGCCAATTGCTTGAAATATCATTTTCCACCCTTTCACTTTGAGTTTATATTTGTCTTTGGAACTGAGATGTGTCTCTTGGAGGCAGCATATGGTTGGGTTTTGTTTTTTGATTCAATCTGCAACTCTGTGCTTTTTTATTAGTAAGTTCAGTCCATTTACATTTAGGGTGATTATTGAAATATGAGATTTTCCTATAGCCATTTTACGTTTTGCTTTCTGGTAGCTTGGTGTTTCCATTGCTTTTGTCTTTGTATGTCTGTTTTTTTTTGTTTTTGTTTTTGTTTTTTGTTTTGTTTTTTTAATTATGGTTGGGTTTTGTGAGTTTTCCCTCTGATCCTTCTTGTTTTATGTTATATAGTTCAGTTCTAAATGTTTGGTATGTTGTTACCATTATGACTATGTAGAATACACATATACATATACCTATACATATACATATGCTTATACATATACATACACATACATATCACACACACACACACACACACACACACACACACATATAGCATTCTATTTTCTTCTGTGTATACCTTATTTCCATTCCCCTTTGCAAATTTGGATCTTTGAATCCTCTCCTTTTCAGTCATTTCTGTCTCAATTTGTCCTTATATATGCTGAACATTCATTACTACTTTACTATAGCAAATCTGTTCTTATTGTTTAAGCTTATAATGCCTTGTTATTAGTAAGGGTTTCATTCCTCTGCTTCCATCTATCTGCTTGTCGTCTTACTCTTAGTTATGTTTGTATGTGTGTGTGTGTGTGTGATTTTGTTTTAGGTGAGCTGACCTCTTTCAGATATTCTAGTCAACTCTTTGTTTGAAAATGCTTCTAGTCCCTGCTCCTCTTCCTCCCCTTCAAGAATGGCCATTATTCTTATGTTTCCTCTTCTGATGGAATCAGTTATTTCTTGTTTTCATTCATTATTTTTCATTCTTTGGTTTCTGTCTTACTTCTGATTTATTTCTAGGTTTCTGTGATCGATGTCACTGATCCTTTCCTCCACTTGGTTGACTCTATTTCCCAAACTCGCTATTTCATTTTTCATCTCTTTCAGTAAGTTCTTCATCTTCAGAAGTTCTATGTGGTTATTTTTGAGGTTTCAATCTGCTTGCTAAAGAACTTATTCTGCTCATCTAGTTGTTTTTTTTTTCAATTCCTGTAAGTGTTGATATGAATTGTTTTGGATCTCATTGAGTTTTTTCAGAAGTACCATCCTGAATTCTGTCACTTAAGTTGCATATTTCCATGTCTGTAAGCTCATTTTCTGGAGATGTTTCTCTTTCTTTCTGAGATGCCTTGTCATCTTGGTTGTTCATAGTATTTAATGAACTTTTTCTCCACTTGGACATTAATAAAAGTGTATTCTGCTTTTTTTACAGAAAGAAGATTTATTATATAAAGGTGTCTCTTTAGCCCGTGGTAATGAAGGCAATTTTCTTTTTGTTTACAGTAGGTAGTGTTTAAGCCTCTTGGACCCCTGCTTTATATAAAGTCTTAAAAATTCCTTTTTTTCTTATAGCTATTCAATAATGTTCCCTGCCCTCAGTCTCAGTTCCTGTCAGTGTTAGCAACAGTTTCGGTAGCGTTTGCTCAGATTCCCCTGGGGCTCTGTGGTATTCTGTCTTGGAGTAGATGGGGGTAGGGGCCTTCTGGGTTGGGAGATGGGGCTGAGTCTCATCCTCATGCTTTGAAGCCTTGACTGGTAATAATCAACTGTTGTTTCTTCACTGTCCCCACTTCTCTGCCATCTCCACTTCCCTGCTTTTTGCCCTGATTCCTGGGCATTGCCGCCAGCCACATGGAGCTCACAGCAATCCCATAAAGAGTTGTTCAGGGAAGTAGCCCTACCTTCTCACCTCCCTCTCCTTCTGCAGGAGTTAAAGCTTAGAGAGGCAGCTTCTTTGTTTTCCGAGTTTACCACCCAATTCCTGGCATTCTGACCTGTGGTAGCTCTTACGTGTAGATTCCATGCTCAGATGTGCTGATGTGCAGTATGAGTGTTTTTTTTTTTTTTTTTTGAGTTTTAGATGTTTGACTTATTGTTGTTTCAAGGGCATAGATCTAGGATTTCTCTTACTCTGCCATGTTTCTGACATCATTCTGGCTATTCTTGAATCTACTTTTCACATCATTATTTTTAATGAGAAAAATAGATAAATAAAAGGAGTAACCCAAATGCATTAAAATTGAGAAGTAGTAAGATAAATGTTGGGCTATCTATATGGTGGTATATAATGCAACTATTAAAATGTATGCTAGAGAAGAACTTGTATTAATATAGGAAAACAACATATTTCCATTTGCAAATTTTAGGCTATAGAATATTGTGTATAGTCTAATGCTTTTTTTCCCTTTAATATACATGCTTCCCCCCTCACATGGAATATTTTTTCTCTCATTCTTTGAAGACGTCCACCTCAAGCCTGACTCAGAGAGTCTCCCAGGATATCCCAACCTTGTCTAAAATTATTCGCTGAAGCCACTGATCAATGTTAACATTACTCTAATTGGATAATTAGATATTATGTGCCTGCCACCAGTTTACAAGAAATATGGGGACTAACATTTAATGACACGTGGAATATTATTAGTAAAAATGTAGAATTTCAGAAACTAAAGAAGAAATAATATAATATTTTTAGCAAGTAAATTTTATTTTTAAAAAGAGGGGAAATTTTGTAGTTTGGTATCAGTTATCTTTCACAATAATGCTATGTAATAAACCACACTAGAACACAGTGATTTAAAAAAAAAATTATTATTCACAAGTCTGTGGTCAGATTAGCAGTTCTTTTTGTCTGGGCCAGGCTCAATGGAATCATACAAAACATTTCATGGCCCAGACCCAGAAATCATTCAGCATCACTTCTGCTACATTCTGTTAACCAAAGGAAGTCACATAATCAAACCTAGATTCCAAGGTGAGTAAATAAACTACATCTCAATTGAAGCTGCAAAGTCACATTGCTAAGGCAGTGATTCAGAGAGAGGCCATTTGTTGCAATCAATCCATCATAGGGCTAGAAGAGTAATACCATCAATCAAATGCAATGTGTGCCTTTGTTCAGATCTGTATTTAAACAAATCAACTGTAAAACATCATTTTATGGCCACTAGAGAAAATAGAACATAGACTGAATAATAAGGAATTGTCGATTTTCTTTTTTTTTTCATTTTTTAAAAATTCCCATCCCTGAACCCCTTTAACAATCATCAACTTGTTCTCTATATGTATAGGCCTGTTTCTGCTTTGTTTATTCATTAGTTTAGATTTTTTTTTAGATTCCACATATAAATGAAATTCTATGGCACTTGTATTTCTCTGACTTATTTCATTTAGTGTAAGACCATCTAGGTCTATTAACGTTTTCACAACTGGCAAGAATTCATTTTTTATTATTGAATAATAATAATAATAAATATATATATATATATATATATAGTGTGTGTGTGTGTGTGTGTGTGTGTGTGTGTGTGTGTGTGTGTATATACACATACATATATATCCATTTATCCGTTGATGAACATTTGGGTTACTTCCATATGTTGGCTATTACTAGCAAGGTTACAATGGACATAAGGGTGCATACATCTTTTCAATTTAGTGTGTGTATTTTCTTTGGATAAATATCCAGAAGTGGAATTGCTGGATCATGTGGCAGCTTTAATTTTAACTTTTTTTGAGGACTCTCCATACTGTTTTCCAAAGTGGCTGTACTAATTTACAATCCACCCAAGAGTGTATGAGGGTTCCCTTTCCTCCATATCCTCACCAGCACTTGTTATTTGTTGATTTATTGATGATAGCCATTCTGACAAGATTAGGTGATATCACATTGTGGCTCTAATTTGTGTTTCCCTGATGATTAGTAATGGTGTGCACATTTTCAAATGTATATTGGACATCCGTATGTTCCCTTAGGAGAAATGGCTATTCAGGTCTTCTGCATGTTTTTAATTGGATTGTTTCTTTTTGTGTGTATTAAGTTGTATGAGTTCTTTACATGTCTTGTATATTAACCTTTTATTGGATGTGTCACTTGTGACTATCTTCTCTCATTTAGTAGGTTATTTTTGTTTTGTTTGTTTTGTTTTGTTTTGTTTTTTTGATGGTTTCCTTTGCCATGCAAAACATTTTTAGTTTGATGTAGTTCCCTTTGTTCATTTTTTTCTTTTGGTTGTCCTTGCCCAAGGAGACATATACAAAAAGATATTGCTAAGAGCTATGTCAAAGAGTTTACTCCTATTTTTTTCTTCTAAGAATTTTATGGGTTTGAGTCTTACATTTAAGTCTTTAATCCATTTTGAGTTTATTTTTGTATGTGGTGTAAGAAAGTGGTTCAATTTCATTTTTTTTACATATATCTGTCCATTTTTCCTAACACTACTTATTGCAGAGGCTGTCTTTACCTTGATACTTTTTTTAAGTGAAAATATTATGAAGTTATAAGCAGAAGAAAGTGATTAAAGACAAAAAGGTAATTGTAAACAGTTTTTTAGGGCATTAAAATTATAGGTATTTATTTTCCTTTTGTATTTTTCTGTCTGTTTTTTTTCCAAATTGTCTTCACTGAAAAATATTCATTTGAAAAAAATTTAAAAGTGTTTTAAATTCATTTGAAAAAAATTTAAAATGTTTTAAAATAAATAAAAATCAGTTTGGAAAAAATAAGTCTCAATCCTTACTTCATGTCACAAATAAAATGTAAACTCAAAATGTTTCACAGGCAATAAAAACTAGGTGTAAATCTTTTAGAAGAAAAAATAGAAAATAATCTTCATAACTTCAGATTAGACAAAGATTTCTTAGGACATATAAAGCAAAAATTGTGAAAAAATAAGCTGTAATTAATAAAAATTTTGAAACATCTGCTATTTGAAAAGCATTGTTAGAAAAATGAAAAAGGCAAGCTAGAGAATGTGGGAGGGAGAAATATATGTACTACATATCTGATGAGTGAAGTATCAGACTACTTAAAGAATTTATAAAACTCAATAAAATGTAGATAATCCAATTAAAAACAGACATTATATCAAAACAAATATATGAATGACCAATTAGTAAATGAAAATGTTGAGAATTTATTCATCTGTGAAATATCAACTTAAAGCCACAATGTGGTACTACTAAATGCCACTAAAATGGATAAAAATAAATAGATAAAACTGGCAATGTCTATTATTAACAAAGATGTAGAGCAACTGTAACTTTCATTTATATCTGGTGGGAGTATAAAATGGTACAATCACTTTGGAAAACAGTTTTGACTTTTATTATAAAGTTAAACATGCAGTTACCCTGGCAATTCTACTTTTAGGTATTTACCCAAGAAAAATGCAAATGTATGCCCACAGAAGGACTTTTAAGTGAATGTTTTCAGCAACTTTATTCATAAAAACCAAATTCTGGAAATAACCAAATATGCATCAACAGGAAAATAGAAAATTAAATGTGGCACAGCCATATAATGATACACTATTCAGAAATTATTTTTTAAAAGGACTATGAATATATACAACAGCACAGATGATGCTCAAAAACATTATGCTGAGTGAAAGAAGTCAGATGCCAGAGTACACACTGTATGATTGCCATTTATATTGTAATCTAGAAGAGGTACAACTAATCTAGAATGATAGAAAGAGGACAAATTGTTACCTGGGGCAGGAGATAAGGAGGTTAACTGCAAAGAATCTTGAAGGAAATTTCAGAGGTGATGAAAATGTTCTATATTATGACTAAGATGGTAGTTACATGGATGAATACATTTGTCAAAGCATTAAACTGTATCCTTAAAATGTGTGCCTTTTATTGAATGTAAATTATATCCCAATAAAGTTGATACTTAAAGTAATAAATATAAATATTTATTATTATTAAATCCATTATTTCTAATAGATAGAAATAGCTGCTCAGGAAACCCAAATTATTGCATGGTAACAGTTATTAAAATATAAAATAAAAGAAAAACGATTTTAGAGATAAAGTTGGTGGATTTTATTACTAGCCAGATCTTTGGTACAAAAATCAATGGCTGCAGTAGCTATCTCTGGAAAAGAAGAAACAACAGAATGAGCAATCTATTAACCAGAAGAGGTCTCTCCTCTGCCCTTTGTCAACAGGGATCCTGCTCTGACCTGGCTGCATACCCGTTTAATAATCCTACAAGTCAATAGGAAAGCTGCAGTGCTGGCAGCATGTGTACCAAGGGACTGCTGAGTCATTCTCTGGGCAGAAAGCACACAGCTATTTAATTTTACATTTAGGTTTTCACTCTGTTAGGCAGCTAGTCAGATATGAGGGACAGGGGGAACAAAGGAATAAGGGTCCAACATGGAGACGACCCAAAGAACACCGCAATGGTATAGTAAAATTCTAGGTATGCACATGCACACTAGGCAGTGTTATATAGCAGCTATGTGTCAATCAAAATGACTTCACTTGCCAATCACTTAAAAATGCCTTTGGAACCACCTATCACAACCCGAATATAATGCAGATATTCCCACTTCTGGGTCTTTTTGTGGCCTTTTTATAGCCCTTTTTCCTTTTTGTTGTTGTGGTGGTTGTTATTAAAGAGCTTTGTTGCAGCTCTCATTGCTGAAACCATGTGCCTCTTTGGGGCATGCTTTGTCTTTATAAAATATACCTTTAATAAATCTTTTCTAAATCTCATTGACCTGTGATTCTTCACTGCGTCAATGAGGAAGAACAGAAGAAAAATGTTAACTACACTTCTGCATCGTCACCGTTATCCCTCTCCCTCCCCCTGCCTTTGGGGAGACACTGAACTCTTGCCCCCAGTGGTAACAACTCTGGTTAGGCTCATGATCCTACAAACTTTACTTTGACAAAATCTCATTATAAAATATATTCTGGCATGATTTTCTCATTAAAACTTAAGAAAAAAAAATTCTCAACATTGAAATTTGCTCATAGGAATCATTTAACGAATCTGATTGATTATGTTAATCTCTATTGTTCTTATATTAAAGATCCTGAAAAAAAAATTAAGTTGTGAATATTACATTCATCCTACAAGAAATAGTCTAGATTAGGGGAATTCAAGGAAAGGTCAATTTAGTTATTATTCTCATGCAAATACAATAGCCTGGATCTCTTTCAAAGAGGCTATATGCAGATGACAATTTAAAGAAGCAACAACAGAAAAAACATCAACAGCAAAACAACACTCTAAAACCAGCTGCAAATGACCTTTGTTAGCCATCATACACCTCTAGCATTCAGTTCTTAGATTTGATAAACATTATATATTCTATATTCTATAAGCGTTATCCAATTTCATATCCTACACATTCAATTTTCTTTTTGATTCTCACACCAAATGCTAAACATACCTACAATATTTCACACATTGAAAACCTTTAAATAAACTGAAAGGAACAGGCCAGTTATAGTGAAATACAAAGAATGAGATTTCAAAGAGAGGACTATAGAGGAAGGAGAGGGAAAGGCTGCATCATATTCATAAGGATGGAAAAAAAAAAAAGTCCAAGTCCTAAGGATGCTAAATGGTGCAGTGCTGGTTGTATCAAAATAAAAGTTCTCACAGCATGTTCACTGTCTGATCCATTTATCCACCCAAAACCCAGCAAATAAAAACGAAGTGAAGAAACAGAAAAATTTGAAACAGGCCTAGCATGTTACTACAATGACTTATATGAAACCAACTACAAATTTCAATCAAGAAAAATATTTCTCTTCTTTATGTTTTCTCCTTTCAGCAAACAAAAGGATAGAAAAGTCAAAAACATGTTTTCAGCTCATCCTAAAACATAAAAAGAAATCAAATGAATCGTTTTTGTTTAGCTTGCCTGCTCCACCTCCAAGTCTCTTCTAATCTCAGCAGGTGGGTTTACTCTTCTCAAAACAATTCAGTCCTGTTTAAACCCTTGAGCTGCTATTTCTAAAGATCTCTGACTCAGCTTCAGGTCACTCTGACTGCTGCCTACCTTTTACTTTAGAGAGATTGACTCTCAGTTCTTGGTGTCTCTGCCTTTCAAGGGCTGCATTTCTACACCTCAGAGCTGGATTTAATCCTCTACCACTCAGTCTCTGGTTTACTGATAATTCCAGTGAATTCTAACTCAAATTGATCTTCAGAGTTCTTGGGGTCCTTTCTATCACTCCCTTTCTTCTCCCTGAGATTGTTAAATAATATTTTGGGTGAGCCCTCAGAATCTATATATGTTTAAAGCTTCCTAAATTATCACAATTTGCATAAATGTTTTGGAAACACTGTCTTAGGTAGTTCAGCTATCTTTAGCTGGGTTTCTGACACCTGCTTTCAGAGCAAGCTCTGCCAATTTACTCTTTTCAAACTACTTGCCTCATATCTCTATGTTACCTCACCATTCATTTGGATCTTACAATACCACTGGCTCTATACCTTTTGTATAAAATTTCTGGACGCAATTTTGGCTTATCGGCTTAGTCAGTTTTTCTCAATATGTGGTCTCTGGAATATTTATATCAAATATCATGAGGTGAGATGGTGGTTCTTGTTAAAAATGCAGATTTCTGCAGCTCCCCACAGATCTGCTGAATCTAAATCTCTTCAAATGGGACCGTTAACCTCTTTGGTGAAATACCATTTCTTTTAAAAAAAACGATGCTATGTCAAATTGTTAACATTTGTTATAACTAGGTGATTGAGTATATGGGCATTTGTTATATTATTCTCTATATTTCCCTGTATGTTTAAAATATGTTTCAAAATAAAGAAAAAAGACCAGAAAGAAATATGCAAAAAATACTCATTATATCTCTTAGGAGTGCGATATGCTTTTCTTTTTCTTCAATTTCTACATACTTTTTCATGCTTAACAAATTCTCCACACTGGTCCTGGAGATTACATTTATCATTAGAAAAAAAACTAAGTTAAAAATTGAGTGAAATGTACAACTCATTGTAATGTATACAGAGATTTTCATCAATTTATCCTAAGTGTATTGCATTTCTTCATTATAGCATATAAATCTAAGAAAATGAAACACTAATTTTAAAATAACATCATGGAATACAGACAAGACATGTCAGTGTTTTCAGAGGTAATAAGGATGTCATCAGGGAAACAGTTCAATTTTGCATTTCTTAACCAGAAGAAAAACATTTACCCAAACCTACATGCTCCACAACCTCTTTCAACAGAAGGTACTGCTTCTGACAAATACAGGTTGCCATAATCCTTTTTCTTCACTATTTCCCCACCACAGTTCTGCAAACTTCACTTTAAAATATATTCCCTTTTGAAGTTTTAGCCACATTTTAAAATTACTTCCTTATTTCATATTATATTCATCTGTCAGAATCTAAGATGTTCTTCCATCAGCTTCACTGATCTCAGTATTTCATAGTCCTCACACTAACCTATCCTTTTCTTACCTATGATGTCACAGATTTCGGCAGGTATAAGGATGACACTTAGCTCCTCAATTTTCATAATCTCATTTATTCAAATCAATCACCCAATAATATCACTGTATCATTGCTCTTCTTATAATCAAATACTGCTCCAAGATTATTATTTTGCTTTCAAGATTATAAATATTGAATACTTGTCTCTTGTTACAAATTCTTGCCACACCTCTTTCATTCGCAAGAGAAAATCAAATTGGTCTCCATCCTCACACTAACCTAGTTAATCGAATCCTGTCACTTTTCACAGCCAATCACTCCAATTCACTATCAACTACTGGTGATGAATTGACATAACTGAAACTACCTTTTTCTTTTAATTATTCTGGATGAAAATTTTCTTAAAGTAACTTACTTGTAAAAAGGGGAAAAAAAAAGCCTTTGGCCAAAATTTTTTAAACTTTTTTTTTCATTAGGAAGTAAACTATAGAGTTTCCCAGTTACTCTTGATCTTTCATTTTTGTATAATATTCCAAAGGACAAATCCTTGGCCGCCTTTGTGTTTTCCTGAAATGGAGCCAGGTTAGAACATTGCTATGTTAGTTATAAAATGGACTTTTGAAGCCAAGTGTAGCACCTTCAAAATGTCAACACGTCTTCATTTCTGGAAATGGGCATAAGCCCATAAAAAAAGTCTCAATGGAAGAACTTATATCTTGTTACAAAGTGTAAGATGATGAATTTTTGCTAATCTTAATTAATATGTTACTAGGCATATTACTTTGAGAGGTGAATCCTAAAACCCTCTATGTGAAGGCCAGTAAAAAGCATATACTTTGTCCAATAGAACTTAACTCCCATTTATGGCTTTTCCATTCAGTTGAGTTTTGACATGGCCTATCCCTATCACCTGGGTGTTTTTAAAATTATCTTCAGAAATTCACACTATAAAGTGATTCAGATCAACTTATAGATTCAGTCATCCTTATATCCATCTAGTCTAATTCTGACTGCTGATATCTGGAAAGGATATATGACTAAATGATAATGTTTGTGATTTATATCTTCATATGTTAAAAAATTTTATGTCCATTTCAGGTATCAGGGCCTAAAGTGAAACTATATTATACTTATCACTTTTACATGCACGATATTGTCTCACTCATATCTGGCCCTATGGGTAAATTTTCTAGGTACTAGGATAACCCGTTCAAGTACAAAACTCTGTATTCATTTAAAAATCTTTAACATTTCTATAGTTATCTGTCTATATATAATTATAAAATACATTGTATGTATTCTTGCATTCTTATACAAAGCTATTAAACATTTCACACAACTTCCTCTTTGATAACTCAGGGTTATCATTATAATTATTTAGTATCATACTGTAGCACACAACCATATTCTGGATCTGCTTTTTCACTGAGTGTTAAAACTAACTGTTCTCATGTTGCTTGTTTCTGTTGTTTCTCTATATTTTCTCAATTGGTTACTTCTAATCTAGTGGGAAAAAAATAAAATTTCTTTAAATTTTGTTTTATTTCTTTAAGTAGGCATAAAACAATATTATGTCTGGAATTTGCTTTAAAATACTCCAACAAAACAAACATGCCATCATAAAAAAATGTAAGTGAAGCAACATTGGCAAACTGTTAATAATTGTTGAGGCTGGGTGATGAATACATGGGAGTTCATTATATTATATTACTTTGTGTATTATTGTAAACATCTTTAATATGAAAGCTTTTAAAAAGAAACTTTCTTTAAAGAAAATACTAATAAATTTTAAAGGAATAATGAAATTAGATAATCACCATTTTGCAACCATAATATAATGACTAATTCTGGCAGGGATCATGGTAATGATTCTTTATGCATGCTAAAGACATTTGGTAAAAGGGTGTTAAGGAACAAGATCTTCATATTGTTTCAAAGTATCACCCCACAGTTTACTTATTAATTTCTAAGAGAAAGGTACCTTTACAGGGGAGAAAGTTACCTTTAAAGGCAGATATTAAGTGATCGATAAAATTCAGAATCACCAGTAATGCATCAAATTGTCATCGTGTGCTTTCTGATGTTATGCAAATAGACTATCACCTATGCAGTAATCTTATAGAAAATGCTTAATCTGAATTTAATAATAAGAAAGCAATCAGACAAATCCAGTTTATACAATTTTTACAAAGCAACTGGGCTTAACTCTTAAAAATGTTAATGTCTTGGTTGGATATTGAATTAATTAAAAGCAAAACTAAAGACCATTATTAGAATAATTAGGGACATTTGAAAATGATTGATATAGTAGATAATATTTTGTACACTTTTATATTTCTTGAGTATAGTAATAATTTTGCGGTTATGTAGGAGGAAGTTCATGTCCTTAGGGGATACAGGATGCTGAAATACTTAGGTAAAGTGCCATGATATCAGCAACTTATTTTGAAAAGTTTCCAAAAGTGTGTATGTGTGTCTATCTGTCATCTGTCTGTATTTAAAGAGAGAAAAAGGGAAGAAAAGCAAATGTGGCAAAATGTTAAGAATTGTTGAATCTAGGAGAGAGGCATTATTATTGTATTCCATTATTCTATGTGGCCATAGGATTATGGCCACATAAAATTAATAAGTTATACAAATAATAATTCAATAATGGAGATAGGCAATTGTTTTGCTATCTAGTATCTGTATTATACTTTTATAATTTTGCTTAAAATATCGTGGCTAGAAGTACCATAGAAATTCATTACCTAATCCTGCTCTTTGATTTTACAGATTAGGAAATGGAAATTTAGAAAAGTGAAATGATTTGCCTAAAGTCCCCCAGATAACCTTAGTTTCATTTTGTCTGAAACTAAGCACACTACTCATTGGCATTCTAGTATATTATTTGTACATTAAATCCAGGTCAAGTTTTGCTTTAAGAAGAATGTTAATTATCACAAATTAATTCATTTCAAATATAACAAGAATATAAAATGTTAAATCTAATCTAGAAAGTCGTCTCTTGACTATATCTAGATTATATATTATACTTAATATTATTATCTGTATAATTAAGATCTGTATCAAGATCTCATATAATTAAGATCTGTATTATAACATATCTGAATCAGTTGTTTAAATAAGAAATAAATGGTTTGGCCTTGAAAATAGGTATAGTATTACTCCATACATTAATATCAACAGGACATGTGAGTTCATATGACATTTGAAGAAATAAAATTTTATTTCTTTGAGGGGCAAAGTGAAACAGAAATGACAGAAGCATTCGATGTATTCAAAAATGTTTTTCCTTCTAAATTAAAAATAGTTACCGAGTCATGTGAACATTAAGAGAAAGTGAAAGCTATTGAATTTTTATTAAAAGTAAGAAAAATTTTGTAAAATCAGAGCCTAATGCATATTTAGAATGAAATTTCATTTTCTATTGAGCACCCAAAGGACTAATAGTATTTTTTAAAAAAATAATTATATTTGAGTCCTTAGGAAGGAAATTATATGTGCATACAGTTAATAGTCCTCATATCAATATTTAATCTGAAAAATTCTCCAGGTAATTTACTTCAGGGACCATTGCCTGAGTCAGAGATTCAAGTCACAAATTTAATGAGAAAATTGAAGTGTAACAGGTTTGTTATAAAAAACTGAGAGAGAACACATTGGGGAAAACAGACTGAAAGTAAAAGTGAAGATGTGTAAGGTAGAGAACCTATTAATAAATGCTAAAATGCAGCCAGAATCAGATAATAATATTAAAATGGTCCTCATTTGGCAATGTTTCTCTTTTATTAATTTGATTTCATTCTAAACACTGTTTTTTTTCTGCCATTTAGTAGTATAATTTTTTTCATAATTAATGTGTTGAAATATTGAAAACTTGCCTAAAATTATTTCTCTAGTTTACCGCATTTATGCATTAGATTCTAATGTAACATTTGTTCTGAAATGAGATTTCAACACTTCTCATGATATATCAAACATACATGAATTACTGAATTTTCATAGAGTTAAGATATTTTAAGATAAACGGTATGAATGATTTTAATTTTGCATAATTAAAACGAGAATTAAAAAGGGGCCTGATTTGTACAGATTAAGGATGTTTTCAAAGTTCTTTTTGTTGAGGATTAACATAATGTATAACTTGTTCCAATGAGTTCTAAGGAGTTTGAATTTTCTCAAATTTGAATAGTGTGTGCGATCAAGCTACGGAGACAAAAATATGATTTACACCACTGCCTCATACTGTCTATGTTGATAAAATTTTACACCTATCAGAATAAGGAGAAAAGAATCACACTATGACATATTTTAGTTTCAAACTGATATACCCAGCAGAACTAAAGAACTATCATAAATCATTTTGATAATCTTTCTTCATAAAATATCTTACCTATTTTGGAAATAGGAAGCTGCTTTTTGAGTCTGTATAATAATTTATTTCTGATCGGAGGTAGAACTATTTAATGCCTTCACTTTTGATATTCAGAGATGAACAGTTAGATAAAGAGTAAAGATAGGCAAACAGATCTCATATTTTTTAAAAGTGAGTACAGTAGTCCCCACTATTTGCTGAGAATACCATTCCAAGATCCCCAATGAATGCCTGAAACCTCGGATAGTACTGAACCCTATATATGCTATGTTTTTACCTATACGTACACACCTATGATAAAGTTTAATTTATAAATTAGACGCAATAAGATTAACAACAATGATAATGAAATAGAATGATTACAATATACTGTAGTAAAAGTTATATGAATATGCTCTCTCTCTCACAAAATATCTTATTGTACTATACATGCCTTTCTTGTGATGATGTGAGGTGATAAAATGCCTACAGAATGAGATGCAGTGAGGTGAATTATGTAGGTATTGTAATATAGTGTTAGACCACTACTGACCTTCTGACAATATGTCAGGAGGATCATCAAGCCATGAGAATGTTGTGTCATCCACCCACAAATTTAATGCCTTTTTTATCTTAACTAAGCACTTATGCACTGTTGCCATAACTTTGTTTTCGGTGCCCATAAATGCATTTATTATTATTATTATTTTCTCTTTTTTTAATTTAAAATCTTAAGAAGTTAGACATAACTTTTGCAGTTTGAGGTGCAACAGCAAAACTAGCACAACTTTATTTTCCCTACACAATTTCACAGCTAGAGGATTTGTTCTTACCATAGATCTCAGTAACTTCAGCATATGATTTTTTTATTTCATTATTAAGTCAAGAACTTTAACCTTTTCACTTAATGGAAGCACTTTACGGCTTCTCTTTGGCATATTTAAATGGACAGCACCACCACTGTTGCACTTGAGGCCATTATTAAATAAAATAAGCATTATTTAAACACAAGCATTGTGATACTGTGACAGTTGGTTAGATAACCTAAACGGCTGTAAAGTGACTAATAGGCAGGGCTGGGAGTGTCGACAGGGAGGATGCAATGGACAAAGGGATGCTTTTCATCTCAAGCAGAGAGGCATGTGTTTTCATCAGACTACTCAAAATGGCATGCAATTGAATACTTATGAATTGTTAATATTTGGAATTTTCCATTAAAAATTTTGAACTACTGCTGACTGCAAGTAACTGAAATCATGGAAAAATAAAACTTTGGATAAGGAGGGACTACCATATGTCTAAATTGTGTCTGATTCTGAATATTTCATAATTTCAGTATTAAGCCTTTGCAGTAATGTACAAAAGTTCTAAATGTATAGAAAATATAACAAGACAATACTTATTTGAAAATACTTATGCATATGTATGCATATATATGCATATATATATAAATATATGGCACTGGGAATACTTGCTTAAAATAGTACTCACTGTTATTCAGATTATTCATTTTTTATAATAACTTTTTATTTGAATTGTTCTCAAGTCTTTTGTAAACATGAACAACCATGTCTCTACAGGTGGATAACTATACACTCAAATGCATTGAAAATTATTTATTGCAATAAAAAATAAAAGATGGCTTGGGAAAGTTTGGGTGAAATCGAATAATAAATGGAGAGAATTTTGTTCTTGAATCAATATCAACACATCCCTAATGCGGTAAGTGTCATAAAACGTGGTAGAAAATAAGCTAAATAATCTAGTATAGTTGGAAAGTATTTGATATAGTGCCTCAGCTTGTGTTCCCACGGAGATTCTGATTAAATCACTTAGACTAAAACCACTAGTAACAACTAACTCACCTGCAGCACATGTTCAAAGAAAATAAACTAAGTAGACTTTTTAAGATGCTGAAGAGGTTTGATTTAATGGTCATTTCTGAGCTAAAAATTGTGGAGACCTAAGAATACAGCCAAGGGATAGTAAAGCCCTTGTTATAGAACAGAAATAAATGTAAGTTAGCAAATAGAAATCAAAATGGATTTGATTTTTTATTAGAAATACCATTTCATCTTTAATGAAAAACATTACTAATTGTCAAATCTACCAGTTCCAGTACTTGTTTCATTTCAAAAACTGTTTTAAGCATATGTTGACAGAATAGACAGTCTTGATGTTTGAAGGAGGGGATGAAATGAGAATTGTGAATGTATAGCTCTATATGTCGCTTCCTGTGCATCATACAGTTTGTACTTTTCTATTTTTTGTGTTCAACATTATACCAGACATAATGCTCACAGAAACCTTGTGTAATAGGTATTATGCCTATTTTAAATATGAAAGACTGTGTTTTGAGCCTCAGAGAGTTTAATTGAGTGTAGGAAAAACATACAGCTAGTTATTTGTAGAAACTACAATACAGGTGTATCCAAGTTGTCTAGTAAATAGTGAATCTAATATCTAAACCCAAAATTGCCACTTTTAAGGATCCCATCATGCCCAGAAAACCATCAAGTTTAGGGAGAGATTATGACACTATCAGAGCAGGAATTTCCAAGTGACTTGTACATGGCAAAACTTACCTTAGAACCCTAAGTTCTGTACTCATTATCTCAGATGGTAATGGATCTAAATGTAATTAAGGAAAATAAGAGATTCTAGGTAGAATGTGGGCACTTATCTTAAAGTTTGCACTAGATGTTTAGAAACCTTGGTTCACAGCCCCAGCTTGCCTACTTACTAGCTCTGCTAACTTGAACTAGTAACCCAATGGCTCCAGATTTTAGGTACCATGTTTTTTTTAAAAAAAATGAGGATTATAACTAATTAACATATAGTCTTAAACACGTTGTTTTAACAATTATATTAGAAAAATAAAAACATTTGGAAAACTGTCAGTTCCAGTAAAGTTTAAAAATAGTTATCACATAACCCAGCCATTCCACTCCTATGTATATACCCAAGGGAAATAGAAACACATGCCCACACAAAAATGTGTGCTTAGATGTTTATAGCAGCATTATTCATAACAGCCAAAAAGTGAAAATAACCCAAATGCCCATTAACTAAGGAATGGATAAACAAATTGTAATTTATTCATACACTGGAATATTATTCAACAATAAAAAGGAATTAAGTATTGATATATACTATAATACAAATGAAACTTGAAAACATTATGCTAAGTGAAAGAAGTCAGGCCCAAATGCCACATATAATATGATTCCATTTATATAAAATGTCCAGAACAGGCAAGTTCATAGAGATAATAGGTCATTTAGTATTTGTTAAGGAATGGAAAGAGAGAGGATTGGGAGGTACGGGGTTTGTTTTGAAGGTGATGGAAATGTTCTGAAAGTAGACTGTAGTAATGGTTGCACAACTTTGTGAATATAACTAAAAAACATTGAATTGTACACTTTAAATGGGTAAATTGTACGGTGTGTGAATTATATCTCAATAAAGGTGTTAAAAATTCAAACTATTCTGTCAACTAGAAATAATTGCAAATTTCAACATTATTATGATTATTAAAGCAATGATAGAAGAGTAGATGTTTTATAAAGTCAGACTATTTCTGCTCTTTTAACACCATCCAGATTTTAATCTACCTAATGTATCCACCACTAATACTAACAATGGGCCCCCTCAGTCATCCCTAAATACTTGTTACCAGCTGAAGCTCATCTTGCAAATCAATGCTGAGAACATTTCTTTTTTCCTACTGCTCAGTAATGAAACTGACTGTAACAAAGCACATATATAACCCATAGGCATGGCTCTACTACCAGGGAGGCAACTCATTAGTTATGAATCTAAGTGGTTATGTATCTTACCAAATAAACACATTTCAAACACATCAATTTGACAGAACTAAAATTTCCAACGTATAGATTTTGTAACCAGCCTCTCCAAAAACAAAGGAAATTAGGTTAAGTGTTAATTATAGCAGTATTTCTGAAAATGTTTTTTAAGGTTTAACTACATGTGTGAAGTAGAAACTTAAAACTTTAAAGTCCATTTATGAAGCCAAACCAAAAAATTCAGAGTTAGGTGGATTGCTTCTAGTACTTCCAGTTCTCATGACAAGAAACAGCTGGCTCAGAGGTTGGGCTACAACCCCTCAGGGCTAGTAAACCACACACACATAATAGGACATTAACTATAGAGCTAATCTGTTCCTCTGGGCTAAAAATAATAAAGTTCACTTTTTTATAGCAGTTAATCTAAAGGTATTAGGGAAATAATCAAGGGCTGGTATGTGTTTAATTGACCGGACTGTTTCTCAGCAGCAACATGTTCCCCCTTTACCAAATTATAATTTTCTGACTCTATGTGGCCATTCTTTGCTGGTTTTATGAATATTATACCCTCATATAGAATTCACTAGCCCTTCTGCTCTCAATATTAAAAGGTTTCATCCTGAGATAAACATCAAATGACCCCCAATTGCAGTTAACTATAACAAAGTCATACTTTCCTTATTTAAGTAGAAAAGAAACCCTGCTGAATATAAATTTTAATATTCATGAAGCCATTCAGGCAGTGTATCCAGCTAACCATAACCAAAATGTATTATGCATTTAAGCCCTCTTATTTTCCAAAAGCAAAGTAAAATTTAAAAAGAAAACCAACAATTGATCTTTTTAAAGGACACCAAATAATTAAAAGTTCAACTTATTGTGCAAACAAGAAAATACAAAACGTTTTAAATTTGTTGAGATAAATATATTTTCTAAGGTCATAGTGATGATAATGACAACGAAATGATAGAAAAAATTTACTGCTTCTGAGAATCTTCATATTATGTGATTTAAAGAACAAGAAGCACTGCTCATAAACACACAAAGCCCCTCAAAATTAAAAAAAAGTCATACAATTCAGTAGCTCAACTATTTTGTTTCTTAGATAAATCTTAGGAAGACTATATTTTATTACATTAAAATAACATAACAGTTATAATGCTTACCATGTCCCAAGCATTGTTGTAGTTGTTTTATATGTATGAATTAATTTAATCTTTACAACAACCCAATGAGATAAATACTATTTTACAAATGAGGGAATTGATGTACAGAGAGGTAAAGGAACTTACAAAGGTCATACAGCCAGAGAACCGTAATTCAAATCTAAATGATATGGCTCGAGAGTTTTCAAGCTTGACCATTATGCTACAGTGCTACTATATCATTAAATAACTGGTTGACAATGCTGTTTTCTATCTCTACTTTATCACTGAGTTAAGTTTAAATTCAAAAGTATCCCAGTTAAGAATGGAACTTGTACCGTCAATGATTGCTGGATTAACTATAAATATGATGTTTAGATGACATGTGAGACAATTCCCTGAGTTCAACATACTGTGATTTGATTGACTTTATTCTCTTCTTCCTAATAAAATGTTAAATCATTCATATTACACTTATGCTACCTAGATTTAATAGGCTTCACTGGAAAATATGAAACTATGGATCACATGCATACCCACTGCCAACCATTTTTTTCTTCAAAGTCGACAAATCATGGGCTATTTCAAAGATGCTAGAATAATTCCTTTACTTTCAATATGCTCATTAGTATAAATTTTAAAAAGCATGCTCATTGGTGTAGTTTTATCATACTGACACTAAAAGTAGAGTCCAGGCAAGTTTGTGAGGATAGTGATTGAGCTGGTTCTTCTTTACTTCATCTGAATTCTGACTGATACTATGAATACAGTAGGAATCAGCATGTAATGGTTGGTGATATGAGATTTGAAATATTTGATTGCAATACTTTATTGTCCATATTTTGAAAATAATAACAATAAATTGTAAAGCACTGTTGGCTAATAAGCTCAAAAATGTTAGGTCTATGGCCATGCCACCCTGAATGTGCCTGATCTTGTCTGATTAGGAAGCTAAGCAGGGTCGGGCCTGGTTAGTACTTGGATGGGATCACCTAGGAATACCAGGTGCTGTAGGTGTAAAAAAAATGTTAGTACACTTCTCAAATGACATTTGGAAATCACTGATGCCTGGTATATTCAATTATGCTTATATCTTTCCTTCTTCTGTACTCCATTATGTATATAACAAGCAGTATAGTGCACTGGACTCAGTCTATTCAATTAAAATTCTAACTCTGCTACTTAACCAAACTGTAAATTTGAATAAGCCACTTAAATTATTCGAATCTCCATTTTCTGAAATGCTAATGAATATATTATATGTCTCAATCCTGGTGGATTTTTTTGCGCAATAAATAATATTTCAAAAATTCTTAACAGAGTGCCTGGCACATGGTAAGGACTCAATAAGTGTTAGCTATTATTATTGCTATTATGTGTGGTGAGGGATGGTGGGTATGAACGTGCACAAGGGTGACCAAGATTTCCTATTCTTCCTTAGCCATCAGAAAAGATACACCACAAAGGTTCTCAAAGAGATATCATGTATGATACACTCAGAGAGATGTACAGCACCAAAGTAGACATTGGTGATTAGGAATAAGTGAATATACAGAAACCTTGGTTGCTGCATTCTTGACCATCCCTAAAAAAGAAAGCATAATGCAAAGGAAAATAGCATGAGCAGCCTCATGTTGAAATCCAAGGTCTGGAACTCACATAGCAGTATGAGGCTGATCAAATCAATTAAATTACTTAAGTTCCAGTTAACGAAAGGTAGTAATATTTAGTCCACAAAAATTGCTGTAAGAATAATATAGTATAGGTAAAATGTCTGGTACTATCTCAGCATCTAGTAGCACTCAGGAAATATTCGACAACTTTTCCTCGTTTCATAAATAGCTATGGTCTGACTACAGAGATGTTTCTCTCCAGCCTGCTGGAAGTGAGGATTATTGATTTTGTAAGAGGTATGCCTTCTCTTCTTCCCTCCTTGCCAATATATACTATCCTCCTGAACTAAAATATCCTTGAAGTTGAAACTAAAAAATCAGTGAGCAGTTTCTTTACCCACATAAGAAGTGAGAAAAGCAAAATGCTAGCTCATCACTAGAGTTGAACAACTGCAAGTCCAGAGTTGTTTGTGCATTAAAGACATTTCTTAATCTCCTACTGCTATCACATCCCCAAACTTCATAAGCCTTCTACTCAGAAGCTAAGAAAAAAGGAGAATTAAAAGAGGATCTTTGTTTCCTTTGAACAGCAAAGAATCGGGCAGTAGCCTAAAAGAAACTGTTCTTTCACTCTATGAAAAGAAAAAAAAAAGACTCTTATTCTATGATGAACAAAAATGTCAAATAAAATTAGATCAAACTGTAAAGTTAAACCCAAATGGAAACCTTTCTTCTAAATTACTGCATTTCTCTCTAGCTATCAGACACTTTTTCTATGGCCATTGCTAATATCTGAATCAAAAGAAAAAAGCGATTTGAAAGCACATTGGAAAGAAGTGTGTGTGTGTGTGTGTGTGTGTGTGTGTGTGTGTGTGTGTGTGTGTGTTTGAAATCTCGATACATCACAGGCATTAGGTTCTAGGAGGAAAAAATGTTTAATGTTCTACAAAGCAAATATTTAAGGAATGTGAAAAGATAAATGTTGTCTTTATGATATAGAAGGTTTCCTTTTTATCTCAAGATAGTCAAAGAAATATTTTGTCCTTTATATCCTTTATAAATGATATTTAGACACTTTTATCCTCTGGCAAAAGAGCTTCTGAACTAGTGGAATTTAAAGTTAAAGTTAAGGTATATGTTTAATGGAAAATCTTTGAGTGATGTGGTTTGGAGTTGATATTACATTATGTAGGCAGTTGTATCCGATAGCATAGGAAAAAAAAAGTATTCACAGAGTGATTTCACAAAGATATATTTCTGGTGTTCTCCAAAATTATATGCCATTACTGAAATTTTAAATTCTATAACTAAAGGATAAAGTAGTATCTAATATATCATTCTCATCCCTCAATGAGTATACTCCCCCTTTCTCCAATTATATGGATTCGCTATGATTTCACAAGAAAATAATAACAAGAAAAAAATTCACCAGACTGAACCTACACATTTCAGAAAGCTACAGAAATAAATACTCCATTCACAGAGAAAACCACACTAGATTCACCACTATGGTTCGTGGTAGAAAAGTAAGTTTCTAGGGTCAAGTAGGCCAATTTCTGGTGGCACCACATTCTATAACCTAAGTTCTAACTCCATAAGAATTTAGAAGGGTGTTTTCACTTAAGACAAAGAGTTGCTGAGAACAAATAGTTTCCATATAACATTTTCCTCCAAAATCACCCCTTCTGTAAAATAATGTGATGACTTCTTATTGCACTTAAAATACAGTCCAAACATATCCCTCTGTAATCTACCCACTGCTTCCTTTTCTAACTTTATATATACAATTCTCCCTTTGTCCACTATACTACACACTGCCCTTCTGTTTCATATACACGTAAAATCAATCTGTGCCTCAGAGCCTTTGTGTTTGCTGCTCCATTTGCTTAGAATGCTCTCCCAACTTTTCATCCTTTAGAGCTCCTTTCAAACACCAACACTTCCAAGAGGCTGTTCTAAACCATCCTAACTAAAATAGTCCCCAATCCTGCCCTCAACCCCACCATTCTCTGTACCATTACCTTGTTTTATTTTCTTCCTAACAGTGGAACATATTCACTCACACAAATATTTATGGAATAAAGGAATACCTCATACAGTAATCCTTGAGGCACCTCCACTTCCAGGTAACTGTGCGGAGGCCTCAGACTAACACAGAATCTATACCAGGATTAAGACAAAGGCAAATTAATAACTGTATGTTCTCAAATTTTGAAATATATAGTACCAAAATGAAAAAAAAAATACAGATCACTAGCTGATTTTTTTTTTTTTACTTTTATCCTATAGATATGATGGCAGAAAATCTGACATGATTCTTATCAAGAACTGTCTTCCTTTAGCAGTAGGAAGAAGAGAGGAACTAAAATCAAGGAGGCCCTGAGAAATGCCTTATCTGTCAGATTGCAATAATATTGTATCTGGTTGTCATTACAAGTGGAATTACATAAAAATAATGTTGTGAGAATATAGGTTCTACCATTAAATGACTGGGTAAACTTAAACAATCACTTTAAAGGTTTTATCTATTACATTGAGATAAGAGTTCCTGTCTTGTCTATATCATAGGCCCTATGGTGAACTTCAAATTAAATAATACTTAGGAAAGTATTTTATGTTATCAAGCAGCATGGAAATGTAAAGTATGGTTTTAACAAAAGTTTTGTATTTTCTCAAAAGGAGAAACAAAATATTTTTGCATAAATTTCAAGTATTTCTAGAAAACAAATGTTTGGGTTGGCTATTAACATTCAAACCCAGTCAAGATTCCATCCTGACATATCTTTAATACCCTCTCTAGATTCATATAGATATGTAATTATTTTGTAATAATAAGAAAAAATTGGAAAGACTTCTCTTGTATATAGCAGACCATAAATTCACTAAGATTATGCTGAATTTGTGGGCTAAAAGACAGGTGTAGCAATGAAGGATACCAATTAGCTGAACAGAGCCCATCTTATGACAGAGGCTATGATTGAGGAAGCAATGAAGGACTTAAAAACACCTTTACTAGACTACCACAGTTGTCTTAAATTTCCACCATTAGAAGAAGCATTTTTCATGTATCTGAATAAATTTTAATTTGGCTGAGGCATTCGTTATCTTCTTTGAGCGGGACAAACTACTACCTAATTAACACTATAGCAGAGACTAATTTATCTGATTAACCTAATCTTACCCCCTACTATTTAGTGAAAAAATCTAATGGACTTTCTGAGGATACCAGAAACAGAAGATGAGGTAAATTTTGCTTGAGTGAAAGAGATCAGGAGCATGGTGTTCTCATTTGAACACTCGAGGCTTTAAGATGGGCCCTGAGCAGCCAAGAGACATCAAGTAAGGAGGGTACCTGAAGGGGACATGGAAAGTCAATTTAGCCACACAGTCAGTAGAAATTTAAAAATAGCAGCCACTCAAACAAAACTACCACGTAGCTGGACTTCAATTTAAATAGAAGTTAAATAAAGCTAAAAACATTCTTGAGATTCTTTTGCTTTATAGAGAGTTGGTTCTATTTATTTGTGGAGTGATTTTTAATTACTTTAACTAGATCTTCACCAAAACCAAACAAAAAAATTTGTCCCCACTTGTGCTTGATAGTTACAAGTTTATCTTTGTCTTTTGCTAAAGAAAATAGTCTTGATAATGTCTATTTCCATGAATTATGAAAACTGAGATTTAATTAAGAAGAAAAAATGAGTTGGTGCCTGCCATTTCATTTTTATGTCAGCTCCTCATGCATTCTTTCAACTGGGCATCTCACCACTGAAACCTTCCCTTCTTGATCAGCTCGGCACTGACACTGGGCAGCCTCTCTTCTTCACCCCCACCTACCTTCTACTGTTGCAGGTTGATGTCTTATTTCTCCTCCTAGTTGTAGGGTTTCTGTTCATCTAGATCCCAGACAACTCTGCTTGCTGTTTGCTCTGTGTTTCCATTCAAACTCCGATTTGGTTACAAGAGGGATAAACAAAGCCTCTATCATCTACACCATTTTTTTCCCAGCTCTCAAGAATACTTTTAAGGTTTAGGAATTGCAGTAGTTATATAGTGTTATTTGATCTTAGAGTTTATGATAAAGATAGGAGGCAAGCTTCTAATCTTTTGCCATACTATATTAAATTGGAAATCAATGAAAATTGGATTGTTTTGAGCTAAGTGTATGTCTTCTTGCTATAGTGGTTTTTTTCTTCTTCTGTCTTATTTAATGCTCTTTTCTGATCTTTCATTACAGGTCTGGAATGGAGTGTAGAATTATATAGTTCATGGCCTCAGAATATAGCACAAGAAAAAAAATGCTAGATAACTAAAAGCAATGGGGAAATATTAGTTAAATTTTAACCCAGTTACCAGAGTCAATCTTTTCAAAATTTGTTTCCAGTTCGTCTCCCTGATGCAAGTTTATATTTGGTGAAATTAAAAAATAAAAATCAGGAAATAGCTGTCAGCATCTAAGCTATCTTAAATCAAGCTTAGTTAGCAACCTGGATAATACCAATCTAGATAAGAGTAGTGGGCTGTATTTGGCCTGGGGAGGGGAGGAGCGAAGAGCACTAAAGCTGATGAGGGCAGTATACACCAAGGCTGCCTTCAATCTAGGAACAGTGTCAAATAAACACATTAAAAAATAAAATTTTCAGTTTGGTCTCACAATGAAAAACATTTAGATATTTTAAAGTCTGCAATTTTCACTTTGCAGAAAGATATTAGGTTTACTCATCTATAACAATACGATTATAGATAAGTCCACAAGCCTATAATTTCATGCAATTTGTTTAGCTGTCATACTATGTGCCTAAGTGACAGTTTTTATCATTAGAAATGTCTGTGCCCATGATTATCTTTTGAAAGCAGTGGAGCTTATCAGGATTTTACAAAGAAGTAAATGCCCTCTATTTGAAAATAGAGCAAGAGAAAGAGCACTCAAATAGCAGTCAAGACACCTGGAATATTGCCATAATTTTGGCACTTATGAGCTGTAGGATCATGGGTAAATCACTTCACCTCTTGACCCCAGTTAACACACATTCTGAAAATAAACCAGTTGAATTAGATGATATGCATGTCACTTTCCAGTTACAAATTGGTCATTCAACACATATTTATTAATTGCCCACTATAAGGGTGCAACATAATAGCTAAGAACATGTTTCTGAAATCACACTACTTAAGTTCAAATTCTGTATCTTTTCTTTACTAGCTGGTGCATCAATGGGTATTTTAACTTCTCTGTATTTATTTCAGTATCCTTTCCTTTTCAGTGAGGATAATTATAGCAACTACCTCATGGAGCTGTAAGAATTAAAGGGAAATAATGTATTTCAAGAACTTAGAATCATGCCTAGCATTCAATGAATGCTAGTTGTCATTTGTTGTTGTTGTTGTTGTTGTTGTTGTTGTTGTTAGCTAAGCATTGAGGATACAATGGGGAACAAGAAGGAAATGGTCTTTGTCCTCAGGGAGCATCCAGAAAAGGGGGGTGAATGACAAACAGGAATAAAGCTATGACAGCAGAAGTACTTGGTGGAGAGAAACATAGCAAGAAGCAGCAGGTGGGGGCCCTTGATGTAACTTGTATGAGAGGCTTAAACTGTGCAATAAAGATAAATAGGAAGTAGCTAGTTAAGGAGGAATAGGTTCCAGGCAAAGGAAATGACATGTGTAAAAGCTATGTGTCAATAATTCCTATGGGCTAAGACATGATATTTTAATGTAAACGTAATCCATAAAACAATCATCATACATTAAAATGTACCACAACTTTCATTTCATTAAGATACAACATTAAGAGAGTAAAAAGGTAAATGGCTGAGTAGGAGAAAATATATGTAGACATATATCTGTCCTAGGACTCATCCAGAATATATAAAGATGAAAGGAAAGAATAGACAACCCAATAAAAAAAAATAAGCAAAAGACTTGACCAGCAGATACCTCATAAATAAGCTATCCAAATGGCCAATAAACATACAAAAAAGTGATAGACTTCATTTGTCATTGGAACAACATAAATTAATATCACAATGCAATACCACCACACATCCATGAGAATGGCTAAATCTTTTTTTTTTTAATCAAGTGTTTACAAGGTTGTAGAGAATCCTGGACTTTTATAAACCTTGGGTGGGAATGTAAATTTCTATAAACACTTTGATAATATCTATTAAATCTGAATATATGAATATTTTATGATCCTGCTACTGTACTCCAAGGTATATGCTCAATAGAAATGAGGTCATATGTTCACAAAAAGATATCTATTAGACATTCCTAACAATGCTATGTTTTCAGTTTCAAAAGCTGAAAATCTGAATGTACATCAACAGTAGAACAGACAAATCAACCACAGTATATTCACACAGTAGGATGCTATACAGCAATAACAATGAGTGATCTACAACTAAACCCCAAAATATAGAATCTCACAAAGCTAATGCTGACGGGAAAATTTGGGTACATACTAAAGTATAACACTAGAAAAATTATTCTATGTTATTGGAAGTCAAAGTTTACTCTGAAGGAGAGAGTAATGAATTGAAGGGAATACATGGGTGGCCACTAGATTGCTGGTAATATTTTATTATCTGATGAGAGTGTTAGTAAAGCAACCTAAAAATCATACTTGAGTCTTCTCGTTTTAAAGTGTATCAGCAATGTCTATTAATTGGAAACAGAATTGACATTCTTTTTGCAGAACTTTCACAATTAAGAGGAGATGATCATAGCAATTCCAGGAATTGCATGAATTTGCATTTCTCTCTTCCTTATGAATCTAGGATGATGATGTTTGCAAATCCAGAATCATAATTAAAAAGTAATAAAATGCTGAGAGATCACTGACCATGTGTGTAATTTGCAATAATAAAACTAATAGAGCAAGGTGGCAGCTGATATGTCAGGTTCTACAAGTTATACGTTGGGCATTTTCCTTATGGATATAACTTTATAATCTGTGCATCTATTAATTGTATTCACTTATGAAAACATCAATGTTAGTGGCATTATCCTCCTGTGACACTCAACTCATGTTCTTTGAAATATGAGTATCCATCCACTAATTAGATTCTATATCATTTATCTTGCTCCCATCCCTCAGGCCACATTATGTACCCTCAAACCAAGTTTACCCAATCTCAGTTGGAAACAGGGGTCTCCTCATTCTTCATGAAGTAAATGAGAAAATCATGCCAGATTTCTTTTACTTAACTTTGATAGGATGGGTCTCTTGGAAAAGTTTTTGGAGTTCATATGTTTTCAATCAAATCAAGATCCCAATGTAGTAGACTGAATAATGGTCATCCAAAGATATTAGGTCCTAATCCTTGGAACCTAAGGATCATGACATAATAATATTATTCTGATTATTCAGATGAGGCCCAAATCCAATCACATGTGTCTTTTATGAGTGAGACACAGGTGAGAGAATGAGAGAGACAAGCAAGAGAAGGCCCAAAAAGATGGGCAGAGATTAGACTGATGGAGCCACAAGGCAAAGAACACCAAGTGATACTTGCACCCACAAGAAGCTAGAACTGGCAAGAAATGTATACCTCCCTAGAATCTCGAGAATGATTGCAACACTGCTGACATGACACCTTGATTTCACATTAGTAAAACTGATTTTGACTTTTAGAATGTTGTTTTAAGCAATCAAGTTTGTGATAATTTGTTACAGAAGCCACAGGAAATTAATATACCAACTCTTTCATAAAAAGGAAAATATATACATATATACCATATAATAAATATGTGTGCATAAGAGATAGGCAGAAATTCAATATTGGTATAAACCTTTCCTTTCTATCCTTTAGAATAGCTGTTAGCTGCCCACATAAATGAAGATGTCCTATATACCACTTACCACCCTGATTACCAATGCCTAGTACAATGCCAAGTATATAAAATGGTTGGAGTAAATGAATAATCAGAAATAGTAATGTGCATTTATCTGACATCTTTAGGCACATTCATCTCTAAATTGAAATTTCTAACCTATTAAAATTTAGACATAAAGCAAAAGAAAAAAAGAAAAAAAAAGGCCTTGCCAATTAAAGTGTGAGCTGACAACCAGCAATATTAGCATCACCTGGGAGCTTGTCAGAACTATAGAATCTCAGACTCCTCCTTAGATCTACTTAATCAGAATATGACTTTTAAGAAGATCCCCTGATGATTCCTTAGAAGATTAACATTTGAGAAGCACTAATTTGTGAGATAAGGAAGACTGAACTAATTATTTGATAATATTATGAATTACTGTTAACTTTTTTATGTGTAATAATGACATTGGGTTAAAAGAGTCCTTTTAACTGAATATAAGACCTAAAACAATAAATTGCTAAGAAGAAAACATAGAAATTAAACTCAAAGACCTTGAACTTAAAGAGGATTTTATGAATTTGATCTCAAAAGCAAAGGAAGTAAAAGCTAATATAAATGAATGGGACTCCATCAAACTAAAAAGCTTCTGTATAGCAAAAGAAACCATCAACAAGGTAAAGACACAACCATCGAATGAAAAAATATATTTTCAAGCAACACCTCCAATAAGGGCCTAATATCCAAAATATACAAAGAACTCATATGGCGTAATAACAACAAAATAACAAACTATTCAATCAAAAAATGGGCAGAGAATCTGAACAGACACTTCTCCTTAGAGAACATACAAATGGTCAACAAATATTTGAAAAGATACTCAACATTGCTAGCTATTAGGGAAATGCAAATCAAAACCACAATGAGATACCATCTCACATCTGTTAGAATAGTTATAATCAACAGGACAAGTAATAACAAATGCTGGAGAGGATGTGGAGAAATAGGAACCCTTATACACTGCTGGTGGGACTGCGAATTGGTACAGCCAGTATGGAAAACAGTATGGAGGTTCCTCAAAAAACTAAGAATTGATCTACCATATGATCCAGCAATCCCTCTACTGGGTATTTACCCCAAAGACTTGAAAACCAATATCTGAAAAGATATTTGCACACCAATGTTCATAGCAGCATCATTCACAGTGGCCAGGACATGAAAGCAACCCAAGTGTCCTAGGATAGATGATTGGATAAAGAAGCAGTGGTACATATGTACAATGGAATATTACTCAGCCATAAGAAGAGATGAAATACAACATGGATGGACCTCGAGATAATCATGCTAAGTGAAATAACACAGACAGAAAAAGTTGAAAATCACATATCACTTATATGTGGGATATAAATCTAAAAGCAACAAATGAACAGGACAGAGACTTGTGGACGTGGACTATAGACTAGTGGTTACCAGAGGGTAGGCGGTGGGGGGAGAGGGGAGATAAATGGGGTAAAGGGAGTCAAATACGTGGTGACTGAAAGAAATCTAACTATGGGAGATGAACACAGAGTGTAAATATATATATATATATATATATATATATATATATATATATATATATTTATATATATGCCTTACTGTTAAAGTGTACAGCTGAAACTTATTGGATTTCGTGAACCAATGTCACCATAAAATAATTAATTAATTAATTAATTAATTAAAAAATAGTTATTTTAAAGATAAATACTGAGATATTTATCGAGGAAATTATATGATGTCTGGGGTGTACTTCAAATCATTCTTGGAGTGAGGATAGGAAGTATATGGGGGTACACAAAGAACAAATGTGGCCATAAAGTGATAATTATTGAGGCTTAGTGATATATACATTATACTATTCCCTCTACATTTGGATATGTTTAAAATCTTCCATAATAGAAAGTTTAAAAAATGTTTAAGTATAGGATCAATTATTTTCTCTTCCATATATTTTATGTATTCATTTGTATTCTTTCCTAATAGAAACTCTCCAATACCTGAACTATAATTTAGACACTATTGATTCAGGGAAAAATACACCATAGTGATCTCATATTTCTCTCTACTCCTACTGCAACTTGTTATCTAGGATGGAACATGTAAAAGCAGGGGCAAATACAAATGACCTTGGAGAACATTCTCATACAGGATTCTGAAGAATTATGTGGCCATCCTGGACATGGGAACAAAGTCTTTTCAATGCTAAAAACATGTAATCTGAGCAGACACTCTTTCAGACACTGTCTACACGAGAATGCTTGATTAGGAAGTAAATAACTCTAACTGGACAAACTTCAAGGGATAGATACTATGTTTGAAGGACGAAAAAAGGAATATCCTGGTATTCCTTTAAGGGACAGTGAGTGTGAAATAAAGATAATGGCAAAAAGATCCATTTTGCTGGCATTGCCTCAGCATTATCACAGAGTATTTGTTTTAGTGATAAATACTGTACATCTTCCATTTCACAGGCAGAAGTCTGAAATGTGCTTCAGGTATCTTATTTTAGCTCCATTCCCCTCTTTGGAGTTTTCAACAGTAATTACTATTCATCTGTTTTAATCATCTTTCTCTGTTGCTGCTGCAGGCAAGAATTAGCAGCAGCAACTCCTGCGATGATTGGTCACTAGATGGCTGAATTTCTATCCAGCTGCAGAAGAACTCTTGCTACGCAACAATGTCATCATTACTGGAGCTTCAATGCATTTTCCAGTAAAAATTGAAAAATTAATTCAATTAAAATCAGTTTGCCTACAGAAAATCAGAAGATTTTATCCCTTTCCTAGCTCATTTTCTTGAATATCTTGAGTTTATTGAGAAAGTGTAATTATTACCATTCTTTAAAAAGAAAGCTCAATACTTCTGTCTGATCAGGACTCCTTATTTTTGATAAATAATTGTCACATCCAAATTGAAAGCCTAAAAGTAATGACTGGTAAATTGGGTCGAACAACATGATTGTGACAGAATTTACTTCCACCCTGCTGCTTTAAGAGTCTAGGAATGGATGGGTGGGAGCTGGAGAAGTTTAGGTTTTCTATAGCAATGTAAGCATACCAGGTACATCTTTAAATTAAATTGCATTCATTTTTGAAATCAAACTAATGAAACTGGCTTTGTAGTCTTTTGAATATAAAATTCCTTTATGTCTTCAATGCACTACAGGTTTTAATATTTGGGCTCAGTATATAGGAACTCCAAGTTCCAATCAGATCTTTATTATACCACTATTTATTTAAAGACTGAGATCAATTACTGAAGATCTGTGGATGCTAACACTGATGTTAGGCAAGATCCCAGACAGGTCCTTTACGTTGCAGAAGAGTCAGGTTGAAGCAAAATGAAATCGCTTTGTCAGAATGTCTACATTATCTATCAATTGCTGACTGGTAATGCACTAAAGGGGAAAATCCTGAGAGTAATTTCAATCCTGTCCTCACAATCCTCAAGCTCTCCAATTCTCACAGCAAAAGTGTAAGATATTGTTCTGCTCATTTTACACATAAGGAAATTGAAGCATAGAGACCAAGTGACCAAAACACCTTTTGAAAATTCTAATCCACCCTGTTGGGCACTCCTACATAATGTAGGCCAGTTTTCTTCAAAGTGGAGTATGTACACCTCTGATAATACGTGAAGACTTTCCAAGGAGTCCAGAGGCATGGGTCGTTTAAAAACTCTTTTCCAAAATCTCAACTTCCATGTGTATTTTTTTTCCGTTCTAATATTGATCATTTTCCAAGTCGTCTCTCACTTCCTACACAAGAAAAGCAGACCTCTTACATATCCAGAACCTGATTTATGGCAATTCTTTCAGAGGTACAACCTTCAAGAAATGCTCCAATATAAAAGAACCTCAAAAAACATTTTGCTCAGTTAAAGAAGGTTGACACAATATGCTACTTATTGTATGATTACATTTACATAAAATTTCCAGACAAAGTAATTCAATATTGGCAGAAAGCAGAACAGTGGTAACATGAGACCGAGATTAGGAACAGTTGACATGTAAGCATGAGCAAAAATTTTTGGAATGATGGAAATGTTCTAAATCTAGACTGTTGTTATGGTTACAAACTGTATAAATTTACTAAAACAGTACACTGACAATGGGTGAATTTTTGACATGCAAATTATGCCTCCATAAAGCTATTGAGGAAAAATAACTCCACAGAGATAAACAAATGGACAATTAGAAACTTTCATAAAAATATAATGTAATAAAATCTGAATAAAATTTTGTGAGGTAAGAGTATGAAAGTAGAAGTTCTAGGAGAAAAAGAAACTATAGAATTTTCAACTGTTAAAAAAGAACTTTAACATGAATTTTAAGTGGATAATAATGGGTTTTATACCCGTGTTTACCTTCCATTTGGTACATCGATAATACTTATACAATAAGATTGTTTATACACTGTTATATATGTAGTACAAAAATTGACAAAACTAATCCTTTGTGATAAAAGTCAAAATAGTGGTTATTTCTGGAATATTTTGACTGGGAGGCACATGAGAGAGCTTTCAAAGACTATGGAAATACCCTGAATAAGTAGATCTGCAGGACTGCACAGCAGTATGGGTATTCATCCAGTAGTACATTTAAGACTTTATTATATTTATCTATGCCTCAGCAAATAAATTAAAAGACAATGATGTATTGACAGAACACTGGAAATCACATCCTTTGCAACTATTTAAACTCATGATGTAAGAAAAATCGAGGTCATCTTCTAAACGTGTAGGAAGCACGTGAGTAAAATGTGTGAGGACCATTGAATTAACATTCCTGACCGGAAGAGCTGTAGCCATCTCCTCTACTGTTCAGGTGCAGCTAGCTCTCTGTAACAACAGTTTTACTCTCACCTCCACGCTGCCCCCACCTCCACCGCTAACCTTGGCCTCTCCAGGCTTCCGTAGCTCATTGTGCACCTTCATTCCGGGACTACACTTCCCAGTAATGCAACCTGGCTCCCGGAGGAAGTTTACATTTCTCACATTGCATTCTGGACTATGAAGTCATCAATTCAATAGCAGGAAGAGGTGGAAACGATTTGGAAGCTTTGCTCTCTGGGAGTAGTAGTTTTCCGTGCGATATACTGTTTCAGATCTGCTTGAGGAGGGTGGGGCGGGAAAGCAGACCTCGGCCTTCAAGAGAGAACCAGGCACAGCAGGAACAGAGGCATGTTAAGTAAATCTCAGTAGACCCCAGCGATTTGGCCAAGGGCTATGAATGGCAACTGGCATCACTAGATTAAAAACTAAACAGAATTAAAAAATAATAATAACTATAGTGTTTTTCAGGTTGTAATGAAAATGCTTACTCATGGTAAAAATATTGAAAAGTATGTCTATGAAAATAAAAATCAAAAAGAATAACAGCACCCAGAGACATACATTTATATCATTTTATACACTGGAATCTGTTTTGCCATATTTTAACAGATGCATTAAACTCTGCATAGTTATTGAAATGGAGAGGTAGGGCTGTTGAAAACAGACAAAATCATTTGCAGATGATATTGTATACCTAGAAAACCTAGGAACATTAATTGAAAAACAATCAGAGCTAATGATAGAGTTTAGCAAGGTGGTTGCATATAAAATGCAAAACAAACAAAATAATAGCTTTCTTATTTGCCACAGACATTTAAAAATTGTAATGGGGACTGGATTCTATTTACAAAATACTAGAATTGAAACAATATGCAGGTCCTAAATGAAGAAACACCATAATTAATTAAGAGTCATTAATGGGGAAAAACACCATGCTACTCTGAATGGAAATTTTGAAATTTAAAAAATGTCACTGGTTCCCAAAATATGTTTGCTTAAATATTTCTACTGTGTTTTGTGGAGTCTCACCACCAATAACTTCCATACTTTTTGGTGTCTGATCCCAAAAAATACAGAAATGGTTAAATTTTTTTTTTTTGTTTTATTCTTCCATCTCTTCCTTTCCCTTAACCTTGGGGAAAATGGAGTGCCGTAGGAGAGAGAAAATGAAACTAACATTTGTTGGACATCTACTCTATCTCAGGCATACTCTTAAAGAAATTTACATACCTTATCCACTTTAATTCTGACACCAATCCTATAAAATATATATACCAACTCCAATTTATAGATAAGAAATTTAAGGCTCAGAGAAATTAAGTGAAAGTTACCCAAGCCCTCATCACTAATAAGTGGTAGGACGATGCAAACCTAGGTCTTAGAATATACACATGCTTTTTCTACTGAGACATGATCTTTTCACATGTTAGCTTTGTAGGATTGGATTCATTACTTATGTGTTTCAGTTTGCTCACCTTTGGAATGGAAATAAAAATATACCTAATCCATAGGGTGGTTGTGAGAATGGAGTGATCTGATCCATGTGATAAGTGCCTGGGACATAATTAGTGTTCAATTTACTATTGCTACTACTATTATTATTAGTGTTGTTATTACTACCAAAAAGTTATTGGGAATGAAGTCCATTAGTTTTTTCACATATTTGTCAGGGCTACAGAAGTTGGGTAGTTTGTAACTATTTTGTTTAACAAATATTAATTGAGCATTTTCTTTTCACCAACATTGTTCTAGGAAGTTTTACATATGCCATTGCTAAAATATAAAAATCAAAAGAATTGGAGCTAGAGAGATTTTATATAACTTGATGATTACTATACACCAATAACTTTTTGAAGCTACGAGAAATTTTACCCTATTCACTAGACCATGTGTCCAATTAGCACATGAGCTCAAAATTTCTATTTTTCACTTTCATGTGTAATAATCATTTTATTCATTTGTCTGAAACATTTCAGAATCTATCTCCTAAGAAAGTGTTTATCCAAGTGTATGAATTTTTCATATGGAAAACTGAGACTGCTTATGAAATTTTTTTCCTATAAAAATAATCTGTAGTAGTTATGTTGTGTTTTCTCTGCTTGCTTCATGAACTGGATTAGGACACTATATCTTATATGCATGAGAAAACTTCTGGCATGTACTTGAATTTTAATTAAAAGTTTTTAGTAATAAGATCGTAAGAAAAAAGTCACACAATTGGTTTGGTGCAAACAGTTCATAAATAATGAATAAATCTAAGTTGCAAGAAGAGTGAGTTCAACAAACAGAATTAGAAATCCGATGATACTGTTATTAATAAATTAGCACCTAGGCAAGCTTTGAATACCTACTATCCCAGAATGTGATTTCAGTGTTTCCTTTTGATCGATTTTAAGAAATATCTGTTAGAGGAGCATCAAAACATTATTTATAGTGCAATTATGTTCTTTTATAATTCCATAAAGATATTGCTTTTAAAAATGTTGTCACCTGAGAATTGCAATATACTAAATTGATTTGATTGTTCAGAGATTTCTTAGTTATCTTGTTTATATAGTTTAATCACCCTCTGTGAGTAAAAAGCTAATTATTTAGTTTATTGTTTGTTTGCTTGGTTACTATCTGTTTGCAAACACCTTCCATGTCCTATCTTCTATCTTCTGTTAGAGCAGGATATTTGTTGTGTTCACTACTGTATCTTCTGAGCCTAAAATAGTGCCTAGCAATACCAGAAGCTCAATACATATTTGTTGAAGGAATTAATCCTACTCCAACATATTAGGAATGTTTTACTTTCTAAAATACCATATTTCAACAATACTTGAACTAAATGCCAATACTCAATTATTCCATTATCAGCCTGCATATCATAGTGTTCCAAAATGTTTGGGTACCTTGGATTTTTCCTTGTGGCTTATTGAACTTTTTGTATGAGAACATCTGGTAAAAGACTCATCTTGAACACAAGCATTGGAAAGAATACAGAACTAGGAGTTCACAGATCATAATTTCAGTTCTGATTCCACTCACTGCATGACCTTAGGCAAGTCACTGCCTCTATGCCTTAGTTTGCTCATCTGTTAAAATTGGCTGAACAAAAGCTTTTCTTACAACTTCTCCTAATGCCTGTGGAAAACAATGAGAATATGAAGTGGTAACCATATGTGGCTATAATTGTCTGACTCTTAAAATTCTCTTCCTTCCATCCTGGATGAGATATTATTAGTTCTCAGTGCAATGATGTAAACATGTTGGTAGTTAATTGTCATTTGCAACATCAGGGCAAGGTTTATGATCCACCTGTAATTTATCAAGCTGTCACATCCATAGAAAGAAACTTTTTATTATTATGCAAATTTGGAGGATGAGGAGGGTAAAATGCATTTGAATTGCCTCCTTTGGAGCCATAAAAATACTTGTTTTAGGTCCTCAATAAATAAAATAAAGCCTTGTTGATATTATTATTCTCATCTTCACAATCAAATAGCCTTTAGAAATTCAGTACAGTATAGTGAAACATGTATTACATTGGAATCTAAATAATTCTAATTTGACTTTAATCTGCCATTTACTGGCCAAATGACTGGACAAAGCTGTTAACCTCTCTAAGCTTCTACTTCTTCCTCTGCAAAATGAAGATTGTATCATGTGTCTAGCTAGCCTCTCTCACCAGAGAGATAATGAGATAATGTATATGAAATCATTAGCATGCCATATAGATGGAAGACATTAAAAATCTGACTATATCTCTGTTCAGCAATGAATTTATGCTATATTTTTCTTATTAATGTTAATTTGCATATAATGTCTTTTTGGCTCTCGTCACTGTCTATCCTTCACCTGTATTAAATACTATACGACTTGGTGGAAGGATTTAATTTTGACTACATAAACTCACTATATATCTCAGTCTGGCTCTCTAGAAGTACCAGAAATAAACAGGTAATTTTTATGTCATGGTAACACTTACTTGATCTAATATATAATTTTTTAAAACATTGCAACTAATATATGTATCAATAAGTCTTATAATAGGTAAATATGGATATATTTATAATATATTTATAGGCTGAATTAAACAAAGTCAGTATTAGGGAATATTCTCTGTTATAAACTATAGATACTGCTTTTCAAGGTATGATAGTAAGTCATTTATTTAACAGAAAACATATTTCAAAAAGCAAATATTACCAATGTATATATAAAATATATTCATTTGAAAATATAATCCATTTGAAAATATGTCTATTGTCATTTTGTTTTAGATGAAAAATATAAATTACACTTACAGTGTCCTGACGCCCATATCACATGCAATTTAATTAAAATCTGTCCAATATTTTAAAATAAAATGGTCAAGGAACAGGTAATAGCAAAATTCCAAGAAGTTCAATTTAAAAATCACTTCACTTTGATTTAATGAATCCATATTTATCTATTATGACAATTCCCTTCATTTGAATTGTGGATGTTTCTCAGTCATTTTTAATATCACTTTGTAAATTGATAAACTTTATCTATAAATCAATGGGCATTACGGTTAAGCTGTCCTTGAATAAAAAAAAAAATGGAGCCTGAAATACTGGTTTGCAGTCTTTCATTTTCAGGAAAGTAATTGTGCAAATGTTGCCACATCTTTCTAATATAGTGAAAAAAAATCTCATGATCGGTAATTCCACAAAAATCTATTAATATAATTTAGAGTTCAGAGAGATTTTAAGAAATATATTGAGAAACTATAGAATAATTTTACTGTAGAAAATAACCAGCACATAGCACCACCCCAAACTCAAAATATCCACTTTTCTATTTCATCATCTATTATGGAATTTTTGCTTGTTTGCAGATGAAAAATATGAGACACTCAGTTATTAGTAATGATTTCCTTAATTGAAAGCTTTAAAATAAATGATTGAAACATTTGGCAGAGTTTTTAAATAAGAGTTTGCATATTATTGATTCATTTCGTCCTAACACTTTAATGACAAATACACAATTAATATTCAAAGTATGGTTAATTATAATTATATATCATAGATGTTCTGGAAAAAATTGAGAACTGTAGTGATTTGAGGTTGAGTTGCCATGCAGAAATTCTAATCCTTTGGCTCTATCTTTCTCTTAAAAATAAATATCTAGTTTAGTATTTAGATACCCAAATGCTTGGACAATACGAAATCATGCCTAAATAGTAAATACATAAAAAGGATAGATAGGCTTGTTGAGATTTCACACTAACTATAGAGAAAATATATGTCAAAAACTTATTATATTAATTTCTACTGAGAGACCATAGCAGTACTACTCATACAGTAATATATATATGAATCAATTGGATCTTGTTAAATTTCAGTTCAGTATGGGGTGGGGACTGGGATCCTGTATTTTTTACAAGTTCCCCAGTGATGCAGATGCTGCTGATCTTGACTATACTTTGACAATGGACTAGAGGGTACTATTATATTGAGTGTTGTAAAGGCAAATGTAGGCCATCACACAAGCTTCTAGACAAAAAGTGAGACAATTATCCATATACTCAGTGGATTTTGCATCATAAATAATACACTTCTATGTTATCTATGTTACTTCTATGTTACCTTTGTGTTTGGCTTGCTTCTAAATGGACTGGATGTTTTTGTTTCATGCCTTTGCTCTAGAAAAGTAATGAAATGCAATCTCCAAAACAAGATGGGCGAACCAGGCTTTACCAAGAGGACACACAGGTATAGAAAACTGTGGGGGAGTTTTGGAACTCAAAGGTCCTGGGTAGAATTCTGGTTCTGGTTACTAACTAGCCAGATGGATTTGAGCAAGCCACATGTTTTCTGAACCTCTAATTTTTCTTTCTCAAGTAGAGATAGTAATAACAGCTAACAGAGAGTTTCTAGGTTCCAATCACAGATCTGAGTGTTTTAAATGTATTATCTCATTACAACTTTATGACTATCTAAGATAGGTACAACTACCATCTCCATTTTATTAATTAAAAAATTAAAGGACATAGAAGTGAAGTAAAATGCTCAAAATCACAATGCTAGAGTGTGGTATAAGTGGTATTTGAAGTCTGGCAGTTTAACTCCATAGCCCACTCTTAACCACTTGTCATGTTCCCCTTGCAAGGATACTGTCAGCAACAGAGCTAATTAAGAAATAGAGGCAGAGAGGTGAAGCAGATAGACATCAAAATACCCCCTTTATAATTTATAAAACTGATATAGGAGAATATGACCTCTGTAAGAGGAGAAATATGGTTCTTAACACTGAACCCCCAAATTAAGCAGACTTATCTGTCCAGGTTCAGGTAGCCATGGAACACCTACGCTGGGTTCTTTCTCCCAACTATCATTCAGAAAAGTCACTAATGGAGCTCCCTCCACATGAAAGAAAGCAAACATGATAGAGAATAAATATTTTTCCACCAACAGTAAGATTGTCTTTAATCTATACCTAAAAATTGCATAAATGACAATTATTATACATTTATATTTTAAAATATTTGAGACTCTCAAATGGGACTTGCTACACACCTTTCCCCTACTAATTAGTCAGCCATTAATCATGAACAATCATGAGAGGTAATTGATACTGAGCAGGGTACAAATGCTAAGAAACCTGTTTAATGTTATATAAAATAAACATCTGCTCAATTTTAAATTCAGAAAGGAAGATCTATTAGCAAAATCTTTTGCACTTAGGGACTAATAAAATTGGCACTTGATATCATTAAGTGGCATTCCTTCAACATGTTTCTAAGTTTTTATAAATAGCTCTGAATTTGAGGGGAAATATTTCTGATTAATAGCATTCGTATAAATATCCAATTAGAAAATACTAAAAATATATGAATTTGTAAATAGGAGTCTCAAAACAATGTGAAGACACCAAGAAAGTGTATGGTAACATAATAATAAATTTTATGTTTTGTAAATCAAGTTAATTTACTTATTAGTTGCCTTGCATTGGATCGTATCATTGTTCAGTGCTGCCTCACTGAAAACTAACCTACCAACATCACTTTTGGTGTTATTTTCTTATTCCCACTAGGTTTGTTCTTTAGCTTGCCTAGCTCTCTAGTCCCTTCATCCTTTCCTTTTTCCTCAAGTCATCAGCCACCATCTAATCTCACTTTCCTCCCTATTTAACTCTGATCCTAGAGTTGTTGCTTCAACTACTCTCAAAGTTAACACCCTCAGCTTTCTTGACTGTCTCTCTGTATTTGCATGGATATTGACCTGCAAATTTTAAAACCTGGGTCAGTCCAACCTATTAACTCTTTCAATCCCACCTTAGGTCACTGAGATTGGCCATCTCCCCATAAATATAAATATTGGTACAACCATAAATTAATGGATTCCAATCATAGCTGCACTCTCAGAAAAGCAGGGTAATTTGTTCAAGTGCCCATGGGAAGATCCTTCTTCCATTTTCCACATCATCTATTCTTCATAATTCTCCACTCACCTCAGAGGATTATAAAAATCATCACAATTCTCTATTCACTTAGAGAATAGATGTCTTTAGGCAAGAGCTACTACAATCTCCTATTCCCAACCTGCAAACTTATCTCTATATAACCATATTTCTATTGGTTCGGTCTCTTTCCAAGAGGAAGTTTTCTGCCTGTGCTCTGGGTTACATTCTTTTTTTGTCTCCTCTAAAATCTTGCTCTAACATTAGTTTTCCCTTTACTATATCTTCAATCTATCTTTCTCTATTATCCAGCAAGTTCAGTGTGGCCTATAAATATTTTAATCTCCCGCACATTAAAATATATTAAGCCCTTGACTCCTCTATGTCCCTTTCTGGCTACTAGTCCCTGTCTTTACTTTTTTAAACTATTGATCTTAAAAGGGTTTTTTATGCTCATTATTTCCATTCTCTGGCCTTCTATTTGCTTTACATTTTCATCTAGTCTAGTTTTTGTCCCCACTATTACCTCAAAACTGCACCAATCAATTCAGTCAAGGCCCCAACAGGAAAGAGATGGCATCCTAAAATTTGTTAATTTAATGATAACTTAATAAAGGCATTATTTATAAAGATGTAGACAGGATATAGGTAAACAACCACTGAATCCTAGAGGTTGCATTATCACCCTTCAACCTGAACAGGCAAAAGAAAGAAACAGTTCCTAGATTAGAACCTGGAAATAGAGAATGCTGCCTAAAGATGTACACTGGACAGAAACTGTGATTTTCTGTTATGGGAAAAAATCTAGCATATGACCACAGGGAGAGTATAACGTGAATAGATGTCCAAACTACACTCTCCTTCTCTCAGATCTGCATCAAATGCTCCCCAATATTTGAACCTAATAAAAGTCAATTGATGAAGTCCATACACATCACCTGCCCAGGAACAGATCATAATGGAATGCATAAGAGTGAAGAGTGGACCTAGAGAGGCCTAGAGAAGATAGCACATCAGTGTTGCCAGATCCAATGACCACCTTTCAATTCTTAATTTATTTGACCTCTGCAACATTTGACATTGTGAGTCCCTCCGATCATCTTAAAATTCTCTCCTCCAATAATTTTTGACCTTGATATTTTGCCACTTTCTCTTCTTCTCCCTGCCTAACTCTTACTTATAGGTGTGTTCCAGGATTTTTCCCTCAGCCTACTCATCTCAAAATGTCATCCTTAGTTTGATCTCAGTCACATCTAATATTTCAACCCGTGTGCTGAAAAATCCCAAATCAATTTCTCCAGGTAATATTTTTTTTTCCTAGAGCAACCACCTATATTTTCCTTTGTGTATTGGATATATTTTTTCAGATATCTCACAGATAACTCTATTTCAACATGTCCAAGATATAACTTTTATCTTTACCCAAGTAAAGCTATTACTTTACAAACCTACTCCTCTTTATATGTTCCCTATTTCAGACAATGAAAACAAGTATCCCACTATCTGTTCAAGTCAGAAATTTGGGCAATATCCTTGTCAGTTTCATCTCCCTTACCTCAGATATCCAAGCAATCCTCAGATCATTTCAATACTACCTCTTTAAAATACTTCATATCTACTTTCTCATCTCTATTCTACTATTACTTTCTTACATTAAATCCTTATTCTCCCCTAGACTATTGTTATAGTATCCTAGCAGATTTTCTTGGCCTTAAAGGTCAGTCTCCATTTACTATACTGAAGAATTATCTTTTAAAAAGGCAAAATATATTCATAAGGTTACTCTTTGAGAGCAAAGGGGACAAGGCTTTCTCTAATTTGGCCATTACCTATCAAGATAACCTCATCATCATTCCTTATGAGGATGTTCAAAAAAGATTCATGTAATAAATATATAATCAACTGCACTCAGTTACTGATAATAATTGTTACCATGTATAGAGGAATTACTAAGTGTTAGACACTGTGAAAAATGCTAAGTAAGGGGTTAATTTCACTTAAAATTTATGACAATGTTGTGATCCAGACATCATTTTCCTTATTTTACAGATGAGGAAATACAGCTCAATAAGGTTATCTGTCTAAAATAACAAGACTGGCAATTGACAAAGGCCGAGTTTTCTTCAAAAACTATCTGAATCCAAAGCTTACGAATCTGACATACAAGGCTTTAGACCCAGATCTCTGGAGTCAGATTACCTAAATTTGGTTCTCTGTTTGGAAACTTATTAGTAGTTATGATAATAAAAAAGAAACTATGCTGAACACTCAGAAAAGTTCCTGGTACTTGGTAAGTACACAAAAATGTTAGCAACTATTATTAGACACTTGGCTTTAAGGTTTTTTAGGACCTGAAAGAGTTAAATGGTTTTTAAAACCTCTACAATGATTGCTCTTCTCTCACCCACAATTGCTTTTCTATAGGAAACTTGAACAAGGAATCCTGCTAATCCTCATTCTGCATACAAGGCAGATTTTACCTGAAAAAAAAAAAAGGACTGCAGCATTATCTCATTAGGAATTCAAAACCACAATCACCTGCAGCCTCACAGTGAGAGCTTTTTTTTCCAAGTAATCATTTTGTGAGACAACTTGAAAGGCACAATTCCAGACATAGTTACTCATTTTGTATGTATGGGGCAGGGTATTATTGCAGGTTTTGTCTGTGGGGGAAAGGTAAAGGAGGAACCAAACTGCCTTCATGAGTGTTTGGAGAAAAGTATAGTACACCAATATTAAATAAATGTGTATGAGTAGTATTGGCTTTATGGCAAACATTCTCTCTCTCTCTCTCTCTCTCTCTCTCTCTCTCTCTCTCTCTCTCTTTCTCTCTCTTTCTTCTTCCTTTTTTTTTTTTTTATCTTAGCCCACTCTCTGTTCTTACAGCATGAGTGAATCATCTAGCATTATGACTGCCTGCATAATAGACAGCAGCAGTCTCTGTCTTTTCTGTCACTGCCAGCAGCCCTAAACTCCACGGGCACTTGGCCTGCTACCTGCTGAGTAGGCAACACAGTTGAATGACCCTGTCATTTGCTTTTTACCATAAGTGTATGTTCCTTTTCAACATCTTGTCCCAGAGCCTCCTGAAAAACAGTGCACTTCAGTTTGTAGTGATGAAATAAATTAACCATGCACACTCTGCACTTGCTTTCACTTCCTGCTTTTGTCTTAAGAATTAAAATAGTCCTCCTTTTCTTGACAGATTTTCACTAAAAACTACTTTCCTGGCCTTAACTCACTTTTCAGATATCATCATTCCCTTTTATCCCTTTCTCACTCTATAAGTTTATGTACAGCAGTTAAAACAGTTAATTCAAAAACATTTCTCACTCTCTTCCACTGTGCCAGACACTGCACTGGGCACTGAGAATTCAGGGAAGGATCAAACCCATTCCCTGTCCTGAGGAAATTACATGTCAGGAAAACGAGTTGTCATCTCTTAGGTAGCTTAATGCCATGGAAGCAGCGAAATTTGTAATCTGAAGTCACTTAGAGGTAGACATATCAAAAAGAACACATTATCAGAATGCTTTACTTTTAATTCAGGAGATAAACATCAACCCAATCTAATAACATTAAGTTTTCACAAATTGAATCACTATCACTATAAGATAAACCAGAAACAGTCAAGTTTTTTGTTTGTTTGCTTGACTAGAATTTCAAACAATTCTTATTCCATGCCAGTGTAATGGTTATTTTCGTTAATCTCAATATTATAGTGTCCATCAAAAAATTTTGACCCAATTCAATGTTTAATAATTAGGAACTTGTTCTTCCTCTGTAATGAGAATATGTTCTTTTTCACATATATAACATTATATCATACATAATACATAATATACAATATATACATATGTGTGTGTGTATGTGTGTATATATGTTATATATATTGTAGATGGTTCAGAGTGGATGAGTTGGGATGGAGGTTGGGTAAAGGGACATAGATACTATACTCTTGCACAATTTCCCTTAAATAAAAATCAAATATTTTTGTCTAAAGATGGCTAAGTAGTATGACTATGAGCCACAGTAAAGGTCACTAGGTTATCAGGAAAATAAATTGAACAGCCTATACGGATGGCTCTGGATAAAAATATAAATTATATGACAGCGATCTTCGATGCAGCCAATCTTAACCATCTTTTAAAATATTTGCCAGACTTTTTATTTCTTTTATCTCTTAGATATCAAATACCTTCCTGCTACACTTCGTGCTCCTCCATTACAGAAAAAGAAAGTACCATTTATACTAATAATTATCAATAAAGAAGTTTATATATCAAATATTCTTAGTCACCACTTTCTATAAATAATTGCATTTCAAAAGACCTTTGAGGAGGCACAATTTTCTAACTTCGTGTCTTTCATATTACATCATGAAGCTGGCTATTGTCCTTAGGTTAGTCCTTGTGAACTCATTTGATCTGGGTTCTGACTAACAGTTGTTTGAGAAGAAAATTTATTGTTTGCTGGGCTGCAAAGCACTTACTGGTCCCTAGTGAGCTAGTCCCAAGTAATATACAAATTAGTTGGTCAACATAAGTCCCCCTTGATTTACTAGTTCCTCATAGAAACACATCATATATTTGATGGTCATGAAGAATGAGCACCTGACCACGTCAGAGGAGTCTGAAACACAGACTCTCAGCCTTTTTTTCCATTATGTTTAAGAGAAGACATATCAACCATCAAAGATATATTGCCATATATAAGGCACTGATGTTCCAACTTTCAAGTTTTTTTAATTGAAATCTTTAGTAAGAAATGTATTTTATATCTTGAATAATTAAACACACACATATATGTATGCATTTTCAGACATGCATATGTATATGTATGTGTATGTGTATATGTGTATACATATTTATATGTATACATACACATACATAAACCAAAAATTTCACAAAGCAATACCCTTATTACTTGAGATGCACTCTTATATCTTCAAGTCTCTTTTATTCTATTTTAAAATAAAAAAAAAGAATTGTCATAAGCTACTAAATTGGTCACAATTTACTAGCAATAGCAATTTCGATCCACATTTGTAAAAAAAACACTGATGTTACTCATATAAGGTCATTCTGTTCCACACAAGAAACACAAGGTTCCTTGTTCTTACGAAGTCATGAAGCCTCCAGCCGACCTGCTCACTGCTACCAAATGATCTGAGTAGAAACTGGAGGTACCTCCTAATTACCTGACTTATTTCTAGGGAATGTGAAGAAAGAAAAAGCATATTTACTTGTCTATTTCTCCTACCAGACTAGAAATTTCTTGAAGTCAGAGACCCAGTCTATTCATTGTTGCAACAACTACACCACGCTCAACACTTAGTACTCAATAAATTTTTAGTTAACTAATTAATAATTTCTACTATTATCTGAATCATGCATTTCAACAGAAGACTTCAATGTCTTGAAAAGATGTAGCTAATACTGAAATTTCAATTAAGCCATATGTTGAGAAAAAGTTTGGGTAGGACATCAACAACCTTCTAATTGAAGAATAGTCTTGCCTTCATATCCTATCCCACTCTCTGTAATGTGTGCTTTCATGTTTTAAGTATATGTGAAATACTTCAATAATGTCCTTAGCTCAGTCTCAGAAAAAGAGGAGATTGATCCAAGAATTTTGTAAACCTGGCACCGGGTACCCTCAGAGGCTCTATAATACCTTCCTTAACTAAAATCTTTCTTTTCTCTATATTAATTTGTGTCCCAGGTGCTATTTTAAGATGTGTTTGCCATCCTTTCTCTTTCTAAATTGATTTTATCTGTGTGTACGTCTCTCCAACATGTTGTTAGCAGCTTGACATGAAGAAATGCAAATTTTTTAGTCTCCCCATGCCTGCATATTCGTCACACAACAAAAGCCATTGTCTAATTTTGTGAACTCTCCTTGAGAACTGCTCCTCTCATTTCAGCAGAATCTCTCTTCCTGCAGTGTCCCACTTGCCCAAATGTGTCAGAGCTGAAAGAATTTACATAAATGTGTTATTACAAAGGCTAGACAAATAAAAAAAGGCAAAACAAAACTCTAAAATTGAGATAATTAAGGAGAAAATTTAAAGCATCATCTTTTCCTTTTAAAGTGGTCAAACAGCATCACATCCATTCATTCAAGGAACTGATATGACAAATTTCCAGAAAGAAAATTTGTCATTCTAAACCTCAGTCAAATGCAGCTAGCTATTGGTTCTAACAAGTACCTTTCATTACTTGTTGCTTTTAAAACACATTTTTCTTTATGTTAACATAGCTACATAAGAAGCAGAACTGATTTCTTCTCTTCACGTGATTACATTTTGAAGCAGGATTTGCTGTTAATATGAACGTAGTTAAGAAACTGTTCTTGTTATAGGTCTCAATACTCCAAGTGGTTGCATTCTAGAGTACCACTAAGAAAAATAAGGAAATAGTTGGTAAGCTAAGTGGAAAGCTGATAAGTAACTAAGATGAGGATTTTTAAATATTTGTATGACATAATGAGCAAAAAAATAAATATTTCAGCAACTGTGTATGTAAAACAAACTTAGAGAAAGCTGGAGTCCATCAGAGCAAAAGGGGTGTGTGTGTGTGTGTGTGTGTGTGTGTGTGTGTGTGTGTGTGTAAATACTGTTGTCACGGGCAAGAAAAGAAGAGCTAAAGAAAAGCCCATAGATAGACACTAAGAAGAAATGGTCTAATGAAAAGAATGTCAGGATATCAAGAGGGGAGACTCGGAACAGAGTTTAGATTGGATAATCCAGTACAGTACTCTATTGTTATCAAGATAAAAGGTTATATTTGAGTAAAGGATTGTGGGGGGAAATTCATTTAGAATGCCTCCCCTTACCTTGTCCAGGTACAGATGTGAGTTATTCCTACATACAGAAGGATAAATCCAAAAGCAAAGCATAACACAATGGAAGATGATAAACATGTAGGACTTTTCACCCAAATGAAAATTTATAATTTTAGAAAATATCTTCTAGTTTTTCACCCTCAATAGGCTCAGATGAAAAAAAAATGTAAAAGACAACAGAGCGACATAACTTGGGATGCCACCAGGTCTGACTCAAAGTTTACAAAGTTGGTTCACTTTACATTGTTACCTCTTGCAAAGTACAGAAATGTTTTTTTTTCCTATGGCATACTAATACATTTCATGTGTTTGCTTATATTTACTTTAAGAAATAAGAACTGAGGCCGTGAATTTAATAGTATGTGATGGAGAAACCATAACTGAGGGTTGACTCATAGGGATAAAACTGAGGCATAAAAAGGAAAATCTGAGGGAGAGACATCCACACTGAGACAAGAGGAAAACTACATTTTAACATAGCATACTCAACCAGCATCCTAGAAGAGGTCTAGGAGTCTTTGTCAAGAATTCTGAGGAACCACATGAGGAAGGCTGTTGTTTTTGAGTCCTTCAAAATATTAAAGATCTACCTGAATAGCCTGGTTTTCTTATATAATGAAGGTCATGTCTGACGCTTTTAGAACCCCTTCCTTGATATTCAGTGAGAACCATTATCATTGCCCCCTAGAAATACAGGGGATGGCATGTCTTAAAAACATAGTGGAAATGTTCTTTTGTTTTGTTTTGTTTTGAACAGATAAAATGTTAAATATTTTATCTAGCTGCTAATTATCTTAGATTTTAAAGAGCTGACACAAAACCTCTATTTTTGAAATAGCAACAATTTATGAAATACAATATTAATAATCAAAAGGAGAACCAATGTTAATTCCAGTTATTTAAAGAAGTTCGTACCTCCCCCATTAACTCAGATTCATTAAAGTGGCAGCTTAAATGTCACTTAGCAAAGAGATTTTTCCTGACTACCCTGTCTATAAAAGCACCCCATCACTTTCTATATCCTTAGCCTAATTTTATTTTCTTTTTTATTTATTTTTATTAAATTTATTGGGGTGACATTTGTTAATAAATTTATATAGGCTTCAAGTGTACAATTCAATAACACACCATCTGTATTGTCCGTTCACCACCAAATCTCCTTCCATCATCATATATTTGACCCCCTTTACTTTTATCTACCACTCCCCCTCCTCTTTCTCCCTCTGGTAACCACTAAACTTGTAATTGTTTGTTTATTGTGTTTTTGTTGTTGTTGTTGTTGCTGCTTTCAGTTTTATATTTCACATATGAGTGAAATCATATGGTTCTCAACTTTTTCTGTCTGATTTATTTCGCTTAGCATGGTAATCTCCAGATCCATCCATGCTGCCACAAATGGAAATATTCCATCTTTTTTCTATGGCTGAGTAATTTTATTTTCTTCATGGCACTTTTCATACCTGATATTATATTTTTGTCTGTTTCCCACATTATACTATAATCTGCATGATGGCACATACCTTATTTTTGCTTACCACTATATCTCCAACACCCAGGGCAGTTCCTTTGAACATAGATACGTTTGAAGAGGAATACAAATTAAAATTGAAGAGCTTCATACCTAAAAAGTGTAACTGACAAGATGTTTAGCCTAGAATGAGAATGTAGTGAAACTTGAAGGTGCTTGACAGAATGGGAGAATTGGGAGGCATCAAAAGTCTATATGGAAGACTGAAGAGTGGAAAGTGAGAAAGTAGATAAAGTGGAAAGATATAAGAATGTGATAAGAGAGAACAGTTTCAGGATTCAAGATTTTAGAGCTTGCACTCTTCCAAGTTTACAAGGCCCAAGACATGGCAATGAGAGGGAATTGCAGGCATGTTGGTGAGAATCTTCGATGAAATATAAAATAGGTATCAACTCGGTAAAGCTAGGTTCTTGGACAGGTCATCACAATAATTTTGAATTTGCCAAGAACAAATTTTCTCAGGATGACAGAAGAATAAGTAAATGGGAGACTGTGAACTGCCAAATCTCCCCCTAGAGATAAGTAATGCCCAAGATATTAGCTAAAAAAGTGAGTCTAGGAAACGTGTGAGCAAAAGGTAGCAGCTTCAAAAAAGGAAAGGTTGGAAAGCAAAGTGGTAGAAAAATTGTCTAGAATTTGTAAGGCTTTCAGCTTCACTCTTCTACAAGTCAAACATTCCCCAATATCTTCCATCTGTCACTTTGGTTTAGAATGCACGTAGCTCAAACATCTCTCCCTCCACAGAGTCACATTTTACCTAGTCTTTAGGATTCGGCTCAGGTGTCACCATTTCCAAAAAATTCTATTGACTTCCTCAGTATGACTAGGTTAAGTGTTCCTTTTTTGTGCCTATCACTAAAATCCACTAACCACAATTTATTTTAATGATCAGCTTACATGTATATTTCCTCCACTAGGACCATGTCATAATAACTGTTCTATCCTTAGTTCCTAGTAGTGTGTGACACATAGTAGGCATTGTATAAATGTGAGTTGAATGAGTGTTATATCTAGTTAAGTTCAATTTTATTAAGGTTTTGCTTCACTGAATCTCATGTAAAAGCCCCAATACATAGCAAAAATTACCACTAATTTTCTCTTTATTTCATAAACTACTTCTAAGTTAGAATTTTGGCCTATAACTTGGTTTAAAAAGAAAAACCTCAGGTCTACACCTAGAAAGTTTGATTAGATGGTTTAGCATGGATCTCCAAATTTATTTTTAACAAGTACTCATATAATCTGATACTTGTAATCTGAGCAACAAATTTTGAAAAACATTCCCTTAAAGAAAATGTTTGAGATAAGACTAGGTTAATGATGTATAAAGAATGTTTTTAAAGACATATTTGGTATGACTGTTTTAGCATTTTTCATTTCTGACATGTATTTTTTTCATAACCATGGTCTAGTCATGTTAAAGTTAGTTTTATAAGAATGTTTTATAAATATCTATAAATACTAGTTGAATGGTTGATATTATAGTGTCTCATGCACAAAATTAAAATACTTGTAGCTGTAATTCAGAACAAAAGTCCAACATGACTGGATTTTGATTTTTTTCAACAGCTTTATCCAAGCATCAATAGTGAAAATAGCAAGATATCAGAAATTTTGTTCAATAGTTCATAGAAACATAATTATTTGATTAAATAAAACAAATAAATTTTTCATGATCAGTTATTTTTATTACTATTATGTAATATGATAGATATATAAAAAAGCGAGGAAAACATATATACTCATGTATTACCACCCAGCTTAAGAAATAAACCATTATAATTACAATCATACTCTGGGATAATACTCTTTAATCAATTTTCCCTCAGAAGTGGTCAATATGCTGAAGCTGGTGGTCATTCCCATTCATAACTTTCTATTTTTGTCAGTAATGTATTTATCCATAAACAAAACATGAAGTTGTTTATACTATTTCATTGTACATCTATATGGGATTATAATTTTTTCTCTTTCTCCTGTTAATGTTGCAGCTTCTTTTTTCAACTTAGAGTTTTAAGTTCACCAGTTTTAATCTCCCAGCTCCAACATCTTTTACATGCTCCTAATTTGTCTAGCTTCCTTTTAACAAACTTGAAAATTTCCCCACTCTCTATTGCCACCATCAATTTTTCTTAGCTCTTTCTACATTCTAATTTACAGAAAGCCTTTTTGACAATTGAGTGTTCAAAGTAGACATGCAAATGATTTTTCTATATATAAAAAATGAGTTTCTTAATTTTTATTTATAGAAACTTTTTTAATACACCTGGAATTAAAAGGGTCATCTGCTTTGGTATACAGCCATAGTAACTGCACTTCAAGGAGTTAAAAGAAGTGAAATATTATCATGTTCTTGGGAGGAAAACCATAAATATCTATTAAATAACACTAATGACTACCACACCAAGAAAAGTTTATTAAACAACTAGGTAGTTGAAATACTTGATAGAATCAATCAAGTTATGAAGTGACAATATGTCAAGTAGGATTCAGGACCTAGCCCACAAGATGGACAAGATTTCAGAGCAGACTGGAGAGGAAGCCAATTAAGGCTCAACTTTTTATAAGATCAGACCCATCACCCATAGATGGATTCCTGTGCTCAATATCTTTTTGCCCCACCAACTCCACTCTCTACACTTCTCTACACTTTGCTTTCTGTCCTGGGAGTCTAGATTTTATGGCTTACATCAATAGACCCCCATGCCCTCTGACTTCCAGTTGGGTTTGCCAAAAAGGAGCCCTGGAAGGAAATAGCAGGTTAAAAGATCAGTGAGCCCCTAGTATTTATTCTTCTAGCTCTTTCCCTGTGAGGTCAGTTCAGGCTTACTGTGTCCCTTAAACTCTCTTGCCAGCAGAGGCAATTCCTCTACACAAAACCTTTCCAGGAATGGTTGTTTCACAAAATGGAATTATTCCTCCTTGTGAGTCACCACCTATCTGTGTCTTCGGGCCGATAAAAGTATGTGGAGGACATGTATGGAAATGAATTATAAGGATGCTAAACCAAGGTAAATTAAATTTGATACTCACAAAGGGCTAAATGCATTAACATGAGTACATTCACTTAGGATTCAGCATGTAATATACTCACTCAAGAACCTGAGGGTAAGCATTAGCAGTGCTAGATTGGCTATTTGAATTCAGGACCCAAGGATGTCCTACAATTAATGAGGTAAAAATGCTAATATTTTCCTGGTATACACTGGAACAGTGGTTCTCAAACAGTAGTCTGTAGACCAGCATCATCAGCCTAATCTGGAAACATGTTAGAGTTGAAAATTCTTGGGGACTACCCCAGAATTATTTACTCAGAAACTCTTGGCATAGGACCTAGTAATGCATGGTTTAACAAACCCTCCATGTGATTCTGATGCACACTGATGTTTGAGAACACTGTACTTGGAGGAAAGAGGGCAAAGGCCCAGAGAAATGGGAATGTTGGGATGGACTCATTATAAGTGATCTTCTCAACTCTGTAGTAGCTGAACTCTGTAAGTCAAAGATAACAACAGGGGGTGTTGTGGTAGATTTTGGTTCCCTGATGTCAATGGGATTAATGGGATCCTGGTATGTTAGAGGTCAAGTAGTAGTATTTTACTATCAGAAATAAGGTACATGCTACTTCTTAATAAGCCAAAGAACATAATGATAATCACAGTATTTTGACCTAAAGCAAACTGTGGCAATGGCAAATTGGTCACAGAGTACCTAGAAATTAAATACCCTGACAGCCTACTAAGTTGTTAGTGGATAATAATGGTGGAAACATTTCAAATCAAGTTAGAAGCCTAACTTGAGTCACCATAGTAGAGACCTAGGGCTTCTCTAAATCCTCAACTTCAATCGGGTCAAAGCCCTTCAATTGAGGGCAAACTGTGAACCTTTGAAGAGAAATCCGGCAATGTGTCCATACTCTTCTTACACCATGACCCCTCCTTCAATCCTTCTCCACTGAGACCTGTACCCATTAACCCAAGTAACTGTGCACTGGGAGAAGAAAAATATCCTGACTTCCTGGGTATTAATAGCTACTTACCTGAAATTTAGGGTGATGCCTAGAGAAAAAAAAATACCACTGTAGTCCACTGGTCAAAGTAGGGGCTTAGTGAAATCAGGTGAGAGTTGGAGTCTTGGCCCACATCTATTTTATAATACATCTATTTGTAATGTAGACTTGTTCTGTTATTTCCCAGGTTGCAGAATATATAATAGGAATAGATATATTAAGTAACTGGAAGAATTTCACAATGGCTCCTTGTCTCATGTAGTTAAGTTGAAATACTTTATAGAATTGATCAAGTTGTGAAGTGATAATGTATCAAGTGGGAGGGCTATTATGGTAGAAAAATAGCCTCATGGAAGGTTATTATGGTAGCAAAAGTGAAGCGGAGGTCTCTTCCAAGATAACAAACCAAAAGCCCTTGGAGAATTTCAGAGATCAGTGCTACTATCAAAGACTTTAGAAATGAAGGGGAAATGATTCCTGTAACACTCCCATTCATTGCACTTATTTGGCTGGTGAAAATCCAGAATAATCAGGAGGTGATGCCAAATGTAGCTGTGGTTTCAAATATGGTATATTTGCTGAAACAAATCAACACAGCCCTTCAAATCTAGTATGCAGATACTTGTAAAATATTTTTCTTTATCTTATAATAAGTAAGGAATACAGAAACAGTTTACATTTACATGTCATGGACAATGATATACTATTTATTGTATCACATCAGAACTGTGAACTCTACTGCTTCCAGTCACAAAATAAATAGTCCAGAGGGACTTTGATCATCTAGGCATCTCATAGAATATCATTTTGGCCCATTAGATTAATAATATTATGCTAATTTGACCTACTGAGTAGGAAGTAGAAAACACTTCCTATTAGATCATTTCCTATCAAACTTCACTGGTGAAGAATCATTTTTTTAATTTACAATTTTTAAAATTTTAAAATAATTTATTTCTTTAATTTTATTAAAGATCAATACTTTTGTAAAATATTATAAACATAAATCACTAGAAAATATTCACGTAATTGGATGTTGAAAATATGCCAAATTGCTATATAATTTTTTAAACATCATAATCAATTTCCATATTTATTCCATAACAGATCAATAGTAAATAGTTTAGGAATTGACATGAGCCCATGGACTATACTTTAAGTAGCACTGCCAGAGAGTAGGAGATAAACTATGCAAAAGTTCAAGACCTGTCATATTAATGAAGCTTCTAGGAGTCCAGTGGTTTGGGGTATATTGGGATATTTTCTCCCAAAATGAGAGACAAGTTGCTTTATCTTTTACCACTCACCACACACACAAAACAAATAAGCATAATGCTTTGTGGTCCTTTTTGGTTTGGGAAGCAATGTAAAACACATGTGTACTGCTCTGACAGAGTCATTGGCAATCTGTAAATCTTCTAATTTTAACTGGGTTCTAGAAAAGAATGGACACTCCAATGATTCCAGGTTGCAGTGCAACATACTTCACTACTAAGGCTTATGAATCAGAGGTGCTAAAGGAATGGAAAGTTTCTGTCAAAGAAAGAGATGTTATGTGGAGCCTCTGGCAAACCCTAATAGGAAGATAATAACACAGAATCTTTTGGTCTAGGAGAAAGATCTTACCCTATTCTGTTCTCCATTTTAGAATCAGTTCTTGGCTTAAGCATGGGCCTTAGAAGAGACTTCTTGTTCATCATACACTGGTGCTGATTCACACAATCATGAATTTGGATGTGTACAGCAGCATTTCATTATAAAGTGGAAGTGGTATATATCTGGCCTAAACAAATCTGGGAAGAAATGTAAAAATTATGAGCAGATGATTCAATCTGCTTGATATTTATCCAAATGAATTGAAAACATGTCTACACAAAAACTTGCACATGGATTTTTATAGCAGCTTTATTCATAATTGACAAAACTTGGAAGCAACCAAAATGTCCTTTAGTAGGTGAATGAATAAATAAAGTGGTACATCGGACAATGGAATACCATTTAGTGCTAAATGAAATGATCTAGCAAAGCATAAAAAGACATGGAGGAAACTTAAATGAATGTTACTAAGTAAAAGAAGCCAATCAGAAAAGTCTACATATATGATTCCGACTATATGGTATTCTGAATAAAAACAAAACTATGGAGATAGCAAAATATCAATGGTTTCCAAGGATTAGGTGGAAGGGAAGAATAAATAGGCAGAACACAGAGGATTTTTACAGCAGTGAAACTATTATGTATAACATAATGGTGGATACGTTTGTACAAACCCACAGACTGTACAATATCAAGAGTGTACTCTAATATAAACTATGTGTAATAAAAATGTGTCAGTGTAGATTCATTAATTGTAACAAATGTACCCCTCTGGTGCTAGATGTTAATAGTGGGAGAGGCTATGTGTATGGGAAGAAAGAGGATATATGTGAATTCTTTCTTCTTTCTACTCGATTTTGCTGTGAACCTAAAACTGATTTATAAATGAAGTCTATTAAACTTATGAGAAGATATCTCAGATGCTCATGGTACCTGGTTATACTGCTTTACCACCTCTCCCTCAAACACATCTGTTACCTAATGTAGAATTTTGTACAAGTAGTTAATGAGGAGGAAAAGCATGGGCCTAATTTATAGATGGATCTGCATGGTAAGTGAATACCACCTAGAAGGAATGTCTGTGAAAGTCACTGATGAAGGGGAATCCTTCCAGTGGGCAGAATATTCCACAGTATATCTAACTTTGTACAACAGTGGAAGGAGAGATGGCCTGTAGTATGAATGTACATCAATTTGAGCAAAGTTTAACAGGTTGGTTAGGGATTAGAGAGATCAGAATTGGGAAATCAGTAGTAAGGAATTCATGTTGGGTAGGGGAGAGATATTTAGATAGATCTCTTTGAATGAGCTAAATGTGTGAATAAATCCATAGTTTATGAAATACTGACAACCAAAGGGCATCAATATAAGAGGAGACTCTCAATAATTAGATGGGCAGGATGACCTGCTCTTTTAGTTAAACAAGCTCTTTCCCTGGTCTTCCTGATGCTTATTCAGTCAGCTCTTGTACAAAGTATATATGGTGGCTGAAACAGTGGCTATGCATGCGTTCAAAAATATGGTTCTTTTATTGCCAGAGCTGACTTGGCTACCACCACTTCCGAGTGCCCAATCTGCTCACAGCATAGGCTAATGTTCAGCCCCTAATATGGTATCATTTCCAATGGACCAGCAGGCTAAATGGTATCAGAGTGATTATACTAGACACCTCTTCTTATAAGGGAGGCAACACTGTCCTTGATGAAGTGGACACATATTTTGGATATGGATTTTCCTTCTCTGCCTGGAAATATTGTGCCAGCACCACTGTTCATGGACTTATAGAATACTTTTACCGATTGACATGGTATCTTACATAATATTATCTCTAACCAGGGGATACATTTTAAAGCAACAGTCTCACACCCACAGAATTCACTGGTTTTATTATGTGTCTTTTGTGCTTTACTGAAGATTCATTTGTATGACAAATAGGGGAAAACAACATACTGTTCTAAATGATGCCATATATGCTTTAAACCAGTGGCCAATAAATTATGCAATTTCTCCCATAACCAGGAACTAAGTGGTGGGTGGGAGTGGCCCTTCTCACTATTAAAGCTCATAATATACTTGAAAAAATTTTATCCTAGTGTAAAATTGAGGATACTTTCACCAGGCAACAAGGTCAATGATCTGATGAATGGGAAGCTGAGAACACTTCATGACCTTTTTTAAGATCTTCATGCCACAAAACCAATAGGCAAAGAAGGGAGTCACTGTAGTGGACTAGGGTCATTGACTCTAATTTTAAGAGGAAATTTCTTTGTTGCTACACAATGGGAAAGGAAGATTGTGTTTGGAATCCAGAGGCCTCACAGTTGTTACTTCCTTGCCCAATTGTCCTCATCAACTGAAAACTGCAACCATCCCCCCAAAAAAGTACCACAGGACTCAGATCCTTCAGCAATAAACATTTGTTGCACTCAACCGGGTAAAGAACCTCATCTATCCAAGTGCTGGCAGAAGGTAAAGGGAGCACAGAAGGAAAGGCAAACTTATGGTTACCAATTCAGCCTTTTAAAAGTTAGAGGAGAAAAATGTAGCACTATGCTTTGTGTTCCTTTTTTCTCCTCTCCCACATGCCACCTGTCTTTAATAAATAATGTCAGTAGTGGCTGACATGTTAGGTGGTATATGGTCAAAATGACATCACCCTACAATGATATGGTAACTTGTGTGACTTCATGCACTCGTTTTGGTGGAGACATGAAATTTCCATTCAGATGAAGGACAAGAATGAATACTGAGGTGCAAAAGAAGTGGACAGTGCTAGTTGTCTTTCATTTGCCCCTCTAACTCCACTCTCCACCCTTCTTCAACCTGTTCTGGGACCTAGAAAGCTGACCTATATGCACTGTATTGACAAGATCCCATGACTTCTAAATTCCAATTGGATTCAGCTGATGGAGAACCAGGACCAATCAGAAGAAAGGAAGGAAATGAGATCAGGGCATTTGTTCTCTGAAATGTCAGCTCAGGCTGACTATGACTATAGTATGTTCAAGGTTTTCTTCAATATACAACTCTCACTTTCATAGTTCCAGTCCCTACAGGCCTAGAACAGCTCATTGTTACTACCCCCAGGTTACTGCACTCTCCCATGTGGTTCTCCTACACTCTGCCAGCACCTTTGTAAATAGCACTTTTGTAAATAAATACTTTCAAATGACCCTAATTTGTGTGTGCTATCTGTTAAATGATTGAGTCTCTTATCGATACAATCCCCTGGGCAATGCATTTAGTACATCAAACTATATGATCAAACTATATATGTCAGGGTGGATATGTGCCAGATACCTATATGCACTTTTCTAAAGGGTTGTTCTGTACATGTGCATATATGGATATATATTGCAAGCAATCAAATTTTGTTCTGCTACTTGATTGCAATTGTCTTTTAGAATTTGATTGTTAAAGATTTATTCAAAATTACAAAGGACTATTGGACATATAGAAACCATTCATATGGGATTCTTGGTTAGGTCCAGAAATATGTGGCCAGCAGGCAGGAGCAGTGACTGCTTAATAGCCATAGAATAGCATTTTTTAAGTTTCAAATTTTTTGGTTGATATTCATTTTTCTATTTTTATTTTGTTTTTATGTACTGGAATATTATTGTTTTGAGTTATACTGGGCCATGAATTTTATTCACTGCTTTCTCTACTGTTCATTTGTAATAGATGTAATGGAGTTTTAACTATTGTTCTGTTGTACTGGTAAAACCTTTATCTGAGTAAAGAGGCTATAATAAGAGAAAACATGTTCTTGTGGATTGTATCTGAAGATCTAGATAAATTAATCCTATGAAAGTTGAGGTAGGGAGTAAATTTGATCCATCTTAAAAACAAATTTAGGTAAACTAGTTGAATAAAGATTAGAATGTAAGGTAGATGTGTTGAAAATGAGATATACTGATACTTAAATAATTAAGGATTTTTTGGGGGAGGGGCATTGAATAAGAGAATTACAATTACCTTTGTAAAAGGAGACAATCTGTACCATGAAGGGGAGATGGGAGAAAATGAAGTCTTAAAAAATATAGGGAACTTATTTTATTATTTGTACTTTGGTGATAGATCCATATGAATATATATACATATGTAATACAAAAGAGTATAAAGAACTGGAGGTGGGATATGATATTGAGATGCAAGAGATATTTGTTGCTTTTGTAATGGAATAGATGGGAACATATGAAAGGTGGAGAGTTTTAAAACTTAGGTCTTATTAATTTTGGGTTACTTTCTCTAAGGCCTGCCCATTGACTCTAAATTTAGCATTAAATTTCTGCACCTAAGTTTGCAAATAAAGTTTATGGCAACAGCTGAAGCATGGACTAAATCAAAACCAAGTAATTTATGCCAAGCCTCTGTTTCATGGCATTTAATGTCAGCTATATAACTGTGTTTAGGTAAAATGATTGGCAGCTAAGATCTGGCCTGGGTTCTGAGTTGGGATGAGAGGGAGATAACTTCATGGCTATCGATGGACAACTGCAACTGTCTATGTATAGAGAAAACGTGGTAATACTTATATGAAAAAGGACTTCTAAGTCCGGAGACAAAGAAATATATACTTATTTTACATATATGCACCAACAATCCTACCATGAGATTGGGGAAATAACTTTGTTCAGTGTGAGACCTGATCATCTACAGCAGTTCTTCAGAGAATGGGGGTGCTGTCTTTTGGCCACACTATGTATTTGAATCCTCTAGGTTCATACAATGCTGTCAAAAGAAGGGATGGACAACAGGTAAAAAACCATTGATTTTTAGTATAAACTAGAAGGTTTCGGAGATATCCTTTAAAACTATTCCTGTTTTTTCATGAAATGCTATGTAGTCAGACCCCTTAAGTAAAAAAATAAACACTTTCCTGAGTTGTAAGAATTATTATCTACAGCTCTTTGATGCAATTTCAGAGTCTAAAACTATCATGGGATAGTCTTAATGGTGGGAACACTAACCTCATAGTCTGCAGGCCTATCACACAGCACAATGTACAAACCAAATGCAGAAACTCTCAAACTTTCAGACTTTCCTCCTGTGTGGAGAATAACCAGGCTTTTACAAGATCATATTTCACTGGCTATTCTTAGATAGTATTCTTTTTAAAAATATTTGATCAAGATTGTTTGAAAAATAAAGTCCATGAAAATATTTGTTAACTTAATATAAACACTTTGATACAAATGGTTATTTTCATGGTTAATAAGTTGGTTTGTATTTATATTTCACAAGTTTCCATAAGCTATGGCATTTTGAATTCTAAGATAGCAGAATGGGTAATCATTTTACAGTATGTAACATAATTCTATAAACTTTATTTCAGCTCGAATACAAGGAAAAAATAAAAGATTTACTACCCTCACGCAGGCAACAAGATGCTAAAAATAACTAGCAATAAGGTCATTTATAATAACATTATTAATCATAAAAATCATTTGATTTTAGTAAACAGCTTCTGGGAAAACAGCATATAGAGTTTTTAATTATGCCATTCGATGTAGTAGCATATTGGAGGGAATATTAGCATATCCATAGTCCTCTTGAAACACTTCTACTCTTGCCAAAATTCTGAGCACAAAATCGTACTCAACTTGTGTTAATGTTATCAGCCTCCATCATAAAAATTGTTTCAATTGCTCTCTCATGAATCCTTATTTGAACATTTTTATCTCCAGAAAATATAATCTCTCAAATAGCCTGCAATATTTGAAGCAGTACAAGTCAGATTAATGATACCCAACATAAGTATGGAGGTGGTGTTTTTCCTGGTTCCAGCAGAAATTTTGTATGCACTAGATTTTCTTTCATATTTTCTTGGTATATAGTTCTTGATACATGCTACAAAATGGATGAACCTTGAAAATAGTATAATAAGTGAAAGAAGGCAGCCACAAAAGACCACATATTGTATAATTCCATTTATAGTAAATGTCCAGAAGAGGGAAAACTGTAGAGACAGAAAGCATGTCAGCAGTGGCTTAGGGCTGGGGAGGTTGGGTGGTAGTAGGAATGAGAGAATATGGAATTTATTTTTGAGGTGATTAAAATGTCCTAACATTGATTGTGGTTTTGCTTACATATTTATGAGTATACTAAAAAACATTGAATTGTATATTTTTAAAAGTTGAATCATATGGCATGCAAATTATATTTCAGTAAGTTGATTAAAAACTGAGGTTACGAGCTTATGCATAGCATCTAATACATTGCATTTATTCAGATTGTTCTTTCTTCCAGGGTCTGACCAACTAATTCAATTTAATGAAAATCATGAGACACCTATCATATGCAGAACATTGTGTACCATTATTCTCCATTATTCTAAGAGATAAAAGATGAAACAGCTTCTACCTTTGAAGAGGTTAAAATATAGTAGTGGGGATAACGGTATAATGATGTTGATGGTGAAGATAGGAGTAGATAAAAGAATAACATTTATTGAGCATTTACTATGTGCCAGGGACTGTATTAGATGCTTTAAATGTTATTTTGTCTTCTTTGCATAATAATCCTAGAGATAGATACTATTTTTTTCTGATTTTTTCCCCTCAATCTGAGGAAACTGAGGCACATTGAGGTAAACTAACCTACTTAGAGTCACGTATCAAGAAATGGCACACCAAGAATTTCAACCTAGTGCTTAGTCAAGAGCAAGTACTCTTAATAAGTAGAGTACATAAGTACACAAAATACATAATACAAAGTAAATGTCATGAAAGAGTCAAGTAAAAGTGATGGAGAAATTTGAAGAAAGAAAACATTTTGTTTGGAACTCAGGAAGGACTAGGAAAGTCAGTTCAGCTCTGAAGTACATAGACATGTTTCATTTGGCTACAATTTTTATGAGTCATAAAGCAGCTATAAATCTACATCAGAATATTGCTTTTTTGTAAAATAAACATTATCAAAAAGGATATGACTATAGAGTTACAATGTCAAAGGTACAACTTTCTCAAGATAAATTTATAATCAAAGGAACTATCACAAAATACAAAACCAGAACCCCAAATTTTATGCATTCTCCTTACCTCCAATCTAATCTTCATCTTCAAGCTAAGATCTTTCAAATTCTTTTTGTGATTGCAACTACATTCCTAATCTAGATTGTATTGTTTTCCCTCTCTCCCATCTACTTTCTTATTGAATTCATCACTGCTTCCCTTTCTACAGTCAACGTTCGTTGAATGTTGTGGCTAAAGCTATTATTCTTAGAGTTACATAAAGCAAATTACTAATAATAACTTTAGTGATTTTCACATAAGGAATATATTTTTCACTCAGTCTGGAGGATACATATTAAATGTTCGCTTAAATCTATTTAGTTTATTGTCTACATATTCCCATATCACTTTTCTTTACCATATTGTCTATATTTATATGTATAAAATAGCATTCCTCTTCTTTATCAGGACCCCATGAGTGCTTTTTAAATTTCCTTCACAAATCATTTATCAGAAGATTGTTTGGGCTACAATCAGAGGGATAATGAAACTTTGTTTCCTATTTTGTCAGCATTGCTGATAAGCATGAAATATTATGCTAGACTACTCTCTTCCTTAGTTATTACATAAAAATCAATGCAAATGAACTAACATTTCCTTCTACTATGCATAAAAGATCACCTCTGAATCTGCAGACCACTTAGATGTGATAGAAGATATGTGAGTTATTTTATGTAAATAATGAAATAAACATTCTAGAGCCCTATGTTATTAGTCAGATTAGGTTAGGTGATGCTATAGCAACAAAGAAGACCCCAAATCTCAGTGGCTTAACATGTAACAGTTTATTTCTTACTCTGAAAACATTCACTGCAAGTCCATCAGCTCTCCAGGGGAGGTTCTTTACAGACAGTGACTTAGAGACCCAGGTTGCATCCATCTTGTAGGTATGCCAAGTGGAGCACATTGCTTTCAGGTCACTGTAGCAGGTAATGAGAGAGCTGTACGATCCACACAGACTTTTATCACTCCAGTATCAAAACAACACATCACTTCTGTTTACAGTCTCTCTGCAATCCTTCTGTTAGAAATAGTCAAATGGCATAGCCTAACTATAAGGGACTGGGAAGTGATGGGAACACATAGATATTTAATAATTTTTGCCACATTCTACAAATAATATAAGCTTTTTCCATATTTTATTGAACAACAATTTTGAAAAACTCTATATGGATACAAAATACCCCTTAAATATAATAATTTTATATAGATATAGATATATTTTTAGGAAACAGATAATGTTATGAAGCTTACATTTGGCATTACATTTATACTTTTCCATGACCCTTACTGAGAAATTTTGTCATTTCCATTTCAAAACTTTTGGGAACCAATATGTTATTTATCTACTATACGTTTTGTATAATTATAATTGCTTGTGATTCAAGAGAGCTGACATGAAATCTATTTAAAAAAATAGCTATTGACTCTCTCATGATGCCAAAATATTTTGTATATATGACATTACAAATAACATATCCTCTGTAACAGGTGTTTTTTGAGGCATCAATTTATAATCCACATTACTTAATATAACATATAAAAATGTAAAGTAAAAATAATTTTCAACTCATTTCAGCATTAGTGATAAACGTGAATCAGCAACAGAAATGAGGTACCAAATATTAGTAAAACATGACATAGGAAGATCAATGATATCATTATCTCCTAAATTTAACTTGTATTTTAATTCAATGTTAATGCTTAAGACAACAAACTTTTAAACAGCACATTTACTAAGAGTGTGGCAGTAGTTTTATGTTACAAGACACACAGCATACAAGAGACCTGGCACTCAACTTGCTTACAGTAAACCAGCTTCAATATGAAGGCATTAAATATTTTTTAAAAACCTTCTTTTTACATGCTAAGTATTTTGGCAAGTGTGCAATTAAACACAGTAATTAAATTAATATGGTAAGATTAAGAAATTACAAACTTGAAACTTGTATCTTAAGCATAAATCATAAAAAAAAGGATTATTGGTTATATAGAACATCCCTGGATAATCAAAACTTAATAGTATAAAACATGCAAAATATTTCAGAATCTTTATTAATCAAAAAATACCAGGGTCTATTTAAAATTATTCCCCTCCAAAGGGTATCAAAGTTAATTCAAATCATGTAATATTCTAATGCTAAATACTATTCAGTACTTTGAAGTAGAGGTAAATTTCATAGAATTGGGGGCTTACTTATACTACTAAGTTGCTGTCTTTCTTGTTCACTTGAAACAGCATACAACAATATCTCAGAATTTAACTAAGAAAAGAATGGCTGCTGCACTGGCAAAAATAGAATGTGTAAGGATCAAAGGCACACTACTCAGCTAGCCAAAGTGATAGCAAACACTTTTTTCCCCCACAAGCCCTTTCCCCATGTAAACAAAAGTCTCTTAAGGAGAAAAGTAAACTAAACTAAACTAATCTTCAAAAGTAAGTATTTTAAGACATCAATGTTAAGTCCATGCTTCAAAAATGTCCACTATAGTTGTCTGGATATTTCAGATTGTATTTTAAAAATGTATCCAAATTAGATAATTTGAATATTAGATATACTTTGTCAAAATTTCTTATCTAAAACATTTTACTTTAATGGAAAACGTTTTAACCACTAGTGTGACAACAGCATTTTAGTTCTCAGAGTAATTAATACACTGGAAGGAAAAACACACAAACAAAATCCTATATTTAAGCTGCAGGCAACAATTATGGCCCTTTTTGGCACAGTGGCATTTGACTGGCAACTCAAAGTCCAATAATAATTCTATTAACACAGGGAAACTCATGCATTTTGGTAAATGTGCCCTAACATTCACAGTTGAAGTTCACTTTAGATCTTGCTTTTTTTTAAAATAGGGAAATTTTGCCTTTTTTCTTGATGTGATCCTGACTTATGACTTAATTCGACTTCTTTTTCTTCTTCTTACTATGTTTTTTGTGCTTCTTCTTCTTCTTCTTCTTTGCTTTTTCCACTGCCCTTTCTCGTTCTTCACACCTTCTCTTCTTTTTGGCTTGAACCTCTTCTTCATAATCTGATTCTGATGAGGACTCCAATGATAAAGGCTTATCTTCAGGATAAGTCTTCTTTCTTTTTTTACTGACACTTCTAATATATTTTTCTTTCTCTGTTTCATCCTTTGACTTCTTTTTCTTTTTTCCAGATTCCTTGCTCTCTGATTCAGATTCATATGTAGAGCTTTCTGATGACTTGTGTGAATGGCTCTTCTTTTTCTTTCTCTTTTTTCCTTGTTTCTTTTCTTCATTTTCAGAATCCGAAGAGCTGCTTGAAGAATCAGAGCTTGATGAAGACGAAGAACGACAAGATTTCTTCTTTTTCTTTTTCTTTCTTTCTCTTTTTTTGGATGAACTCTCATTTCCACTTAATACTTTCTCTCTGCTTTTTTCTAGTTCTTTCTTCCAATTCTCATTCATTTTTTCTTCAAATTCAGCTAAAGCCTTAGAGCCTTTCTTTTTATTTTCTAATTGTTTCTTCACTTCTTCCCATGTGGGCCTTGGTCGATTGAGATAATCTTGTATTGTTGGGCCTGCAGACTGACTTGGGCCCCTCCATCTGGCCATTGCTATAGGATTCATATAGGCTACCCTATTATCCCGCTTTCCCATGGTGCCTAATGGTTCCCAGAGCAGACTCTCAGTTGCTAAGAATACAGTTAGACACCCTCTTTAAGTTCTTCAACTGCTGGTATACCAACTGGGCTCCATTCTGTGAGAGAAGCAGATGGAATGATTACTAAACAACTTTAATGTAAGATAAAATAAACATATAAGTTTAATGGTTCACTGTCTATCACAGTACAGTAGAAAATTTCAAAATCTTAGATTTTGAGGACAAAGATTTTTACATATTTTAGACATTGTGTATAAATATAACGAAGTGTCTGATATACCTTATATACCTTTGTTATCTAAAATTTTTAATAAGCATTCCCTTTATATTGTATAATATGTACTTTTTTTCTTTCATTCTGCCTTATATGGTACAAAGAGAGAGAAAACTTTTATTGCTAAATTTAATACCAGGCAGACCTCTCCAACTTACAAAAGTGCAGCACAATCTACTCCATTCTTTGATAGAAATCTAGAAATTCAGAAACACCTGAAAAAAATCCTTCTCCCTCAGCACTCACATTCAATCCTTTACTAAGTCCTGCTGTTTAAACCTTCACAATAAGTCTCTCCATTCACTTCTCTCCAAGTATACTGTCACCAAGTTACTCCAGTCACTATCATCTCTCACATGGACTATTAATCTCTAATATCTACTGTTGTTTATTTTTTTACCAGGGAATGCTTAGTGTTTTGCAATGGATTATGTCATTCAATCTCTAGATTTATACTATGAGACTGATTCTATTATTCTCCCTAATTCACAGAGAGAGAAATTGAGGCTTCAAGAATTTGAGTAACTTACATAAAGTAATAGTTAATAAATGTCAGAACCAGAATTAATTAATTAATTTATTTATTTATGACATTGGTTAATGAAATACCATTAAGTTTTGGGTGTACAATTGAACAGTAAGACACACACACACACACACATATATATATATATATATATATATATATATATATATATGACTATATATATATGACTATATAAACATATATATGCATTGTGTGTTCCCCTCCCACAGTTAGATTGCTTTCTGTCACCACATATTTAAAACAAGGCAGCCTGATTCCAAACCTTTCGCACCTAACACATTATATTGCTTCTTTATATCAATTCCTAAATTGATTGCTCTATTTCTACTCCTTTTTCCATTCCAGTCCTACACTGCAATGAGAAGGACCTTAAAATACTCCAGTGGCTTTACACTTTAATAAGAATCAAATCCAAACTCCTATAAAGGTCCTGTATGATCTGTCCTGTATGATCTCCCTTACTTTCATCTAAAGTCACTCACCCCTTTTCTAAATTCTATCTTCTCCAGTTTTCTCTTGGTTTCTGGAATATGCTAAGCTCCAAGCTTAGCCATCATGCCAGTTCCATATTATCCGTCATGTCTAAGTTTAAATGTCAATTCATCAGAAAGGCAAATATTACATTGAATCACATCAAACTGCCAATTATATAATACAAAACAGTCAAATACCAGCAATTTCATATGGCAATACTTCATACTAAAGTAGCTTGCCTCTATATCTACTATTCTTCTTTATTATACTGTATCCCAGTTCCTTGTTTTTTTTTTTATTTATAGCACTTTGTAAATTGGTGATTATTTCATTTGTATAATTAGTTGGATGTGTGTATATTGTGTTTGTTTGTGTGTACCCACTTCTAAATATAAAGCCAAGAAGGGTAAAAGGCCATGTTTGATCTGTCTTATTGACCATTGTGCTCTCAGTACCTAACATGGCATTTGGACCACACTAAGTACTCAATAAATATTTGCCCAATAATAAAGAAACAAATGAATGGATAGGTGGATGGGTAACTCTGGGGGAGAGGGACATTCAGAGAAGCTACCTGGAGTTTATGATGTCTGTACAGGATTTTGAAGGATAAAAAGGAGTTTACCCAGGAAATGAGAAATGAAAGATATTCTAGGCATAGGAAACAATATGTGAAAACACACACACACACACACACACACACACACACACACACACACGATTATGAAAGTATCATGTATTTAGTGTTGATGAAGCCTAAAGTGCAAGAGGGCAATGGCAGCAGGTGAGGAGGCAAAGACAGGAAATAGCTCTATCATGGAGGTCCTCTTAGGTCATTTAAAAATCTTAGATATTGCCCACCTGGCACTATACATAGTTAATACAATATTATTGATTATATTCCCTATACTGTACTGCTATATAACTGGTATAAAATATAAAAATGAAATAAAGCTCTCTTAATGCTAAAAAATGAAATAAAATCTTGGATATTGTCTTATAGGTTTTAGGAAGCCAATAAAGTATTTTAAATAGAATAAAAAGATGATCAGCAATATCATAGATATTTTTGTCAGTATCAATCTTGATTTTGACCCTCTAAGTTAATCAAACATATGTACCTATCATAAACTTAATGTAACAGATGTTACAGACTCTTGGTGATAGTTTCCTGCATTTCATTTGCTGTGTTCTTGCTTGTGTTAACCAATTGACAGTAGGTTAAAAACTAAATGAGAGGAGAGAAAGTAGACATAGGGTAGACAGACTCATATGAGATGAAAAGTAAAGGAATACAAAGGTAATTATAATGAAGGATGCAGAATTAAAGAAAAGGATGTTTTTCATTATTTTTATCATAGAATGAATGAACATATCCATAGTTTGATAAAAAGGATAAAATATAAACACGGTTTTAAGAAGATAGAAAAGAAAGGAGATGGATACAGCAAAACCATAGAGAAAACAGAGAAGAACCAAATTAAAGTCACAGGTGGAAAATTCTTCTTCTTGTAAGAGCAGAGGCAAAATAAAAAAAAAATTAAAAAAACATATGGCTGCTGGCTTTTTGTGGAAGGAGTAGGGGTGAAGAGAGATGAAAGGGAAAAAGTTGAAGTATTTCTCACTTTATAGCCTTTATTTTCACTCAAATGTAGGTGCCAAGATTATCTACTAAGATTAAGGCAGGGTGAGGTAGCATAGGAGTTTTGAGACCAATAATTAAAATCACAGATACTTGTAAAAAATTAAATTGGACCACTTTCTTAAACCATATACAAAAATAAACTCAAAATGGACTGAAGACTTAAATGTTAGACCTCAAACCATAAAACTCCTAGAAGAATACATAGGTAGTAAACTCTTTGACATGGCTCTTAGCAGAATCTTTTTGGATATATCTCTTCAAGCGAGAGAAACAAAGGAAAAAAATCAACAAATGGGACTACATTACACTAAAAGTTTTTGTACGGAAAGGAAACCAACAAGAAGTCAAAAAGATATCCTACTTAATGAGAGAAGACATTTTCAAGTGATACATCTGATAAAGGGTTCATATCCAAAATATATAAAGAACTCATGCAACTTAATACCAAAAAGGTAAACAAGCCAGTTAAAATAATGGGCAAAGGATCTGAATAGAAATTACTCCCGAGAAGACATACAGATGGCCAACAGACATATGAAAAGTTGTTCACTATCACTAATCACTACGGAAACACAAATTAAAACCACAGTGTACTATCCCTTCATGCCTGTCAGAATGTCTATCACCAATAAATCAATAAATAACAAGTGCTGGTAAGAATTTGGAGAAAGAGAATCCTTGTACACTCTTGGAGGAATTGTAAATTAGTATAGCCATAATGGGAAACAATAGAGATTCCTCAAAAAAAAATTAAAATTAGAACTGCCATATGATCCAGCAATTCCAATTCTGGGTACTTATCCAAAGAAAACAAAAATACTAATTCAAAAAGATATATGCACCCTTATGTTCATTGCATCATTATTCAGCAATAACCAAGATGCAAAGCGACCTAGATGTGTATCAACAGATGAATGGATAAAGATGATGTGATATATTTGTACACACATACACATAGACACACACATATACACAATGGAATATTACTCAGCAATAAAAAAAGAATGAACTCTTGCTATTTGTAACAACATGGATGGACATGAGTGTATTATGCTAAGTGAAATAAGTCAGAGAAAGACAAATACCATATGGTCTCATATATGAAATTTAAAAAAAATGAATAAACAAAACAGAAACAGATGCAGAGATATAGAGAACAAGCTGATGATTGCCAAAGGGGAAATGTGGAGATGAAAATTTTAAAAATTAAAATTAAAATTTAAAAAGGAATTATTGTGATAATGGTCACATGATTATGTAAAAAAAAGTCAGAAATTTAAAAGTAAAAATTAAGTTTTCGAATAACTTCAGAGGGGAATTGGGAGAAGGTATTGACATAAGACAATTGATGTCAGAGGCCTTCAGAATTGCAGAATCTGTGTGTTCTTTCTCATAAGGTAAAAAACACTGAGAAAATAGAATAAGTAACACCAACAAAGTCTCTTGCTCAAATACTCTTTGTTTAAAAGTATTGTGGCTTACCTTCTGTTTCTATTATAGAAGATACACCTGATTCTCTGTATCTCTATTTGTATGAAGTCTGATAATTTTGTATAAAGATTAGATATAAATTGTGACAGCCCTGTTGGTAATCTTATTTGTCCATTCATTCTTAAAAAAATAATCAGCTCCCCTTTGATCATATGTTATATGCCCAACATCATGTTATATGTCATGGAGATTATGGTCTAGTAAAGGTAACAGTCATTACACAAATATCAAAAAAGTGAGTATATAATTATAATTGGAATGTTGAAGGAAAAGTACAGGATGCTAGGAAAGGTATAAGGAAGGACCTAATTCAGAATGGAAGGTCAACTTTGAGATAATAATATATAATCTGAGACCTAATGGATAAATCAGAGCTAGCTGGATGAAGGAGTTAAATAAGATGAGAGTAATAAAAAGAGTCAAAAGTTGACTGAATGCTCCAAACAGAAGGAATAGCAGATGCTAAGGCCCTGAGGTAAAAAGGAAAAGCCAAAAACAATACAAAGTATTCATATTATTACACTGTTGTAAACCAGTCATCATATCAATTTTTCTCCTTGAAACATTTTATTTATACCCTTTTTCAGGGAACATGCTCAGGCAAAAGTCTATATGAATTTGTTAAATAAAAGTATCTTTTAATGTTTCACAGTATAATTTCTATTGTAGATATTGCCAAGGCTAGTTATTTAAGAGACCTACTCTATCTTATGAATCATTTCATTGAATTTTCAATGATATGTCTAACTGTAGATGGATTCTCATAGACACATGCACTTGAGTTGAAAATCCTTTTTAAAATAGCTGACAATTGCTTCAAGACTCAATCTGAAGTACCCAACTCTTCTACAAAGGTCTGGATACTTGGATTAGGCCCCTATAAAAAGAAACTGGGTGTACTTTGTTCACACTACCTAATGTAAGCTTACGTACCATGCTGCTGAATTAAATGCCTCTTATAAAGCTACTTAAAGAATTTAAGATAACAAACAGTTACTAAATTATAAAATAATAATAGCCTCCATATATACGTATAAACAATACCTTTAATTATGACACTAAGTTTTACAGTTTCACATTGAATGATAATATAGAGAACAGCTGCAGCACAATCTAATTTATGGCCAAATAAGAGACAAAGAGGTTTTATGGAGAAATTTAGTGATATTCCACAATTTCCTGAAAATATCTAGCTCTAGCAAGTGTATGTAATATGATATCCTTCCTTCTCAATAAAATTCAAGCATGAGCACATTCTATTCTAGCTGTTAACATGACTGTTTTGAGGGAGAAATTATTGCTCTTATATTGACTGGGATCAAAATGATGGAAAGCTGTGATGTATTGAAACCATTGTTCTCATGTGAATTCCCTCAAGTATAGTTGTGTCATGGAGCATTTGTTATTCTAGGGAAAAGGTGTAAAATTGGAAATGCTGCCTCCTCTTTCTTCCTTCCACAAAATTTTCAAATGACAAGGTATCAGTTTCTACCATCTTAAGGGTGATACCAGAAAGCTTATAGCAACAACAAAATATTGCAGATGAACAAGATAAAATAGAAAAGAGTGATTATGAGAGGGTGTAAGCTTTAAGTATACATTTTAGCTAAGTGTTTATTTTAAAGAAACAAGTACTTCACCATCTTAATATTTTGGATTTTATATTCAGAAAAACAAATCATTGTTATTGTTTAGCTCTATGATAGTGAAGTAATACGATTTTTAAACAAACTTAATTTTAGAATTGTTTTAGATTTACAGAACTGTTGCTAATACAGAGAATTGCTGTATCCTCTGCACCTAGTTTTCCTTATCGCTAATATCCTACATTAACATGGAACATCTGCCACAACTAATGAGCCAATACTGATACATTAAGTTCATTCTTTAATCAAATTTACCTTGTTTTTAGTTAATGTCTTTTTCTGTCTGAGGAATCCATCCAGGATCCCACATTTAATTTAGACATCATGTCTCCTAGGCTCCTTTAGACTAGTAGTTTCTCAGAATTTCCTTAGTTTTGATGATTTTGACTGTTTTGAGAAATACTGATCAGGTATTTCTTTTTTAGAATGTTTTTCATTTTAGGCATGTCTGATATTTTCTTATGGTTAGAGTTAGGTTGTAAGTTCTTGGGAGGAAGGGTACATACTAAGGTGACTTATTACTGATGGTAACCTTGATCACCTGACTTACATAGTGTTTTTCAGCTCTCTCCACTGTAAGATTACCCTCCCTTTCCATACTGTACTCTTTTTTTTTTTTTAGATTTTATTTTTGGAGCAGCTTTAGGTTCACAGCAAAATTAAGTAAAAGATACAGAGATTCTCCATATACCCTCTGTCGCCACCCCGACAGCCTTCCCCATAAACATCCCCCACCAGAGTAAGATATTTGTGATAACTGATGAGCCTACACTGACACATCATTGTCACCCAAAGTCCATTAGGGTTCACTCCTGGTGTCGTACATTCTACAGGTTTGGACAAATGTATAATGATAGGTATCCAGTATCATACTATGCAGACTAGTTTCACTTGATTTTTAAATACTATTTTTTCTTATCTCCTTAAGTTTCTAATAGTTTTTCTAATTGATTATCTTAGCTTTTCTAGGTAATAATCTAAAAGCAATGGAATCTTGCTTCTGCATTTCCAGCACTCATCCTTCTTATTTATGTGTCCTGCCTAATTGAGTGGGTCAGTTCCTCCAGAGCAGTGTTAAATTGTTGTGGTGACAGGAAATCCTTATCTTGTTCCAGAAGTTAATGGGAATGCATCTTGTGTTTCATCAGTGAATTTGATGCTGGATTTGGATATATATTTACATATATTTTTTCATGTGAAAGCATAAAAATCTACATATTTTTAAGAAGTCTTTAAAATTAGGAATGGATGTTGGATTTTATCAAATACCTCCTTAGCATCTATTGAGCTATTCATTTGCTATTTCTACTACAATCAATACATTTGGTGAATGATAGAATTCTTTTTTTTTTATTGCTTCATACAGCTATATTTTATTTTTATTTTTATTTTTTTAAATTGAGTTTATTGGGGTGACATTGGTCAATACAATTATATAATTTTCAGTGTACATTATAACTTGACATCTGTATATTCTATTGTGTTTACCACCCAAGGTCCAGTTTCCTTCAGCTCTCATATATTTGACCCTCTTTACCCACTTCATCCTCCCCTTATCTCTAATATTTGACCTCCTTTATCATATCTACCACCCCCCTCCTCCTCAACCCCCTACCCTCTGGTAACCACTAGTCTATAGTCTATAGTCCATGTCCATGAGTCTCTGTTTGTCCGTCCTATTCATTTGTTGCTTTTAGGTTTATATCTCCCATATAAGTGATATCATGTGATTCTCAACCTTTTCTGTCTGGCTTATTTCACATAGCGTAATTATCTCAAGGTCCATCCATGTTGTTGCAAATGGAAGTATTTCATCTCTTCTTATGGCTGAGTAGTATTCCACTGTATATATGCACCATAGCTTCTTTATCTAATCATCTATCTTAAGACGCTTGAGTTGCTTCTATGTCCTGGCCACCGTGAATAATGTTGCTATGAATATTGGTGTGTAAATATCTTTTCAGATATGGGTTTTCAAGTCTTTGGGGGTAAATACCCAGTAGAGGGATTGCTGGATCATATGGTAGATCAATTTTTTGAGGAACCTCCATACTGTTTTCCATAGTGGCTGTACCAATTTGCAGTCCCACCAGCAGTCATACTGTACTCTTTTTAAGGAAGTCACTATGTGCAGTCAACACTTAAGAAATGGGGACTTATGCTGACCCTCCTTGATGGGGTAATATCTACATAAATTATTTGAAATTCATGTGTATAGGAGACTTGTTCATTCATCTGCATTAATTTATTTTTCAATCATTGGTATCAGAATGGAACATCAGTATTGACTTTATACTTTAGATAATATTTCAATACAATTTTATTTATTTTGGTGCTAAAATTGTTTCAGCTTTAGACTTTGGGAGCTCTTTTAGTTGGCTCCTATGTCACAGTGACATAGTGCTATCATTTTTTTTTTTCTTAAGCACTTACTTTCTGACTCTAAGAGATGTTCCAGGATCATTTTGTATATCCCCTGCATTAGCCCTAGAATCCTATCAGGGCACTGTTGCTGGTAGGCCCTCTTGATAGACACAGTTAGGAAATATATGAAACTATTTTAATGCATTCAATCATATACTAAGTTTGAACTAAGTATCTGGTACTTGGATCACAAACGTAAAATTTAGAGATGGTATGCAGAACACTGTGTTTACAATAATGTGACATCTAAGTGACATGAATGACTTATCATCAACAGAGTCCATGTTATAGTTATTTCTAAACTCATAGGAATGAATCTCTCCTAAATACATTTCTGAAACTGTGTGAAAAGTCTAAGTGTATAGTCTAAAGAAAAGAGCAAAGGCCCTCAGAAGAACTGGCTTTGCTCCTTTTGCATTTTGTCCTAGTCGAGAAGCCTTGAACAAAATTATAGTATTGTTTATAGTGCTCGTTTCAATGCTTTACGAAACTCTCTGCAGAAAACCATTATATACTTAAGTATCAAATTCAACTAAGCATCTGCCAAGAAGGAACTCATTTTGTTTATGCATTTGCTAAGTTTTGGATACTTACCAGTGACTTTCTTGCTTGACAACATATTTTGAACTATAATGTATGTTTAGATGTGGTGTGATGTAGCTATAAATGATGTAACCAAAATGTCCTAGGAGCACTGAAAATTCCAGTTCCACTATTCAAGGGGACATTTTACATGAACCAAAGCTAACTGAATTCTAGATTCTTTCCATCTGTGTGACATGACTCGTGTAAAACCACACCCCAAAAATAATATTTGCCACATGTCTTCTCCCCATTGTCTGTCTCAGTTTGTATTTAATAAATGTCTCATAATATAAATTTTGTAGAAATCTTTGACAAGATCCCTCAAGTCACAAAGCTTGGCAAGTCAGTGTTTTTTAGCACAGAGCATCTAAAACTCCATTTTATTCACATTTGACCAGGATATAAATGGAATATTTTTCATATATTATCTTTCAAAGACATAGAACTGTACCTTCAATTTATTCTTTATAATTTTGTCTACATTTTAGTGTAAAAAGTGACATTTATATAAGGATCACGAGATGCTTCTTGAAGCAATCAATGTACTGTGTATCCAAATTGATTTGCAGTTTAAAATCTGTCACCTTTCCCTTAGAATCTAATTGTACCAGGATATAGTTGTTATCTCTTGTAACAACTTATAAAAGATAAAGCCATAAATATAAGAAGCAAAATACCAAGAAAACTCCTTAATGTTTTTGCAGAGAGCACAGTTTAAAACACATCTATTTATGTGTGGTTTTAAATAGCCTTACTTGGTTTTACATGTATCAATGCTTCAATTGCTACCTTTTATAACCTGCCACATCCACATCAATTTTTTAAATATTTTCTAAAAATGAAACAGATAATTTGATTTGATGTAATATGCATATTTATGAATATGCTGGCTATGAAATAACTAAAAGCACATAGTTATTTATATGTCACATCTCCTCACATTAGAAAAGACTACAAATGCTTGTTTCCTAAAATCCAAAGACAAGAGTATATAGACTTGTTACAATAATTAAATTATGGATGCTTATTGGAAATAATAGTAAGGTGTGCTCAGAAGCATTACAAACTAAAAATCTGTGTTACCAGTTTTTTATTATGCTGGAATCAAAGGGGACCACATTTCCATGACTGGCCTAATTTGAGAAACCATATAGAAGAGATGATTCAGAATTCATCCTCGGGAGGAGGAAAAAAAACAGTTCTCAATTATAGGAAGAGCTTTGAAGAAGACTTGGCTTGGTGAAGGCAGATAAAGTATCTTTGAAAAATTCACAAGGCAGGCTATACTAACTTTACTGATGCAGCAAATCATTAGTGTTCATTATCATTACAGTTGAAGGCCCAGCTCTCCAATTTACTTGCTAAATGCTCTCAGACAAATCATATAACCTCTCTGTGTCTTAGTTCTCATATATAAAAATTGAGTTGATATATGATCACTCTCTTTTAAGATCCCACCCCCTGTCCACAGGTTCAAATTACATACTCTTTGGCCATGATTTGACAACTGTAAAAGTTTACATAAATGTAAAGATTGATATTCCTATGACTATTATCACAAATCATGTAATAATGACTACAACTATTCAGTACTTACCTTGAACAGGTACTGTTCCAAGTGTTTAACATGAATTATCTCACTTAATTCTCACAACTCCATGAAGTACTATTATTTTCCCTATTTGACAGATGAGGAAATTCAGTCTCAGGAAGATTAAATAATTTGTCCAAGGTCTCATAGCAAGTAAGTGCTAGAGCCAAGATTGGACCCCTAACAGCCTGATTTAAAGTCTGCATTATTAAAGACTGTTATAGTATGTAAAGTGGCTACAAATTCTAGTTAAGGGCTCTAATGAAAATAAAATAGTTATTTGTAACTGTACATCTATCCTTCAAGTGCAGAAGGTCACAGGGCAAATGCTCCCTTGAAAAGGTGGAGTCTAATGTTATTAAAATTTAAATTTGTTGATAATATCAGTTTCTATAAATATGGACAATTGAAACAGGTGTTCTACCAATTTGTCCAATCAATCTAAAATTTTCAGGTATGTGAAGCATAAATCTCTCTTTGGGTGAGAGTAGAGATAGAAGACTAGGTTAAACTAGTCAATTTATTTTTCTGTATTGCATTCTGGCTAGATATAACTAAATTTTATGATAATGAGGATAGCTTGGGAAAATGAAAATGTACAGAAAACTGAAAAACACCATATAAGTTATTATTTTTGACTTCTTTCCTTATACAACCTAATTGCCAGAGCTGTCACAATATAGTGATTCAAGTTTTCCCTTCTTTCTTCACATCTGCAAGTGTGGGGATGCTTAAGGAATAGTGTTAACTATAATCAGCAAATAGGAAATGAAAACTATTCAAATTGGCCATGGATAATCTATAAACTCTACTAAGAGTTTCTTCATTTTATATTCCAGATTCTTTACTACTTATTTTTGTTCCTTCATGTGGCTGTATATGTTTCTGCCATTTATATTTGTAGATTGTCATTTGTATTTCCTTTTCTCTCACTGGATTGCAGATCTCTAAAGGGTAAAGACTATAACATTGCCCAGACTGCCATGGTATATCCACTGCTTTGGCATATATTGAGTCACAAAATTTGCTAACCTGACACTTAACAAAATGTCTTATTAGTTACTTTTACTTATTCATTATAACATTGCCAGAATCAGTTGTCATGCAGCACTCAGGAATATAGGAAAGTTCCATATTAGGAAGCCAGCCATTTTCAACTAGACGCCCCTGAATCTTTTTCAACCTTTGACTGACACTGAAATAATCTGTCCATATAATTGGCTGACTCAAGAATCTGAAGATCCCAGTACATTTGTTTGATTTCCTCCAAACTCAGTAACTCTAGATATAGTTTTTTTTTTTCTCTATGGAAGAAGTAAATTCTAACAGGAAATCCCTCAGTAGCCCTGAATATAAGCATACAAATTATTTATGCAATCCCTTAAATTTTCTGATAAGCAGCCCTATCAAAACTTTACAATCTATTTGCTTAATCTATTCCACAATGTTTGAGAATGAAATTCTTATTCATGAAAATAAGTTTGATATTCTAAAAATTAGAGAAACAAATAAAATGTTTGTGGTATGTTGAAATGGAAGAAAACCTGTTTCTCATCAGTCTGAATTACTGGCTTAGACAATCTTAGTTTTGACCATAATATAATTTAAAATGGAAATAAAACATCTAAAAGTAAGTTTGAATCTATATGACATAAAATATATAATCTGACTGTAGGTAATTCACTTATTCACTTGAACAAATGTTTATTGAGCTCCTACTATGAGCCAGGCACTACTGTTAAACAATACAGATAAAGTTCACAACTTCACGAGCCTTATATTTTAGAAGAGAGAGATAATTAACAAATGCGCTCTATTTCAAATATGTCAGAATGAACTAATCAAGACTTTGACAGAAAATACTGGGTGTGGGAGAGCTGGAGGAACAAGTTAATGATATGATAAAAAAAAAAAACACAGCTAAATTCAGAATGTGGAACATTCTATAAAATAAACTGATCTTTTCTAAAATTACATAGGAAAAAATGAAGATTGTTCTAGAAAGATTTAAAGACACATAATTAAATGCCATGTATGAACGCTGATTTAATCCAGGTTCAATTTAAAAAAAAAAAAACATGTATATGAGGTTTCTTTTTGGAGTGACAGAAATGCTCTAAAATTAGATTGTTAATTGCTGCCTAACTTTCGTAAATTTACAAAATCACTGAATCTTGCATTTGAAATGAAATTATATCCCAAATAAAACTGTTAAAAAAGATTTTGAGGTGACATCTGGGGATATTTAATATTGATATGTATTAGGTAATATCAGGGAATTATTTTAATTACTTTAGATATTATAATATTGAGATCACAAAAGAGAAAGCTCTTATTTTTAAGAGATACATGCTGAGATATTTGTATATGTAGCACTGTGAAGTCTATATCTTACTTCCAAACTGTGTAGCAAAATAGAGAAAACATTCACTGCAAAAGTTTTTTACATTTTCTATGTGCTTGAAAATTTCCTAATAAAAAGTTGGAGTGTATATTCATTTTTAAGTGACAGAAGAGAATCTTTAGAAAATATTGTCAGGAGTAATATGATATTTTGTTTTTGGTTATTTCAACAAACAAATTGGACTTGTTTACTGTATGATCTGATCAGTAAGATAGAAATCTCTCAGTTGTTGAAAACAAGTTTATTGGGAAATAACTGATTATGAAGCTACAAATAGACTTAGCCTAATGTCCCATCTGTAGCAGTATAAATAGAAGTCATGCAACTCACCTTTCCATTCTGCTTCCTATCTTTTCCACCTTTTACCTTTCAATTTTGGCTGGTTCACTTCTGTCATGGGTGACACAAAGTCCTTAATGCTCTTGGCATTAAAACCAAACAACTTAACTGATTCTATAGGCTCTGACCTAAATAATCTGGTGACTGCTTATCTTTTCAACTTTACCTTCTTCCCCACTCATCCTCTTCCCTCTCTGCACTTCAAACTCAATGGCCTTTTTTCAATTTCTCAGTTAAGCCATATCCCCTCTACATAGAGCCTCTGCATGTACTATTACCCTCCCTGAGTGGAACTTGAATATCATTTATTTAGAAAAGACTTTCTTGATGTCCTTGAAAAAGTAAGGTTTGAGAACTATGCTATGAACACACTTTGCACTTTTTATTTTAATACTCATTGTGATAATTACCTAATTACTTGTGTAATCTTTGAATGCCATTTCCTTCTACTATATTATGGGTTCTATAAGGAAAGGATCTATGTGTATGGTGCTCACCATCAAAGCTCTCAAAGAAACATTAATATGTAAACATGCTATTGTTTCTCTCAAAAACCACCTTTCAACAACATTTTCTCTATCATCTACTGCTACATTTCTCTGTTGCCCTTTTTAATTAAAACTCCTGGAAAGAGTTGTATATAGTTTTCCACTCTTCTCCTTCTATTCTCACTTGATACCACACCAACGGGGCTTTCGCCGCAAAATGGGAATTTTTTGTTGTCCAGGTCACTAATGACCTCCATGTCACTAAATCTGATAGCCAATTTGCATTATTTATCTTTACTTCATCAATAAGCATCCATTGACAGAGTGGATCACTCCCTCCTCCTTGAAACACTTACCTCAATTGGCTTCCAGGATTACACACACTCTTGGTTTTACTCTCACTTTCTCAACTGCTTCTTTCCAGCCTCCTTTTCAAGTTCTGCTACTTTTACCAGAGAGATAAATGAGAAATCAGATAATATTTGTTAAAGTCTTTACATTTAGTTGGCAGTAAGTTTTAGGTTACAGAACTAAAACTTAAAGTAACCAAACAAATGTAACCAAATTTGAAGAGGTATCACTGACCAGAACAAAAGGTTCTTTTATTCAGGCAAAGTAATAACCCTCCTTAAAAGGCTATGTTATCACTTTCTCATCATTATATTTCTTTATTCCATTGTAAATATCTACTATAAATACCTACAGATTGCTTTCTACTTTCACTACTTTTCCTACCTATAATCAGTCACCCGATGTGTTCCTTCCTCATTGCCAGCTGAAACTCCTCCTACCCTCAATGGAATCATTGTTCTGAAACCCATTTTCTTTCTCTTTTTTTGTATCAATACTTTTAATTCAGCCCCTGTAAAGCCATCAGATGTTTGTAGTTTTAAAACATGAATCAAAGAGTCTAGTTTTAAGAACTTAGCTATGAATGAGTGAGATCATTATCCATTTAACATAGTTCCCCAAATGAGTAATGTGTAAAATAAAAGAAAGTTCCCTTAGAGTTTGAAATTTTTCTGTTACATAACCCTGTCTGTCTTTTTTGTTCAATAAGTTTGTAGTCACTTTCAGAATCTACTCCAGGAGTCAAATTCATAATTTAGATATTAGGCAAACTATTCAGGTTAAAAGATACATGAAGAAAAATAATACCAGGTCAACAAGGATGAAGAGCCAGAGATGCAATCAGTAGGACTGTTTCAGAAACCAGTCTGCAGCTGTACTTCATGGTTCTGAGGCTGTCTCACAGCCTCGTATAAGCCTTGCCTCTTCACCCGAGCCTTGCAGTTCCCAGGACCATCCCAACCATCTTTCACTACTGCACCCCCCTCCATCTCTCTTGTACCAGTCACTACGCCGCAGTCTGAGCAACTGGAAACTCCCCAAAACCCAATTTATTTAAAAAAACTCTGCCCCAACACCTGGACTCTTATTTTATATTCCTATAGTGCTTTCAAATTTACAAAGTAAATTTACAAAAGAGCTATATTGGGGTAAATTGTATAAAATAATTTAACAATCTAAAACAATCTAAGGAAGAAATTAATTTTCTACCTTCCTTGGTGTCCCAACACTTTAATGACCAACCTAGATTGACCAATATAGACCTTCTTAATAACAGTAACAGATATTCCTCTAAACAGTAACTCAAAGTGTGGTCCCAGCCACCCATGGTGGTCTCCAAGATCCTTTCAGGGAGTCTGCAAGCTTCTCTTTTTTACAGCTATGTTATTTGTGTGAAGCCTGATGCTCTTCATAACATCACAACAGATTGGACATAGAAACAGCTATGAGAATTACTAAGTCGGCATTAAAGAAAATTTTAATATGACATAATACATCTCCGCTCATTAAATATTTTAATTTGGAAAATAGTTACTTTTAATAAAATGTTATCTAGTTAAAATGCAATGGTCTTATTGGTATTTTCAAATATTTTAAACATTTCTCAGTTTCAGTTTTTAATACTGAAAACTTTTCTCAGATATTATTTACTTCATAAACAAATGTTCTTTGGGGTCCTCAGTAATCTATAATAATAGAAAAGAATCCTGAAACAAAAAAAGTTTGAGAACCATTTCTCTGAGAAAATATTTCTCAAAGGGTGTCCACTGACCATATGTACCAGAGCCATCTGTGATATTTGTTAAAAATAGAGATTTCAGGACTCTACGGAAGACCTACTAAATCATAACTTCTGCAGTCATGAACTTACATTTTTAACACAACCATTAGATGACCCTTAAGCAAATTAATGTTAGAAAAATCTAATAAAGAGGTTTCTAGACATTGGAGTTTGACTGATCCAAACACTAGTTCCACCACTTCCTGGTTGTAATACCAGCCTGTATCACCTTCAACAAATTCCCTGCTCTTACCTCATCCCCATTTCCCAAATTCTCTTCCAACTGCGCATTCTCACTTAAATAGTTGTTCACTTCTGGAGAAAGTTTGAAATTTTCTATGTAAGAACAGTTTAGGGGAAGCATTCTTGTTCTTAGAGATTGTTGGGGACTTAAAATTGCACTTCCATTATTTTTTCCTAGCCCTTTTCCCATTTAGAAAAAAAAATGTTCAGCTTGCTGCCAGTGTTAATATAATATCACAGGTAGGAATGCTACGTTTTCTAGGATTTGACATTTTCAGCAAATGAGAATTACTATATTTTGTAAATGAAAATACCACTATTAAAAACAGAATGCTATAAATAGAATGATGTCATTTTGTTTCCAAAGACTATTGATATACTAGAGCGATGAGAAAATAATAGTAAAAGTGAGATATTTCATGGCAAATTTGGGAGCAAGGTTAGGACTGTAATCCATGAGTTATCCTGGGGTAAACACTTTAGTCACAAGCACTGCTGATGAGTATTCTCTGGGCAAATGGGAAATGGGTTGGATTGTTTTAGTTAAGGTGGCTATGGTAGATGATGGAGATTGAGAGGTGGTAATATCTCCTATCTATTTGGTATTGCCACTTACCTATTTGCTTCTGCTTCTGAATATGAAAGGCCTTCTCAGTGGATTTTGTTTTCTGTTCTTCAACTCAGAGCACCTAACCCCATAAGGCTTGCAACCATTTTTTTAAAATCCTACAGCACCAGGTATTCTTAGTTGGTCTCCCATTCAAGTACTAACCAGGCTCAATCCTGCTTAGCTTCTGAGATCAGATGAGATCAGGCACATTCAGGGTGGCATAGCCGTAGATGGCTTGCAGCCATTTTGTCTTCCCTTAGCCTTACTCCAAATCTGTTATTCTTATAAAGCTGAGGTCCACTTCCTCAATACTCTCTATAATTTCCACACACAGATCTGACCAACCAGAGGCCTGGAACTGTTTTATGACATTATCAATTTAGCCAATTAATAGAAACCTAACAGAAACACATGAAATTTTGCCCAGTAATGAATGAATGTTTAAAGATCCACAGACTTATTTAAAGATAGCAAAGTTCTCAGCAGAACTGTGTTGCTCAAGGTCTAGTCCACCAACCCTCAAGATCAGAAGTATATAAGATGTTTTTAAAATGCAGATTTCTGTGTTCCATCCCAGACCAAGTATATCAGGATATCTGGGAATGAGACCTAGAAATTTGTAATGTAAATAATTTCCTCTGATTATTATGATATAAATTTAAAGTTTGAATGCCATCACCATAGGTAGAATTAAAATAGGAAACAATATAAAGAATAGAAAAAAATAAGCATATTCTGTATCACCATCTCATTTTTTTACTGATTGCAAATGGATGGATGATGTCACCCACATTTCCTTCCATACAGATTAATATTTACTTCTTTCCATGTAGACAGTATTTACTGTTATCAGTAGTACCAGGATTAGGGAAGATAATTCTAACTAATTAAAGTTACAACATATCAAGTATAAATCAGAATGCACATCTGTTTACAATGGAAAATACTGTAAACATGGGGATGTTTAGTTTGATAACCAGTATATCTTTAATTTATTTAATAGTACACATACAGAACCAAATTGTAATAACAAATTAACATGGTGAGCCTAGAATCATTAAAACAGGAGTAAGTAGATATTCTTAATGATTACTATCTCAATTTTAATTTGTTCTACCTAGCCATCTCCACCATTGGGATGGGGACTTACATATCCCACTCTGCTAATTGGGGTACTCTTTTACATAGACATTGCTAGCTAGCTTTCTGATTTTCCCTAATGTAGTAATTTTCTTTCTGATAATTCAGTCTATTGTCAAATGATTAGATTACCTTTTCAATTTATATCACATTCTATTCATGCCTCCTTGAAACTCAGCCAAAATTTTTGGTGTTTCCAAATCAAATTCTCTGCTCATAAGCAGTCTCTTGAGGTAATTTTGCAGGTGACTTATCTCACCGTGGCTTTTAATTTTTCCTAATTTCACCTTGAATTTCTGAGCCCATTGTACTTATTTTACATGGCACTTGGCATTTTGAAAGGATAAGCAATACATTTTTAAAGAGCTCTTAAGAATGTTCAGTATGCAAATACCAAATTATTGCTTGTTCTACAGGGCCCTTCCATCTTTCTAACCCAGGCTTTATCTTCAAACTCATCTTGTAGCAACCACGTTCCTCCACAAGCAGGACTTGTACAGAATGCTGTATTTCCTGTCTAAAGCTCTGCCTTAATCAAAACAAAGTCAACTTATATATTGATATTAGCTATCTTTGTAACAGCATATGAGGAAGTCTGAGGAAAATTTACTTTCCAAATTAATTTATTACCAAATTCCACAGTTCTTGAGATCAAAATAAAATATTTGTGGGTAACAAAAAAAATGATATCTATACCGTACTTCATTCTAATAGTAAAAGTTCTATGGCAGAAGTTTTACACTATAAGTGTTATATTATGATAATTGGAGAATATTTAATTTTTTTCCTGTGTTAAAAGACATTCCATAAAAATGGCAAATAGGTCTGTGAAAAGATGTCCAACATCATATGTCATCAGGGAAATGCAAATTAAAATAGAAACAAAACATCACTACATACCAATTAGAATTACCAAAATGCATGACACTGACAACACCAAATGTTGGCAAGAATGTAGAGCAACATAAATTCTCATACATTGTCGGTAGGAATGCAAAATAGAATGGCCTTTTTGGAAGACATTAGTTTTTAGGAAACTAAATATACTCTTACCATACAATCCAGCAATCACATTTCTTGGTATATATCCAAAGGAGCTGAAAATCTATGTCAACACGAACACCCGCACATAGATGTTTATGGAAGCTTTATTTATAATTGCCAAAACTTGGAAGCAAAAAAGATGTTCTTCAGTATGTGACTAGATAAATAAATTGTAGTACATCCAAACACTGGAATACTATTCAGCACTAAAAAGAAATGAGCTATCAAGTCATGGAAAGACATGGAGGAAACTTAAATGCACATTACTAAGGGGAAAAGACAATATGAAGAGGCTATATACTGACATGACTGGAAGGTAATGTTCAATGGTGATGGTGGCATGGGATAATACAGGAAAAATGGGCATAATTATAATCATGTAGGACCCTGTAGGCAGTATTAATTTCGAACTTTGTTCAAAAAGCCATGGGAAGAGGTTTAAACTGAAGAAAGAGACATGCTCATATCTGCGTTTTAGAAAAATCACTCTTAAAAAAAAAAGAAAAAAATCTCTCTACTATCTGGAAAATAGGAAATAAGTATAACTGGATGATGAAGGGATGTTAGTCTAGGTGAGAGATGATGGCTACTTGGATTAAGTTGGGGCTAGAATGCCATGACTCTTGAACAGTACCCTTACCTGAGCATCACACTGTATGGCAAGTGTGGAGCCACTGAAAATTTTAAGCAGGGAAGTGACATGATCATATTTTCATTTTAAAAAGGTCACCTTAACCCTTGTATGGGGAAATGATATTGATGTGCTAAGGAAAAAAAAACACACACACAGTGATGGGTTAGGTAGTAGTCCAATATGATAATTTTGAATGAGATGATGGCAGTAGATGAAGATGCTCTGGACTAGGATGTTGGCACTAGAGTACAAGACAACTAAGCAGAAATGAGATACTATTTCGGAAGAAGAACCAAGAGGATTCAGTGACTGCTTTGATATGGGGTAAAGGAGTAAGAGGAATAAAGGATGATTACCAAGTATTTATAACTTGGCAGACAGAGGTGCCATTTATTGAGATGAGACTCTCTAAAGATTAGTGTTAAAGAGTGGGTGTGCAAATTCATTTTTGCACATACTCAGACACCTGTTAGACATTCAAGTAGAGATTCTGAATAGGAAGTTGCATAGAGTGTGGAGTTCAAAAGTGATGTGTCTACCTTATACTTCAGTTAGTTTAGAGTCTGACACTACACAAAGAATTTCTTTAGGGTAGAAATAATCTGTATTACCCATGGTATCAAACACATATGAGGTCCTAGATATATCTGTTTATTTTAATTAAATTATGTATTCGGTCTTAGCCACTGTTTTATCACAACTCTAAACACAGAATTAATGCAATATAAAAAATTATTCAATAATACATATGTTTTGTCTTTGCAACATGTTCCTTTGATTGACTCGGCATAGTTCCTATCACTGGGCTTTTGGAGTTAGAAGTGCATGGAACACAAATTCTCACAAAAATACATGTATGGTAGGATTTCCAGCTAAGGCTGGGTAAGGAGATCAGGAAATTTTCTCCCACAAAAACACCATAAACTTGGACAAAATTAACAAATGCAACCATCTCAGCACTTTGGAAACTGATCAAACCTAATATATCCATCTGAGAAGAGTTTATTCTTGAAAAATTGCTGACCTTGGGGGACCAAGAGTAGGAATGTGTGGCATTAAACCCTGGAACTGTTCCACGCTCCATACCCTAGTTCATTCAGCTCAGAGGTTCTACAAGGACTTATACACTGAAAACCACAAAACACTGCTGAGAGAAATTAAATAATATCTAAATAAGTGGAGAGATATTCCATGCTCTTGGATTGGAAGGGTTAATATTATCAAGATGGCAATTCTCCCCAAATTTATGGACAGATTAAATGTAACCCCTATCAAAATCCCAGCTAGCTTCTTTACAGAAATTGATGTTGACAAGCTGATACTAAAATTTTTATAAAAATATGAGGGCCCAGAATAGCAGAAACAAACATTAAATGTGGAACAAAATTGGAGGACTCACACTTCCAATTTCAAAACTTAAGATAAAGTCACAGTTAAATTAGACAGTGTAGTATTGACACAAAGATAGGCATATAGACACATGGAAAAGAATTTCAAGTTCAGAAATAAAACCTTACATTTATAGTTAATTTATTTTCCACAAAGGTACCAAGACAGTTCAATGGAGGAAAAGGATAGTCTTTTTAACAAATGGTGCTGGGACAGACACCTGGATACCCATTTAAAATAAAATTAGACTTTTACTTCACACTATATGCAAAAAATTAACTATGAATGGATCACAGACCCAAATTTAAGAGCTAAAATTTCTAGAAGAAAATATAGGTAAAAATTTTCATGACCTCAGATAGGGCAGAGAGTTCTTAGATATCATAATGAAAGCACAATCCACAGAACAAAAAAAATTGTATGTTGGACTTAATTAACTTTTACTCTTCAAAAGTCACCATTAAGAAAATAAAAATACAAGCCCCAGACTAGAAGAAAGTATTTGAAAATCATAGGTCTAATAAACAGTTTATAGACAGAATATTTGCATAACTGTTACAAGTCAATAATTATTAGGAAGAGAAAAACTTAATTAAAAATGAGTAAATGATTTGAATACACATTTCACCAAAGAAGACATATAAATAGCTAAAAAAGGACATGAAAAGATATGCAACATCATTGCTCACTAGGGAAATGCAAATCAAAATCCAAACAAGAAACTACTACTTATCCATTAGAATGGCTATAATCAAAAAGACAAATGATACTAAGTGTTAAGGAAGATGCTGACAAAATGGACAACTTGTGCATTGCTGGTGGGAATGTAACATGGGACAACCACTTTGAAAGATATTTGGGCATTTCTTATCAAGTTAAACACAAATTTATCATATAGCAGCAATTTTATTCCTAGAACCTAACCCTGAGAAATGAAAATATATGTCTACACAGAGACATGTGTGTAAATATTCATAGTAGTATTACCCATAAAAGCAAAAAAAAAAAAAGTAAAAAAGGTAAAAAAATCCAAATGTCCATCACCTAGTAAATGAATGAATAAAATGTGATATATCTATAGAATGGAATGCTATTATTTAAAAGAAACAAGCTATTGATACATGCTACAACACGGATCTACCTCAAAAATATCATGATCAATGAAAGAAGGTAGACATAATGAACCACATATTGTTTGACTCCATTTATATGAAATGTACAGAAAAAGCAAATGTAAGAGACAAGAAAACAGAAGAGTATTTGTTTAAGTCTGGGCTCAAGAGCTGGGATTAACTGCTAATGGGCCCCAAAGAAATTTTTGGAATAATGGAACATTTTTAAAAATGAATTGTGGAGTGATGGTTGCACAACTCAATAAATTACTGAATTATATATTAATAAGAGTGAATTTCATATGTATATTTCAACAAACTTCTTAAAAAACACAGGGATATAGTAAATGTAAGAATTTGGTGAATTTCCTTTAAGTCTCCTACTTGCCTTTCTGTAGGCCTACTGTATGCAACAATTTTCATAATTTCTCCATCTACACTAATACTCTTTACACACCAATGAATCACAAGCCTATATCACCAGCCCTGATTACTAAGTCTTTTTCCAGTTCTAATCTCATATATGCAGTTACCTATCATACTGCTTCCTGCAAAATTTAACTAACTCCTCATCTCTACCTCTTATTTCAATAAGCTTTTCTTCTCAACTTTCCCATGACTGTTAATGGCACCTATATCTGTTCTGTGTTTCTCACAACTTCAGTGTTGCTTTCATTTTCACTATCTTTATGCCCACATTAAATTAGAAACCTACTCAAACTAATTTTTCTCCAAAGCATCTCTTAAATTTTCCATTTCCACTATGTAATCAAGTATCTTAGCAGGTCTTACTGATTTTAGATTCTATATATAGATGCTAAAGTAATCTACCTCAAGTACTACTTTTCACATCACTACTGCCCTTGAGAACTTATAGAATCTTTAGATATACATATTCATATGCATTTGTTCTTTCAAGCAAAATTATTTGCTGAAAAAATTTTAAACAAAAAGCAACCATGGAATATACAATCTACATGTAGCACAGTTAATACCTTGTTAATTATAATTCCAGATATTTAATGTATATTTATCCCCTTTATTTAAAAAACTAAATTCATATGCATAATATTTTATAGCCTGCATTCGTGACTAAATACTATATTTTGATCATCTAAGTAATAAAGGATCATCTAGTGTCCCTTTGTGTAGATGGACTTTCCTTTACTTACTTAAACTATTGTTTCCTGTTACAGAAAATCTAAATTTATAAGATTCTCTTCCAAAGTCTTCTCCACCTCTATATTCTCCAATACCATCTCTTATTATTTCCCAACATGAACCCTTCACCCAGACTAGGCAATCAATTTGTTTGTATCTCACATATATGTAGTGATTTCATGCTTTTTACTTCTTTGTATAACCGCGGCAACAATATATAACATTTTCACATGATATTTTTTATGTATTAATATAATTGCTCATGAAGTGCTTTACGCTTTTAGTTTTTCTCTCCTCAATTAGACTGTAAGCTATATCAAAAGCAACTTCCAAGGTTTTTTTCCTGTACCTTCAAAGAATTACCACAGTGCTGAGTATAGAGTAAGTAATCATTACACGAATGTTGATTTAAATTAATAATTCACATTTCCTGCATTAATTTGTCATAAATTTATGAGCACCTACTATGTGCATAACACTGGGTTAAGTGCCATCAAGGAAACAAAAATAGATATGATACATGATGTCTCTTCTCATGGAATTTATAACCTAGCTGGGAGAAATAAGTAAGGTACATGAAGGGTTAGATAATAGAAAACTGCCATTCAAAAAGGACTTCAAGAAGCAATCCATGATTAAGAGAAAATGAGGAAACAGAACATCAGTGATTTGGGGGTCAGAAAAAAGACCTAAAATGAGCCTCAGAAGAGATAATTTAGACATTAAAAAGTGAGAGAGGCTAAAAGCATTTCAGGCAGAGAAAATGTATTGAGTGTGAAGGACAGAGATAAGAATTCCAGGTTTATGCAGAGAATTTGGGAGAAAATTAAATTTGAAAAGGTGGTTGAGGCCAAACAGTGAATGGTCATGAATGCCTGATTAAGTTGCTCAGACTTTATTTTCTTAAAATAGTCATTTACAGAGCACCTACTATGTAACCTATGGTTTACCTGTATAGTGAGCATTTGTTTACATGCATAGTAGGCATCTACTGGATGTCGAGCACTCATTTCCTCATTCTCATGGCATTCTGATTTTCTTTTGAGAAGAGACCAATGGGACTATAACTATAAGCCTTACCCTTCCAAAGTGAGGGGCAAGAAATTAAATTGAAAATAACTGAAGTTCCAGTTTATCTCACCCTTAACATCATGATTAGATTGTTCTGGTTATGAGGCCCTTGCTGTGTTTTCTGCTTCCTAGGTACCAGAGATAATTCAGTTCTTGCCTGTTCCCAGACCTGACTTACTAGCTTCCTACAGATTCTGTGAGACCCTGTTATTTTTCCAATTAAATTTTTGAATAAGATAGCCAGAGTTGATTTCTGTTGCTTACAACTAAAAAAATCCTAATTGATATAGTTATATACTATTTTCTACATGTCATTAATAAGGAGACCATAGTTTAGTGACATTAAATAACTTTCCAAGGCCATACAGCTAGCAAGAGGCAAATGTGGGCATGTTTGACTCATAGAATCTAAGTTCTAGAAAATTACTTACCAAAGGTTGCATAGCATGACCAAGATTCAAACTATAGTCTGTCTAACTTCAATACTGGTGTTCTTTTTTTTTTTTTTTTTTTAACACCATTCTGCCTTTCAATGAGTATTCATTGCAGATTCTCAAGAAGGTTATGACATGATGAAAATAACATTTTAGAAAGATTAATTTCACAGCAGAATAGTAGGCTGGAAAGGGAGTAAGAGAACTTGAGGTAGGAGATAAATGAAGTGGATGAGATAAATGATCCAGATGGGAAATGACAGTGGACTGAAATAGTGAAATGACAGTAGGAATGCAAGAGAATATAGAAGGAAGTAGTTATTAGAATACTTTATCAGTTGTCATAGCTGTCTCTATGAAATGCCCATCCCATTACTTTTTTATTATTTTATAATAACTTCAGCCCAGTGGTTCCAAATTAGTCTAGTAAGCATATGAATTTTACTAGATTAAACAGAATCTCTTAGTAAGCATATTATAAATTTATAAGCAAATGTAGAACCAAAGTACATCATTTGCAAAAAAATCAATTTGCCTAGTGATTTTATAATCAAGCAATATTTTGTGGCTTGAATTTTTTTCAAATTTTCACAAAACCACAGGAAAAAAGGATATCACATAATCTAAGTAGATATTTATAGGAATCGGCTTAAGTTCCCTCCACAAAGGTAAAAATAAACTTTTCAGAAGAATGGTCGATCTACTCATGATTGTGATTTTTCAGGCAACATAAGCTTCCAGAAGCAAGAGTCATTTTTTTTCCCATTAAAAATAGCTATACAACATAGGGAATATAGTCAATAATATTGTAAAATCTATGTCTGGTGTCAGATGCATATTAGACTTACTGGAGTGAACACTTTGTAAGCTATGTAAATGTCTCATCACCACATTGCACAGTAATATAACATTATATAACATTATATAAAGTAATTGAAAAAAACTAAAAAAAAATAAAAGGAAAAAGTAACTGTACAAGTTAATAGGGAAAATGATATGAGTTTCAAAATAAGAGAAAAGGAAATAATTCAAATGAAATAATTTTTAAATACTTAGATTGTGGGCATAATGGAGAAGAGGGCAGTGCTGCCTCTGACGATGTTTTAGCATCCCAACAAACTACCATATTTGGGAAAGAACAACTGTATAAAGGCTTCAAATAGCAATCAAAATAAAGTATGAACTGGCTGACAAATGGTAAGTTTTGCAAGGTACCAATGTATGATAATAACTCAGACCAGGCTGTGTGAGTGCTGTTCAAGCAAAAGTTAGTTCCTATTTCACAAAAGTGTTAATTGAGACAGTACTCAAGCCCTCTGTATAAACCTTGCTTAACTAAATAACAACCCAAATTTTATTCAAACAATGTCATTCATTGTTGCCTTACTTTTTTCCTTCTTTAATTATAAAAATAATACATGGCCACTGTAAAAAATATAGAGGACAATCTGGTGGTGGCCAGTGGGAAGGGGATTGGTGGGGGGGGGGCTGAGAAAAAGTGGTGAAGGGTTAAAAAAGTCCAAATTAGCAGTTGATAGATGGTCATGGGCATGGGGAGCACTGCATAGGGAATGCAGTTAACATTAATGTAATGGCTAGGTGGAGAGTCAGAGGAGAGAAAGAGCAATCAGGGGATCATTCTATAATCTATATAAATGTCTAACCAATGTACTATATAATTGAAACTAACAAAATTAAATTAAAAATAAAAAAACAATTTCAAAAAATGCTTCAGAATAGAAAATAAAGAAGTTAAAGCTTTTCCTTCCATCTAATTACATTAGTTTGGTGTGTGTATTTTCAGACATTTTTCTATGAACATGTAAATACACACACGTACACATCCCATATATGCAACTATACTTTTTATATAGGTGAGATCATACTTAAGATACTGTTTTGCAACTTGCCTTTTTCATCTGGCATTCTACTGTGGACAACTTTTGTATGAAGTGAGAACCACTCTTTTGTTCTCAGTTACCAAGGCAGATGCGTTTTCAAGCTCTAGTTTCTGGCATTTTCCCAAACACTTAAATGATATAACTAAGTTTTGTGTAAAAAAAAAAAGAAAAACCTTGACTTTTTGAGAAAAAGTATCCATTAAATAATAAATTGGGAAATTTGTTTTCTAATACCCTAAAAGAAAGGGAAGTTCAATGTGACATATAGGTGATGCTAATTCAAACATCAAGGCTCTGATAACAACAACAAAAAAATTAATCTGGTTTTCCTATTAGCCTTTTAAAATTATTTTATTTTATTTTATTGAGGTAAGAACTCAACATGAGATATATCCTCTTAAGAAATTTTAAGTGTACAATACATTATTGTCTACTATAGGTACAATACTGTACAAAGATCTCTAGAACTTAGTCATCTTAACTAAAATCTTATGAGTAGCCATGTCTATGGTGCTAGAGTACAATTTACTGAATGGAGATGCCCTGATATTTTTATATATTTTTTCCTTCAAACGCCTATTACTTGAACAGAAATTTTCAGATAATTATTTTCTAGTAATCTTGTCTTAGGAAAGAAAATATAGTCATTCCTTGGTATCTGCAGAAGACTGGTTCCAGCTCCCTCTCCCCCAGGATACCAAAATCAGATGCTCAAGTCCCTTATATAAAATGGCATAGTATTTGCACATAACCTATATCTGCATATAGGGTACGGCAGGGTATTTCTACACATCACTTTCTTTCATATGGATTCAGCATAGCATTCGGTATGTGGCAAATCCAAGTTTTGCTATTTGGAATTTTCTGACATTTTTTAAAAGTATTTTTGATTCGTGGTGGATTGAATCTGCTGTTGCAGAGCCTGCGGACATGGAGGGCTGACTGTATTAATGAAACAGAAGAGTTAAATAAAAATACATTTTAATTTTATATTAAATACAGATCCTCATTAGATTCCAGAATTTTTCTTCTGAAGACTCTGTAGGATCTCTTAGCTATTACTAAAGTGTGTGAAGTACTCCTATTTAGAAGCTGATTGCTAAAACAGTAATTCTTTAAATACTGAAAATTTAATAAACTAATGTGGTTTGCTGCATGGCAGTTATGTACCAGTAAATTTGGCACATTTAGGGGACACTTGTTAAATAAAAGTATGATATAATTAAAGGATAAAAATGGTTTTTACTTCAGCAGCAAATGAAAACAGTCCTGCTAACAGGAAGCCAGTTCATTAGTTCAAGAAGTTAGCTTATTAATACTAAATGTGTTCTTGTGGAGAGCAATACTCTGCAAGGATTGAGGGCTATACACAAGAGAATATCTCAGTCTCTGTTCCAGGAAAATTTAAAATATACTTAGAAAAAGAATGTGTGTGTGTGCAGATAAGAAATGACCAAAGTGGCTCTGTTATAATGTTTATCAAAAAGCATACAAGAATGTAATGTAGCCTAAGTAAATAAGCGCTGATGGGAATGAAGAGGTGAAGAACTCCATTATATTGGGTAAGCGCTCCTGGAGAAGATAAATCTAGCAAGGAAGTTAGAATTCACGGAGTACTCGTCATGTTCTAAGCATTTTACATGTATTATGTTATTTAAAGCTCACCATGTCTCTATGAATTAGATACTATTATTCTCAATTTACTGATGAGGAAACTGAGGCAGAGTTGATAAAATTCTCACAAGGTCACCAGAGAGTAAAAGACACATGCCTGATTCCAGACAGTGTAGTATCACTAATATTTTGTGATTAGAGCAGAAATATGATAAATGTTCTCAGAAAGATTTTTCAAAGAACTATGTATAACATAGATTAGAAGCTAGAAAACAATTTGGAGGCTGTTGCAAGCAGAATGGACAGTTAGTCTAATAATTTATATGATTCTGTCTTTGTCATTTTAAATATTTCTAACATTCTCATGATGTTCGAAAGTGAAATTTGTTAATTAGAGCATTTGGTTATCTCTAAATAGAGAATGCTTAATCAGTCTTTTAGATAGATTAAACATTGGTTACAAAAGCAGACAAATCTGCTCAATATTATAATTTTGAAATTTTTGTTACAACTGTTTTAAGAGTGTTGCTAAAACAAAGTAATGAATCTGGAGAACTTATGGCTCCTTTTCTTGTTCCTCTTCTGTATTAAGCAGATTATCTGGTAACTAAAAACAGCAACAAGTTTATTAATCATCCTGTCCATTTACTCACTTATAGTCAGTCATGATAGAACTTCCTCACTTCTCTTTCAGTGCTCAGTTAAGGCAACAGTAATGTGTTAGCTATCTTTGCCTTGAAAGTATTAATACTAGATTCACTGAAATATTAGTCTTTACTACATGCCAACCATATAATTTCATTGAAAAGCCTGCCACAGTGGAGAATGACTAAACAAAATGTGACCTTGGGTCACAAGGCAAATGAAACATGTTTTCTAAGTTGAAAGGGATGGTGCACATATAAAACACAGCAACTGAAGCTAATTAAATTAGTTAACCTTAACCCTGGATCATATTTAAATGGATAGGAGTCCCTATGTGGCCCTATAAATGGTAAAAATAATAATAATAGACAATATTTATTGAGCTTTTGTACATCTGATAAATAATTTAAAGATATTACCCCTTAATTCTTATATAATAACCCTATGGGGCATTTTCTATCATTATCCTGTTTTAATAGATAAAGAAACTGAGAACTGGTAATGTGTGACCTGCCCAGGGTCACATGGACAATAACTGGAAGGGTTTAAATGCAGGTAGTCTGATCCCAGAGCTTGTGCTATTGCTTGAAACTCACAGGAAAATGGATAAGATCATCATAGTGCATCCTCCTGGGTATCAATTTTACTCAAGGACAGGGTATCTTATCTTATATAAAAACTAATGTAAATAAAATATGGAATGCAAATGAGTCAAACATTGAAAATAAATTGATAGTTAAAATGTACAGATTACAAAGGAATTTTCTGCTTTCAAAGGGTAGTTTTAAGTCCTACCTTAAGTCTCTTCAGAGTACAGGTTCTTCAGCTGCTAGGGATACTTAAATGGAAAAAGATTTCTAGGATATTTTTCATTTAATTGTAGATTGGATATATTGGAATTTACTTTAAGCTATGACCTCCCAGTGTTTGGCTGTTAACCAAATAAAGTCATTAGGCATGATAAATTAATGAAAACCATCTTTTTTTCATCAAATAAGCTTGTTGTAGTATACTCTGTCAGTTTAAACTAAGACTTGTGTAAGCCACAGGAACTCGAGGACTGGTGCCACTAAAGGTGCTAACACAAAAAGAACATAACTATTAGTAGAGGAATGGAAGAGTGACTGCAGCTGTCTCTTAACTCTAGTTTCAGCACCTCTTCCAATTATAAACTATGTGACCTTGGGCAAGTTATTCACTTGGTCTTAGAAAAGGACACAAAGGATGATATGACAATAATATCTTATAGGGACAGTATGAGGATAATAATGAACCTCTCGATGGGTTCATTAAAATGAAATAGTAAAAGTAAAGCACTTGATCTAGTGTCTGATACATTTAAAGTGCTAAAGTGAGTTATTATTATTCAGTGACCACTATGAACACTTATTACATAATGCTTAGGATAATTATTATTAGAGGACCTGAACAATCTTTATTAACTCCTTCATCTGTCCCTAAGCTAAAATCATTAATGTTTGTAAAAATGACTTTTTGAATAAGTAGTAATGTATGTAAAAGTGTGTTACCTGCAGAATTGTTTATAGTGACAAATACCTGGAAATACCTAGAATGTCCATAAATAGGGAAGGCCTCAGTTTCCCTAGTCTGTATAATAAGACTAGACTAGATGATTTTTAAAATTCTTTCCACCTCCAATAAGGATGATATTTTCACATAGGTGTTAGGCTTGAAACCATTACTCTAAGCAATAGAATATGAAAATCTAAGTTATTATGTGGGTATTTAAAATTAAGTCACACCAACTTTTATTCAACATAGTACTGGAAATCCTAGCCACAGCAATCAGACAAGAGAAATAAAAATCATCCAAATTGGAAAGGAATAAGCAAAACTGTCATTATTTGAAGATATGATACTATATAAAGAGAACCCTAAAGATACCACCTAAAAAAACTATTAGAACTAATAAATGAATTCAGTAAAGTATCAGGATACAAAATTAATATTCAGAAATCAGTTGCATTATTATATACCAGTAACAAACTATCAGAAAGAGAAATAAAAAAAACGTCTCATTTAAATCGTACAAAAAAAAATAAAATAAAATTAAGATATCTAGGAATAAATTTAACCAAAGAGATAAAAGACCTATACTATATGTATGTATATATATATATATATATATATATATACATACACACACACACATACACACACATACATATATAATTAAAGAAAGGAATTGACGAATATACAAATTGATGGAAGTATATACTGTGCTCATAGACAGAATGAATCAACAACATTAAAATGTCCATACTGCCCAAAGCAATCTATAGATTCAGTGCAATCCCTACCAATACACCAATGGTATTGTTCATAGAACTAGAACAAATAACCCTAAAATTTATATGGAAAAACAGAAGACCTTGAATAGCCACAACAATTGTTAGAAAGAACAAAGTTGGGGGTTTCATGCTACCCGATATCAAACAATACTACAAGGCTATAATAATCAAAACAGCATGGTACTGGCATAAAAACAGACATATAGATCAATGGAACAGAGCGGAAAGCCCAGAAATAAATTCATGCCTAGATGATCATTTAACCTATGACAAAGGAGGCAAGAATATGCAATGGAGTACAGATGGTCTATTCAATAAATGGTGTTGAGAAAACTAAACAGATACATGCAAAAACATGAAACTGGACTACCTTTATATATCATATACAAGAATAAACTCCAACTAAAGACTTAAAGAAGTATATTTTGGGGTGGCAAATTCTGCTGCCCTTCAGTTTCTTCACTTTTTTCCTACACAGGTATAATCTGTTCTCAAGGAAGTGCCATGTCTCAGCCATTTTACTTTGAACATCTATAGAACTGAATACCGATTCCATGTGGACTCAGATCTCCCCACGTGAGGAGGAGGGGAAGGATTCAAGATGGAGTAGAGGTAGTGGCTGTACACACCTCCTCTAGTGACCACATAAAAGTCATAACAAAATTACAGAGCACCAAAGACATGGAGTCACCAGAGGTTTAGCTGAAGCACAGCCCTACAACTAGGTGACCTCAAATAACAGGTCATCTCAAAAAGGTAGGGGGGGTGGAGACATGAAACAGCCAGGTCCCACAACTGCATGTAGTGATTGAGAACTGGGAGGGTTATCATGACTGCAGAGTCACCTCTCCCACCTTAGAAACGAGGTGTGCCAGCCGCACACTGGGTTCCCCAGCCCAGAGTTCCAGTGTCAGGAAGAGAAGGTCCCACAACCACTGGCTGTGAAAACCAGTGGAGGTTGCTGCTGAGTGAGACGAAGCGCTATGAGAAATGGAGATTATTGTGCTTAATGGACCCACATCGGGCCTTACTCACTGAAGGACAGGTCAGCTGCTCAAGGGGCACCAGGGACATAGAGAGAGGTGCCGGGCTGTCGGGCTTCAGGGAGAGTACTGGAGGGGAAGCTGGCTCCCGGACAGAGGTGCAGGCAAAAGCCATTGTTCTTTTGTTTAGTCCTCCCACCTCCCAGCCTGCAGACTCAGGCACAATCAACCTAGATAACATAGGTCCCTCCACCCAGGGGATTCCCTGAGATTCTGCCTCTCCCAATTCATGGGCCCACCCAAGCCACTTCTAGTGATTTTTTTCCATACAAATGGGCTGTCTTGGCTCCTGATGCAAACTTTCATAAAATCCCTCAAAGGTTCACAAAACCCAAAGAAACAGCATCTGGCCCCAGTGTGCTCTGCACCACTTGCTGAGCAGCCCCAAGATTGGCACCGGTGGTAGGCATCCTTGATTTCTGATTTGGCCTCTCAAAGTACCTATAAGTATCAACCATATGTGGATTGCTTGGTGATTCTTACCAAGTGGCCTCAGAGCTGCATAGGCTGCAGCTGAAATTGGCCTACAGCTTGACCCCTCCCAGGTCTGTGCCAAGGTGCCCCACAGGACACCTACTACATAAAGCCCCTGTTATAAGACTGAGGGACATAGAAGCCCTACCTAATACATAGAAATAGATGAAGGGAGGCAGCCAAAACGGAGAGACAAAGAAGCATATCCCACATGACAGAACAGATCAAAGCTCCAGAAAAAGAATTCACCAAAATGGAGACAAGCAATCTACCAGATGCAGAGTTCAAAACAGTGGTTATAAGGATGCTCGAAGAACTTAGGGGAAGAGTAGATGAACTCAGTGAGAACTTTAACAAAGAGATACAAAACATAAAAATGGAGATGGAAAACATAATAGGGAGTCAGTCAGAAATGAAGAATACAATATCCAAGATGAAGAGTACATTAGAGAGAATGCACAGATTGGATGAAATGAAGGATTGAATCAGTGACATAGAAAATTGGGTAGTGGAAGATACCCAATCAGAACAGCAATAAGAAAAAAAAATTTTTTTAAATGAAGATAGTTTAAGAAGCCTCTGGAACAATGGCAAGCCTAACAACATTCATGTCATAAGGGTAACAGAAGGAGAAGAGAAAGAGAGCAAGGAATTAAAAACCTATTTTAAGAAATAATGATGGAAAACTTCCCTAACCGGGTTTAGGAAATAGACATACAACTCCATGAAGTTCAGAGAGTCCCAAACAAGATGAAACCAAAAAGGTACACACCAAGACACATCATAATTAAAATGCCAAAGGTTAAATTCAAAGAGAGAATCTTAAAAGCAGCAAGAAAAAAAAACAATTAGTTACATACAAGGGAATGCCCAGAAGACTGTTAGCCGATTTCTCAACAGCAACTTTACAGGACAAAAGGGCTTGGTACAAAATATTCAATGTGATGAAAACCCAAAGCCTATAACCAAGAATACTTTACCCAGCAAAGTTATCATTTACAATTAAAGGACAAACAAAGAGCTTCCCAGACAAGAAAAAAGCTAGAGGAGTTTATCACCACCAAGCCAGTATTACAGGAAATGTTGGAGAGACTTCTTTTAGAAGAAAAAAATATGTATCAAAAGTCTAAATAAAGAATGACAATAACTACATATCTATTGACAAGTACTTCAAATGAAATAGAATTAAATGTTCCAATCAAAAGATAAGGGGGTGAATGGATAAGAAAACAAGACCTTTACATATGCTGCCTACAAGAGACTCACATCAGAGTAAAAGACATGCACAAATGAAAAGTAAAGGAATGGAGAAAAATATTTCATGATGGAACTAGAGGGTAGTGTGCTGAGTGAAGTAAGTCAGATAGAGGAAGACAAATGCCATATGATTGCAGGTATATGTGGAATCTAAAGAGCAAAACAAACAAACAAACAAAAAAGCAGAAACAAACTCATAGATACAGAGAACATTTTGAGGGTTACCAGGTGGGAGGGAGGATTGGAGGGGTCAGCGGAAAAGGGGGAGGGGATCTAGAAGTACAGATTGATAGTAATGAAATAGTCATGGAGATAGAAAGCATAGCATAAAAAATATGGCCAATAATATTATAATAACTATGTATGGTGTCAGAGGAGTACTAGATTTATTGGGATGATCACTTTGTGAGTTATATAGATGTCTAATCACTATGTTGTATACCTGAAACTAATATAGTATTGTATGTCAACTATAATTGAAAATAAAAATATATTACTAATTTAAAAAATGGATTAAAGACTTAAATGTAAGACAGAAAACCATAAAAATCCTAGAAGAAAACATAGGCAGTACACTCTTTGACACTTCTCTTAGTAATATTTGTTCTGATATATCTTCTTGGGCAAGGGAAACAAAAGAAAAAATAAACAAATGAGAGTACATTAAATGAAAAAGTTTTGACACAGCAAAGAAAACCATCAACAAAACAAAAAGACAACCTAATGAATGGGAGAAAATATTCACCAACGATACATCCAATAAGAGGTTAATATCCAAAATTTTAAAAAATTCATACAACACCAAATAAAATCCAATTAAAAAATGGGCAGAGGACCTGCATAGACATTTCTCCAAAGTAGACATGCAGATGGCCAATAGACATATGCAAAGATGCTCATTCTCAGTAGTCAGAGAAATGCAAATTCAAACCACAATGAGATATCACCTCCCACCTATCTAAATGGCTATCTTCAATAAAACAATGAGCAACAAGTTTTGACAAGAATGTGGACAAAAGGAACCTTTGTAACTCCTGGTGTGATTGAAAATTGGTGCAGCCACTATGGAAAGCACTGTGGAGGTTCCTCAAAAAGTTAAAAATAGAGCTACCTTATGACCTAGCAAATCCACTTCTGGGTATTTAAGTGAAGAAATCCAGAACAGTAATTTGAAAAGATATTTGCACCCCTATGACCACTGCACCATTATTTACAATAGTTAAGATATGGAAGCAACCTAAGTGCCCATCAATAGGTGATTGCATAATGAAGTGGCACATATACACAATGGAATATTACTTGGCCATAAAAAAGAATAAAATCTTACTATGTGTGACAACATGAATGGATTTAGAGAGTACTATGCTCACAGAAATAAGTCAGACAAAAAAAAAGACAAATACCATATGATCTCACTTTAACGTGGAATCCAAAGGACAAAATAAATGAACAAAACAGAAGCACTCACAGATACAGAGAACAAACTGATATTGCCAGATGGAAGGGGTTGGGGGGCTATGTGAAAAAGTGAAGGAATTAAAAAGTATATATTGATAGTTACAAAACAGTTATGGGGACGTAAAGTCCAGCCTAGAGAATATAGTCAATGACATTGTAACATCTATGTATAGTGCCACGTGGGTACTGGATTGATCGATGGTGAACTTTGTAAATTACGTTCATGTCTGACCACTGTGCTATACACCTGAAACTAATATAAAATAACGGAGGACATCAACTGTAATTGAAAATTAAAAAAAATAAAATAAAATAAAGTCATAGTATTGTAAACTTATCTAAGACATAAAAAGTTTTAAAATGTGCTATTAATTAACCTCAAGAATTGAAGTTATTACTTAACACATTGGGAGTTATTTTATTATATAAGATATATGTAGTTCATTATATGCTAAATTTATACTTTTAACCTTCATAAGTCACCCCTTAATGGTATTAAAAATAAATGGTATCAAAAATAAACATGAGATACAATGAATTTTAGTTTTAGAAAATAAAGATTGTGTCTACGGCCATGCTACCCTGAACAAGCCCGATCCTGTCTGATCTCAGAAGCTAAGCAAGATCAGGTCTCATTAGTACTTGGATGGGAGACCACCTAGGAAGATCAGGTGCTGTAGGAAGACCAGGTGTCATAGGCATAAAAAATAAAAAAAATAAGGAATTGTAAGCTGACAAGGTCCTTGCAATCTGTGAGATCAACCAAGGGTTGCCTCACCTAAAAAGAAAAAAGAGAAAAAGAGAGAGACAGAGAGAGGGAGAGAGAGAAAGAGGGAGAGAAAGAGAGAGAGAGAAGGGGGGAGAGAGGGAGTTAGGGAGGGAGGGAGGGAGGGAGGGAGGGAAGGAGGGAGGGAGGGAAGGAAGGAAGGAAGGAAGGAAGGAAGGAAGGAAGGAAGGAAGGAAGGAAGGAAAGGAAGGAAAGAAAGATTGTATGATTTAGGAATGTCAGGAAGTTTGAAAGTTCTCAAGAAAGAAGGGGATTTGTGTGTGGTATAAAATATTAAAACGATACTTAGTTTGGAATTTTATTTAAAATTGTGTTGCTTTTTTCCCCTTTGAAATGAGATATTCTGTAGGCAGATAATGCCAAGCAGGATGAGTGGCTATTTGACCTTAAAATTATCAGGACAAGATTATTATTAATATCAAGTAATTGCCAACATCCATGAAGCTTCCACCCTATGCACATTAGAATTGGAAAATCTCTGTAGATTCCTATGTTGCTTCCAAAACAGAAGTCACTGCATAGTCAGAAAGAAATGGTATGAGCGGCTTGAGACTACATAACAAGAAAGATCTTTATATACCATGTTGATACAAAATAGTATTATAAAAAATAGCAAAAAATATTGAATTTGAGTTCTATGTGCCATTATTATCCCCATTTTAGAGAGGAAGACAGAGGTAATATAAGTGAAGTAAACTGCCCAATATCTAATACAACTAGTAAGAAGAAAAACCAGGATTCAAGCCCAGCAATTCTCACTCCAGTACCTGTATTAAAATCACTTGGGTCATAAGGTCTCAAGAAGGAAATCAAATGCTGAGATTTGATTATTATTGGAATTCTCCTCTTTTAACCTCTAAGAAAGGGTTTTGTGAATTGTGTATGTCATTTAATACAAAAACAACCATCATCTCTGAAGAGTTGTGGAACATGTATTTGTTCCCACTAGCAGGGATATTTGCAGTACTGTAAGACTCATTTTTCCTCAGAGGATATACTTAATCAAATAAATTAAATATATTTGAGTATTCTCGATGAAAAGTGTAGAAATTGTCAATTCGGATTTGTTCTACATTACCCCAATATAACGCAGAATTTAGAAATTGTTACCATATATACATGCATGGGCATTGCTTACCACTCAAATCCTTTGAATTTTTCCTCACCTTGTAGTAGAATTAAATAAAATGCTTCTAAACTTGCAATTAAAAAGGTTTCCTTTATTTTAATTTTAATGTGAGAATTCTTCACATTGAGTACTATGAGCAAAAGATTTGTGAGGGTCCCTATAAAAGTGTTGTTCTGTGATGTCGATTTACATTTTTGAAAAATGCGTGCTATTTTTGAGTTGAAAACTAGCATTGAAACAAATATCCAAACTGATTTTCCTGCTCTGCCAATGCATTAACTATAATTGCCCTTTTATACTCCATGCAGTTAAGGCCATATTGCCAGAAATATTCACTCACAAATATTTCCTTTAAAAATCAAATGCTATAGCTATATACCATATTCTAGTCATTTGTGTATATCCTTATTTTGGGAATGAGTATGGAATAAGATGATTTTGCTTTGAAAACCAGTGTGAAATAATAAACATTTTTTATTACTATTCCTTTTTTTAACCATAATTTATTAACATAAAAAATATTTTCTATTTACAAACAGTTCTCTCTTATCATAGGTGAGAAAAAACAAAGGCATTAGTTGTACTCCTGAAAAGTGCTAGCTACCACTTTTATACCTGGGCTATAGATAGCCACACACTGGCAACTCCACAAAATAGAACATTTGTGTTTCCTTTTTTGATTTGTTTTCTATGTTATTACTGCCATTATTTGCCCCTTTCTCTGATATTTGAGAGCAGAAATGAAAGGTCTAGGATCCAGCTGCTGTAACTGTCTCTACTGTGATGAAATTCTGTTATCCAATAATTTGGTTCTTATTCCCTACCAAAGAGATATAATAAATATTTACCAATTAGGTTATTAAAAATCAGTACACAATGGGACAGAACAGAGAGTCCAACACACATCCACACATATATGGACAACTAATTTTTGATGAAGTTGCAAAGATAATTCAATAGAGATAGTCTTTTCAACAAATGATGTTGGAACAATTAGCTATCCACATGTAAAAAAATAATTTCAATCCATATCTTGTGCCATATACCAAACTAGATCAGATTTAAATGTAAAACCTAAAAGTATAAAACTTCTAAACAAAAACAAAGAAGAATATCTTTGTGACCTTGGGCTAGGCAAAGTTTTCTTAGATGACACCAAAAGCATGATCCATAAAAGAAAAAAAAAATATAAGTTGGACTTCATCAAAACTGCAAACTTCTGCTCTTTGGAAAACTGTGAAAGGCACTGTAAAGAAGATGAAAAGAAAATCCTCAGACTGGGATAAAATATTTTCAGAGCTTATACTTGATAAAGGACTTACATTCAGAGTATATAAAAAAATTCTCAAAACTCAATTGTAAGACAACAACCCAAGAGAAAAATAAACAAAACATGAATAGACACTTTGCCAAAGAAGATTATGGATGGTAAATCAATACAAAAAAGATGTTTACCATCATTAGTCATTAGGGAAATGCAAAGTAAAACCATAATGAGATACAATTACATACCTATTAGGATGGTTACATTTAAAAAGACTCACCATACCAAGTGTTGGCACTCCTGGTGGAAATGCAAAATTGTACAACCACTTTGGAACCACTTAAAAAGTTAAATATACACATAGCATGTAATCTAGTCATTCCACTCTAGATATTTTGCTAAAAGAAATGAAAACATATGTCCATACGAAGACTTACAAATGAACATAGCAGTTTTATTTGTAGTAGCCCAAAACTTGATATCCAATGCTCATCAACAAATTGTGGTACATCCAAGTAATTTATAACTACTCAGTCACAAAACAGAAAAATGATTCTTGAGGCACACAACAACATGGATGCATCTCAAAAGAATTACGCTAAGTGAAAGAAGACAAGCAAAAAGTGGGATATATTGCATGATTCCATTTATATAACATTCTAGAAAATGCAGCCTAATCTATAGAAACAGAGATCAGATCAGTTGTTGCCTCGGGATAAATGGAGAGATTACAAAGGGGCGTGAAGAAACTTCCAGGGGTGATGAAAATTTTCATTATCTTGACTGGTGATGACAGTTGTACCTATGATGCTTCAATAAAACTGTTTTTAAAAAGAATTAATTTGTATATTCAAATAAAACCTGTCTAGATAAACAAACAAAAAAAGAATAACATAAAAGTAAATCCAAATATAAATGAACTCGAAATGTTTGGCTTCTTAAATATCTACAACAAAATATAATGCTGTAGCACTTGTCACTGTGTATTTATGTTGGTGTGTTTGTATGACAGGGGTGGTGGGCAGTACTGTGCATATGTTCATAACAGGTAAATTATAAATAGATATCGATGAGCCATGTTTAGCCTGAGTGTACCAATGCTTTTGTGTTAAGCATCATCTCATGTAGAAATATGAACATTTACCCCCACAAAAATCATAAAATAATAGAATAGACAATATATGATTATGCAAGTAACTTATAGATAGCCTTATGAATAAAAATAAGTATATTCTATGCTAGAATTATTTTAAAACATTCATGGTAGAAAATATACAGTAGTATGTATAAATTAAATTAATTATATGAAGAATATACATATTTTTTTTCAGGGATTTGCCATTATAAAGTTAACAGAGGGAAAAAGGTGCAAAAATAAAAGTGTGTTACTACATTCTTAAGGTAATGCATACACATAAAAAGTAGACCATTGTGGTTAGAAGAAGTTACTTACCTATAGTCTATAGCTTGGGAAAAAAACACTTCCAAGTTGAAAATCTGAATATTTTTATCATCTTTGTATGAGGTTTTTACCAGCTTTTTTCTCTTTTTAGTCTCCCTGTTCCACTGCAAACTTTTCTGTATCAGTTTAAGTGACTAAGTACCTTGAAAAGCATCTAAATAACCCTCTAAGTAGGTAATTTAAGAATGAAAGCTATAACTGAGTCATATTTGTTTAATATCATAAGTCAGAAAAGAAGTATTTTCTAAAAGAGTCACAGTTGCCTTAAATCAAAGCAGAAATATTTTACCTTTAGTATTTCACCACCAATTAATTTCTTTCTTAATTCAGTGGGAAAAAAAAGAAAAAACAAGCAAAAGATATGAATGGGAAATTTGCAAATGGACAATAAACATATGAAAAGACATTTAATCTTATTAATCTAAAAACTACAAATATATAATAATAAATGAATTTGGAGATATTCATCAAAAATGTGAATAGTGTTCACTTCTCAGTGCATTTTGAGTTACTTTTAATTTATTTGGATTTCAATGTACTACCTCATCTTTTTTCAATGTATGTCATTTTCACAGAATATAAAGTTATATAAAAAAACTGCCTCATTAGTTGTTTGCCAAAAATTATGGCCAACAAATCAGAAAAGAGAATTCAAAAAGAAAACAAGCAATTTAGTTATTATGATAAAGTGGTATGTCAAATAAATGTCAGACAGAAAGATTATCAGATAAATGGTACTAAGGAAATTAGCGAGCTAATAAAAATATATGTATCTTTTAAAAATCTGGTTTCTTAACTCACTGCTTACTCCAAAATAGTAATTCCTGATAGTGCAAAATTTAACTTGCATTTTAAGTCATTAAAATATTATGAAAATATGAGCATTCATTTAAAAAAATCCATTGTTTTAAATAAAATTGAGTTGCAGAACAATATTTATAGCATAACTCCACTGATTTAAATCACTGTTTCCATATTATATGTTTTGACTAAATGTATGAAATGAAAGTTCACATACCCAGTAAATTTTATTCCGTATTTTATTGTCATCCTATACTACATATGCCTGGCACATGGTGGTCACAAAAGTATATTAACTGAATGACTAAATAAATGAGCTCCTATGTATTCTTGGTAGGACTGTAAATTGAGATAACTTTTCTGGAGGGAAATTTCACAATAAGCATTAAAGAATAAAATGAGTGTACAATTTATTCCAGCACTCTCATTTCTAGGAATTCATTCTATGACTAATTTTCACAAGTGCATATAGTATGTACCCAGAGCTAATTTTTTTATGACAGGAAAAAAAGTGGAGAGATGGTGTGGGAAGTAGCTGCCTTACAAAAGGAATCTGGTTAAATAAATTAAGGCAAATATTTCCATTGAATATGCATCTATTTAAAAATAAGATGTTGATTATTTACCATAAAAATATAGCCACCATTAATTGACAGATTACAAAACATAATATCATCATATTTTATCACATATATAAAACAGTATATATAAATAGGCAGATGTGTACATGTACAAAGAAATTTATGGAAGGAAATGCATGAAAATGCTAACAATAGTTATTTGATTGTAAAGAGTATGTATTTTACTATCATTTAAATTTTCTATGTTATATTTTTTCTTTACAATGCTTATATTCTTTGACAATCAGAAATAAACAATAAAATTCACAAAATATAAAATAAAGGTGTTTCCTAATTTTTTAAAAATATGACAAAGCACAAATCCATAATAAAAAAGTAACATAAAGGATAATCTAGCTTTCATATTTTTACTCATTTAAAATGAATAATTCATATTATATTTTGACTTACTACTTGTATTGTATGAGTAGCTTTAGAGACAGTGAATGTGATTATCAGGTTATTTCTACATTACTACGTCAAATCACCTCTGTGGATTTTTCTGCTTCCATAGATACATCAGATGTCTTCAAATTAAGTCTTTAAAAGACTATATCCTGTGAAATTTTATTCATATACAGATAGGTAATTCCTGTCGTTCATAAAAATGGGCTAAATGTGTTCCTTACCTTTCAATGAAAAGTAAACACTGGTCTTTTTGGTTGTACCAAGGGAGTTGTTCTGTAGCAGAAAAGAATCCTGTAAATAAAAATAAGATACTTGTTTTTAAACTTCATATTGTAAAAGTTTATTTATATATTAATGGACTTGTAAATCATACGTTAGTATGGCTAGAATTTCACAGTGCTTGAAGCAAATTGGTGGCAGATGATATTGTAAAGCATATCCTGACAGAGGATGCACTTTCACTAGCACAAATTCTCCCTCCCATCCTGCTGTTCCTGGAATTGAAAACAGCTGCACAAAAGTATAGAGTAAACCTCCTGCTTTTAAATAATACTATCTACCATTTGAATGCCGTTTTATTTTATCTACTTGTAAGCACTGAGAAAGGCTACGTGGTAAGTCAGCAGCAAGGCTGGGGTATATTATATGCCAGCTTAAAAAAAGAAATATAGTAAAAATGGTGTAACTGACTCACGGCAACATGGGTTCGAAAACCTTGTAGATGGATATAAAGCAGGCTTGTCAAACATCACAGACAGCGCTTATTTAAACTGCTACGTGGAATGCAATATGCCTGCTTTCTAGCCCCTCCCCCCTTTGCCAATAAACGACTCCCCCTTTTTTAGTGTAAAAATACATGCTAATAGAATATTTAGATAAAGAGATTTAAAAAATAATCATCCCTAATCACACTACCCAATGATGCCATTTGAAGTATTTTCATCCAATTTTTTTAAAAACAGATTTTTGTATAGAGGCCCCTGACAAACCAAACGGGAATTCAGGATGAGCGGACGAGAGGATACTCCTCTTCCCTTGTCAGGAACTATGGCTAGTATTTTTACCTCATATCTAAGCTTTTTCTAAAAATTATAAAACTATAAAGACAGAATTTTGTGGGGATAAAACGTCTTCCAGGGGTGTGTGCCTCAGCTACCAAGGAGCGTCTGGGAAGGTGGGCGGAGCCTGGAGGGGGCGTAGCATTTGGTCATTCATTGGGCTTAGGAATTTTCAATCAAGCTTGTGTAGCAAGTGAGGTGCGAGCTAAAGGCACACTGGGAACTAAATTAAGGGGCGGTGGAACTGGAAAGGGAGGGGGCTTGCGAGCTAAACCGTGGAGAGATCTCGGGGACTCACACTGTACCATTCGCATGTGACAGGCCTCTGTCCGCCATAGCTGCCACCCGGACAGGCCGTCGCCACCGCTTTCACCCAGGCCTCCACTGCCACTGCCACCTCCGCGCGATCGCTGCAGCCCAGCCCCGCCCAGCCCTGTGCTACCACTGCCTTTGCCGCTGCCACCGCCTCATCCCGAGCCTCCGCCACCTGAGCATCCGTGAGTCATTTTCTGCCCATCTCTGGTCGCGCGGTCCCAGCGGTCGTCGCCAGCTTAAGAGGTTTACAGGCTTGCAAAATGGCAGAAGCGTATCTTAACATGATCTCGGAACTTGCCGCTCAAGAGGTTGCTAATGAGATAGATGATGGCTAGCTCGTCTAGTGATTCTGGGGAAGAATCTGACAGCTGTAGCTCTAGCAGCAGCACTAGTCGCAGCAGCAGCGGTAGCCGCGGCCGCTCATATAGAAAGAAGAGGGTACCTGGGCCTTTCAGAAGGGCGCGGCGGGTTCCGTCGGGTAAAAATATCGTACATCGGCTGCCTAAGGCAGTTCGAAAGCGTGTGCAGGCGCTTAGAAATATTCAAGATGAATGTGACAAGGTAGACGCCCTATTCTTAAAGGCAATTCACGATCTCAAAAGAAAATATGCTGAACTCGATAAGCCTCTGTATGATCGGCGGTTTCAAATCATTAATGCAGAATATGAACCTACAAAAGAAGAATGTGAATGGAATTCAGAGGATGAGGTGTTCAGCCATGATGAGGAGATAGAGGAAGACAGCCTTAGTGAAATGCCTACCTTAGAGGGTGAGAAAGAAGAAGACCGCTCTAAAGAAAAACCTGAGGTAAAGGCTGAAGGAAGTGAGGTTCCTAAAGAAATTCCTGAGGCAAAGCTCGAAGAAAGAGCAGAGTCTAAATATCTTAGGGAGGCAAAGCCTGAAGTAAAAGAACCTAAAGAAGTCTCCCAGGCAAAGGCAGAAGAACAACAACCTAAAACAACAGAGGTTAAGGCAAGAGCTTCAGTAAAAGAGGCTCCTAAAAGAGTTTCTAAGGTCAGGCCTAAAGAAAGAGTGAATCTGAAAAGAGCTGGAAAAGAAAAGCCTAAAAACGAAGATCCTAAGGGCATCCCTGAATACTGGCTTACGGTTTTAAAGAACGTCGACAAACTGGGGCCCATGATTCAGAAATATGATGAGCCTATCCCGAAGTTCTTGTCAGATGTTAGCCTGAAGTTCTCAAAACCTGGCCAGCCTATAAGTTACACATTTGAATTTTATTTTCTGCCCAATCCATTATTTCAGAAATGAGGTGCTGACCAAGACATACATAATAAAGTCAAAACCAGATCACGATGGTCCCTTTTTCTTTTGGGGGTGGGAAATCCAAAATTGCAAAGGCTATAAAATAGATTGGAGAAGAGGAAAGAATGTTACAGTGACAACCACCCAGCTGCTACTGGAGAAATTGAAATCCAGCCTAGAGTGGTTCCTAATATGTCTTTCTTCAACTTTTTTAGCCCTCCTGAAATTCCAAAGATTGGAAAGCTGGAACCACGAGAAGATGCTATTCTTGATGAGGACTTTGAAATTGGTCAAATTTTACATGATAATGTCATCTTGAAATCAGTCTATTACTATACAGGAGAAGTCAATGGTATCTGTGATGCTGGTAAAAACTATGGAAAAAGGGAATATTGAAAAAAAAGGCTGCCTAAAAGAATTTTCAAGATCTCAAAACTTCAAGCAGAAGTGAAACAGGTTTATATAGCCTTGAAAAAAAAACTGCTTATAACCTCAACACTATTCCACATAGTCTTGTGTTTTTGTATTTTCTTGGTAGTCTAAAAAATGATCTTAAAGTATCTAAGTATCAGTTTATTCTATATAGTCTGTTGTAGTGTAATATTCTTCAAAACCTGTAAACTGCTGTCAGTTATCTAAAGCATGTTAATTTGGTGCTATAGAGTTTTGATTTTTGTGAAGTCCTTTTGTCATGTTCCAATTAAAATGTAGCTTTGAAAACTGTTAGAATTGTTAACAAAGACAAATATGTGCTTGAAGAAAACAAAGTTTCTGAAGGAACAATGCAAGTATTTTTTTTCCAGCCCAGAAGACTAGGGGTTTAAATCTGCTTGTACTCCCTGTGCGTTTGTTACTTTGCTATGGAAATACAGTACTGGTGTTAACTAGAATAGTGCATTGTGAAATTTGACTGCTTGAAAAAAGATTAACATACATTTAAAAATGTTCACCAGTACCATATATGATATTACTGAGCTCATTTATGTGACAGGGGTCTATAAATGTAATCATACTGTGTAATTAAAAAAACTAAAGTTACCACATTTTTTGTACTATGTTCTACTTAGGCTTTCATCATTTAATATTTTCCACGTATTTCAGTTGCAACCTAAAATAAATAAATGCCAAATAAAGTGTATTATGCTATAAAAATCTTGCATTTTTCCTAATTATAAAAAATAATGCTTATTATAGAAAAACACTGAGGAAAGGGAATTTTAAAAAATATTACTTTTATAACATTCTGCTATATTTTCCAGATCTTAGCTCTTCTTTGGAGGACACATATTCAGGTGATTAGAGAGATATGGGACTGGGAAGGGGAGAAGACAAGGGAAGGAGACAAGGGAAGATGGGAGGGGGAGGGAAAATGGAAGAAGATGGAAGAAAAGTGGAGAGGGAGTTGAATAGGGTAAGAAGGAGGAAACGGGAGGAGGGTGGAAGGAGAAGGCTGGAGAGGAGGGGAAGAGAGAAGGAAAAGAGAGAGGAGAAGGGAAGGGAGAGGAGGGGAGGAAGGTGAAGAGTGGAAAGGATGGGAGAAAGTGGGGATCAGAAGAAGGGGAGGGGGAGAACAGGAGTGCCTCACCCAGAAAGAACCTCTATATAAGCTGTCATGTTCACTTGCAAGAGCCAGATGGTAAATGACCCTGGCCCATGCTCCACCTGGACTTGGAGGAGGTCACACTTTCAAGTGAAGCTATTTTTTCCTTACAGGTTACACTGTCCTCTTACCACTTCTGCACCATGTAGCTGGTTACAAGGTAATTAGATGCTAAGATTTTGGTTTGAAATCTTCGTGTAACCAAGAGGGCCCTTAAACTCGGTTTACCAGGGAGCTTTTGCACTGGACACGAAAGCACAAGCACAACAAATAATTAAGTGGTATCTTATTTCACATTTGCCATTCCCCTGTCCACATATATTTTCCTTCAAGACCTTACAGGAAAGAGATGTGGTAGGAGGAAGACAGGATTTGGAAATTTCTGGGTCTCTAGGCAGTAAAATTAAGTAATAATTTTCCCAAATCCCACTATAGTAGTTTAGCATCTTGCTTTTATCACTGCTTAGCAATAGTAGCTGTTTGTCTATAAATATAAAAATATTACAACCCATGACATACTGTATTTAACCAGTCACATATGTTTGGATATTTAGATTATGATTTATACAAAATCAGGAAACAAATGATTGCTTTTAGTGATACCACTGCAATTCTGAGAGTGCTTTTTCTTTTATTTCTGAGATTTTCGCATCCATCAAAAGTGGGTATGGCAGCAGATTTACTTATATGCAGGGTCAAAACGAAGACTATAATAAATATGGTGTACCTGGCTCACTGCTACAGAGGTTCCTAAATCAGATGTATACTGTGCTTACCGGACCTCACAGCAGAGCCCATAAAACTTCTGTATGGAATGTAACAACTTTATTGCATCTTAAAACACTTACAGAAGTATTTATTTTAGCCCGTTCCTGCTCTGTATTTTCCAATATTAAAGGAACGTGTGCTATTAAAGAATATTTGCAAAATAGAAGTAGAAATGCAGAAAATAAAAATCAGAAGCACACTACAGTAAGATAAGCCCTGTAGGTAGATTGGTGTATTATCTCCCAGTCCATCTCTTGATTAGGTTTTATTACAAGTTCATGGCTCAAATCAAAAGGTGAATTTAAATTGGGTGGGTGTAAGAAGCTAATTGGAAAGACAGCTTATCGGTATTTTTACCTTTCCAGATTAAGCCTGGAGGAGGGCAAGCAGGTGTCAAGGATTTTTTTCATCAGTAAAGATTCCCGAAATGCAAGCGGTCTGTGTTAGGGGCTTCAACCACCTTGGCTAGTGGAAGTGGATGGAGCCGAGAAACTTTTTGGGCTTTGCACATTCAATGGGCTGCGATTTGTCCGTCACACTTGCTCAGCCAGTAAATGATGTGAGAAGGAGGAGCCCACCGGGAACGAAGCTAAAGTGCAGGGGGCCGTGGGGGGTATAAAGAGTTTTCATGGAGTCTTTTTCCTCACCTTTTTGATGCGCTGTATCCTTTTGCTGTGATTCAGGCAGAGGCCGTTTGCCCCCTTCTCTGCCCTCAACCCAACGGAGAAGGTTGCATCCTCCTCCAATGATGTCGTTGCCACCTCCTCGTTTGTGTGTTTTCCCCCGGTTCTGGATTGGGCAATGAGTGTCCGTGGTAGCCATGCTAAAAGTTTGCTCTTTTCTTTAACATGGCCAACTTTGATGGCAATAGGCTTTCATTCCTAAGAAGCAACAGGAGCTGCTGAAGAGGTAACGGTAGATAATGTCGAGCTAAGTGAAGAAAGTGACCATACAGATAATCAAATGATGCAAGTGCCCAGTTCTGTGGGGGTCTAGTGATACCGGTGCCCTTGCTCTCAGAATGCTTCAGAGGACATGTAATAAGATAGAGGCCTAATCTGAAAAGGAATTGCAGGCTTTTGGAAAAAATATAAACCCTCACTTTATGAAGTGTATTTGAACAATCTGCAGTATAATAACTTCATACTTATGCATTATTTCAAATTTTGTTTTGTGTTTTTTATAGGACTTTTTTAATTTAAAAAGTGAAATATTTAAGTATTAAAACATGGCATTTAGAAGTATACTTCAAGAGATGCTAAACAGCAAATTCTCTAAAGCGTCTTTGTTCATTGCTATGTAGTTTAGTCCTTATGATGTCATTTTGTCATATAGCTTTAGAGAGTAACTGAGAAAATTATCAGAACTCTTCACTGAATCTAATATTTACGTGGGGGGAAAGAAACATTTGAAGAGCCAATCCAAGTGTGTATTTTGCTTCCAGCTCAGAAGTAGGAAGAGTTTAAGTAATCTTGTATCAGATGTGGTACATTATAAAAATTGATCACTTGAATAAAGGAGCGTAGTTAAGAATTTCAAGTACACATTAATATAAAGTCTCTTAGACTATTTTTGAATTTTGAGTGACACGAATTTAAAAAGAAAAAGATAAACATAAATGAAGTTTTATTTTCCACTGTGGTGCTAATAAAAGTGTTTTTCTCATTTTTTATGACATGAATTAAGGTAATTAATATTTTCTTTGCACTATGCTTCACTGAAAGTTATCACTTTGTTATTTTATTACATCTGATTATAAATATGTTCATCATAGAAAATTTGGAAACTATAATGAAAAGTATGAAAATTAATCCTGTGTTCAAAGGTAACCACACTTTACATGAAAAAGAATATCTATTAACCTGGTAACTACTATTCTATCTCTTGCGCTTCTCACTTAATGTTTGGAACACTTTCTGTATTAGTGCATGTAAATGTCATTCATTTAAACATATTAAATGGATATATCATAATTCATTTAATCAATTTATGATTGGCAATTAGATTAAGAGCATCTTTTTCTAATTGATTAGTAATTGTAAGCACTATCTTTGAATTAAGGAAAATGTTGCATCTGTTGAAATATTTTCCCTTTTTAATTTTTCAGTCTTTTCACCTCCAGAAGAGTTTTAATATACAATAGTCACATTTATCTTTTATTTCTCGCATTATGAATTTTGGATATTTGGCTTAAACCTTTCCACAGCAAGATCATTTATCAATTGATCGTTTTCTTACAGTACTCTCATGGGTTCATTTAAAGCTTTCATCTTTCTGGGATAATTTTGATGAAAACATTGAGGTAGCTATACCACTTTTTTCTCTCAAAAAAAAAAAAAACAGTTCTTTCAACATCATTTATGTTATATTTAATATCCAATGTAATTAGTTGCTATCTTTACTATGTAATACATTCCCTTGTGTGTTTGGGCCTAGTTCTGGACTGTTTGGTTTGGAAGTGTTATTCTTGTGTCAGTATAAATCTTTTAAATCAAATTTCCCATATTTTATTATCTGGTAAAAATAGTTTATTACAAAACTTGTTTTTACCAGGTTTTGGTTATTTTCACCTATTTATTTTTCCAGATACAGTACAAGATCGGTTTTTTTCCAGGCCCCCTCTCCAAAGCCCATGGATATTTTGATTGAGTTTTGTTTGAAGTTATAGATTCATTTACAGAGAATGAGGAATCTCATATTATTCAGTCTTGTCCAAGGACAAGATGTGTTTTTCCATTTAATCAAGTCTCTTTTATATCCTAGAATTTTAAAGTTTACCTGTTAAAATAGGCTTTTAAAAAAATATTCGGAGCCTGTTCCTCAGTTTCTTCTTTCTTTGTCTGCCTTTGTCTTATGCTATTTTGCTTCCTATTTTTAAATTGTCTGTGCTCAGGCATTGTCCCTTTTCTTTAGCTTTGAATGGGGGCAACTATTTGCTGAAATGTAATGTGCGATAAGGTGGAAAGAACTGACTTGAGCATCTCAATTTAGGTTTGTCTCATATTCTCTCTCCAAATTGTTGTATTTTCTACTGGAAGCCATTCCTCTTCAATTTATGGTGTTCTGTCCTTACTCAGCCCTCACTTCAGCATAGCCAGCTTTGGAATGAGCCGTAGGTCCACATGACTCAGTGAAATGCCTTGAGTGAGAAGTGTTCTGTGGCAATCTTGTAGTTAATTTGTGCTCATCTAATTGGCCCACATCTATAGAGTTACTTGTTGCTTGTCTGCCTCCTCACATTGAAGCAGTCTCTAAAAGCTTCTCAGAAAATAAAGATGATATGCTGGTATAATTTCTCCTTTATGTTAGCTCCCTCTTTTTGTTATGGAGCTGTTTCCCTAAGGGGTCATTTCTTGCTGCTTTCAATGTCTTCCACAGGGCCTAAATCAAATGTTCAGGGCTTAAACAATTAAGGGAAACTGTGTACTGCCTGAGACCTGTGAAAACAAGCAATCACTCGGAGTTCTGCAGTTTTTGGTTCAGATTTCGTTGTAACTGGAAGAGATTCTTTCCTATGTGTGGCTTGGAATTGTGACTAATTCTTTAATTTGAAGATCATTTCTGCCTTTATTTTTTTTTTATTCCAATGATTCCAATGCACAGTCAGGATTGAGAAACACAGAGCAATGTAGAAAGAAATCTCCAAAAGGGGAGTAAGTAGTGTTCTCTAAATGTATTAACCTCAGAAATCTTTTTCTGCTGCACAGCTGTTAACAATGCTACTAACTGAACAGTGTTTTTGAAATACTAGTTTAGTGAATTTGGTTTTGGCCCAATAGGTTAATTAGCTTAGCTAATCAACATTTTTTTAAAAAGATTTTAAAAAAATTTGAGACAAAAACTCACAGAAAGTTGCAAAAATAGTACCGAAAAATCCTGTGTACCCTTCACCCAGATGCTCCTAATTGTAACTCCATCCGTGACTTACAGTACAGTATAATACCAAATCAGGAAATTAACTTTAGTACCCTCCACAGACCTAATTCAGATTTTGCCATATTTTACATACATTTGTGTGTGTGTGTTGTTCAGTGAAGTTGTAACACATTGTACATTCATGTAATTGCCACTATAATCAAGATTCAGAACTGTTCTATTACCACAAAGAAACTCCCTCATACTAACCTCTTTCCTGTCCCTAACTTTTGGCAGCCATTAATTTGTTCTTAATCTTGAAATGAAAACATATACAGATGGTTATATAAATGAAATTATACAGGATATAGCCTTTTGAGATTATCCTGTTTTCATTCAGCAAAAGAAACTTAAAATCCATCCAAGTTGTACCTTTATCGATACGTTGTTCCTTTTAATTTCTGAGTAGAATATTCCAGAGTGTTAGTAACTGATCTGTGACTATTCTATAGGACAATAAAACCAGGGGCAGAGGAAACAGGACTCCCAGTGGACATAAACTCCCATAGGGACAAAAGAAGAAATTACAAGGTCCTTCTGCCTAAAATCTGGAAGTTTAATGGTGTCAATAGAAAGTTCTTGTGCAATGCTCACTATGTTGCAAGAATATTCAAATTATTATTTATGTAATCCTTACTAGAGCAATTAAATAGTTACAGTTATTAGTTCTATTTAACAAATGGGGAAATTAAGGTACAGAGAGGTTAAGCACCTTGTCCAACCTCACACAACTGGTAAGGGACAAAGTCTGGCTCAAGTCCATGTTCTTAACTGCTCTATTATACCACCTCTTTACCATGCTACAGCACCTAGAGAAGCACCTTCCTTATCCATACTCAGGACTAGACAGGGCCCAAAGGAAGCAGCAGAGAATGAATAAGTGCAACCTGGAGGCAAAGGAGATACCCATCTATAGAGGAAAACTAAGAATTCCATCTTATCTAGCAGTGCTGCCCCCTGAGTCCACTTACAAATCTGAGTAACTTTGTCAAGGTTCATAGCTTGGTGAGACCACCAGGTAGGGGTTAGCCCTCAGATCATATCCATCATACACAGAAGTATGATGAGAACTGGCTTAGTAAATTTATATTTCAATTAAATGCAGAGTGATCCATTACTATCAAGTATTTATTTCACCTTTCCAAATTCTTATATTTTGTATCATTCCCTGTTCCCTCTTTTTTTTTTCTGTAGTTAGCAGCAATAAAGAGCCTTTAAATCAATAGATATAAGAAGGGAAAAGAAGATGAAAAAAGTTCAGTCTTCAGCATTCTTGAGCAGAACTCAAAGGGACATTTACAGGATTTGGGCGTTGTAGAGGATGAAAGGCTAGATTTGAAGTCTAATAAAGTCGGTATTGACTTTAACTTTTGTCATTTACTGGCTGTGTGACCTTATGCAAGTTGCTTAACCCTTCTAATCCTCATTTTTCTTATCTATAAAATGGGGCTGTTACCTGGATACTTCATAGAATTATTGTAAGACTTAAATTAGTTATCGTTTATCAAGTATTTAGCATAGTGTTTGGCATACAGTAACAATTCAAGTAATAATATTGTTATCACTATAATTAAGATAAGTGAATTTTACTTGGAATTTCAAGTCTTTAATGTCATGATATTAAAAATTAGAATTGGTATTAACTCATCCAGGTCAGTCTGTCTTCGAGGAAAGAAAAAATCCTTTCATAAATTTCATGTAACTGTTCCTGTTCTTTCTTTGATTTTTTCCTCTCTAAATTAATCTCTCTGAGCTGATTCCTGGTAAATCCCTACTTTTCTGCATCATCCCTATATCTTCAGTCTTTCACTAAGAATCTTTATCCATTCCTCCAAAGAGCCGGTGTGCTACCTAATCTGTTGCCTGACCAAAAGTCTATGACATAAACTCTTTAGCAATATTAAATGCAAATAGATCATTTCCAGACCCCAGATATCCATTTCCATGTAAAATAAGGATTTACAAACTACTTTCAGTGTGAAATGCTTTCCTCACAAACTCTTTTAGTTTTGTCCAGGGTATTAACAGGAGATACAGAAGACGGGTCAGTGATTGATTGATTGATTGATTGATTGATTTTGCCATGGTTTCTTAAAATTTTTTTTTGGTCAAGCAATTTATTTTTAAGAATTGTTTGCAGAAGTTTAAGACAACATAAGGAGTGAAAGGCAATGAATAGCATACCAGATAGCATCTACTTAAAACATTTGTACTGTACCCAATAAGAAGTGAAATTTGAGGAAAGTAATAACCTTTCTATTAATATTTTTCTTAAACTACCACTACTGTTTACAACTTTAGGTAAAATATCACAATGTCATGTCCTTTGAAACTGTTATTAATTCACACCATCCTGTCTTGCTTTAAGGGAAAAGTCCCTTTAAATCTAATAAATAATATGGATTTTGGGAACCAGATGCATTACTTAGGATTATTTAGGTGTAATTCAATGTTCAATAGTGTTCTTCAGCCCTTGGATTTAAAAACATTTAAAAAATGCACCAGGACAAATCAGATAATTAAAAAAAAATATTTTTGGCTTGGTTCAGAGTGCAAAAAAAGCATTTCAACAAGTGTAATAATACTTTTAAATATTGGAAGAGTTGAATTTTAACACCATAATTACCATGTCAGCAGGTTGCCCATTTATTGTTTGGTGCAGAGACTACAGCTGTATTTAATCAAGCTGAAGGGCTACAGAAAGAACATAGCTATTTTAAAAAGCTATATAGATGATGAGGCTTTAGGGAAATGAGTCCTGACTTTCTCCAATTGAATCTATACTAAAGGAAAAATCTCTGAGCAGTACATGGGAAAATATCAGAAAATTTCTATGGCTTAGAGAAATCCCTGGTTGATTTTCTGAACAACAGTTCCAAAATTGTTAGTTCTTTTCAAATGTTGTGTTTAGATTTGTTTAGCTTGTGTTATTAAATGTTCCAACAAGTAATTTATTTGTGATAAAAATAAATTTACAAGACCTAACAAAACAAATCTTATGTATTAAACTACATGTTTGAAGAAGTATTAACCCAGCAGTTTGATTTTCATTTTAAAATATTTTCATGAGGAAGAGATCATAAACAGTATTGGCATACTTTAATTACCATATTTATATATGAAAAGAGAAAATTTAGTTGTTTTACTTGATGCAGAAACACTTATTTGATATTAAATATGGCTTAAATCTCTGTGTTGTCCTAATATCATTTTTTTAATGAACAAAAAGTGTTTACATAGTGAAGTGCAGTTGAATCAAAATTTTGTTTACTCAAGGCAGGTTAACAAATATTCATCAACCAAAAATGTATAGGTGATTTAAAATAAAATACCAGAATTAGTTGATTCTGGTATATTTTTTTAAATACCAGATCTTTTACTTGCCCTGTCTTCTCTATCCAGCAACCTGCTTTGTGATAGTGCTCCTGAGGGGAACTCTGTACCTAAGAAATGGTAGAAGAGAGAATACTGGGTGACATTCCTCATCCAATTTTAGAATTTATCTTGATAGTCTCAATTTAAAACCATACTAATGCCATCGGTAAAAAAAAAAAAATGTATAAGATAAATGCTGAATGTAGTAGAAAACTTTGTAAAAGAAATGAATAAGCAAATTAGAAAAAAATTACATATATATACATATATATACACGTGTGTGTGTGTATGTGTATATATATATATATATATATATATATATATATACGCCTTTGGCTAATAAACATGAAAAAATGCTCACCTGTGCTACTAAGATGAAAATTAAACTAACAGTGATAACTGCTATTTACTTGTTTTGTTGGCCAAATTAAAATTTAAAAATTCCCAACATTTTTACATAATGTGAAGAAAATGCCCTGTCATGTGCTGCAAGTAAAAAGGTAAAATGCTACACATCTTCTGGATTATTATTTGTCAATACCTAATAAAAACCTTAAAAACATGCATTCTCTTTGACACAGCAAGTATTCAAGAAATTTATCTTAAGGAAATAGCAAAAATAATGATAAAAATGTTCATTTCAGTGTTGCTTATAATATTGAAATGTCTAAAACAATTTAAATGTCCAAAATTAGGGGATTAATTTTATAAGATATTGTTTATTCATACAGTTGAATAATATAAAGGAGTTTAAAGTAATAATGTAGATCTATACTGACATTGAAAGTTAGTTAACATAAATTGTTTAATGAAAAAGTCTCTAAAATATGGAAAGGTGTGCATACATATGTAAATTATAAATAGCACACAAAAATGTTGATACTGATTATCTATATGTAATAGAGTTTTAGGTACTTTATGATTTGGGGTATTCTAAATATCATATAATGATCAGAACATACTGCTGTGATCAGAAAAAATATAGTAGAAGAAACGAGTTACAGAGAATTACGTGGAGCTGTAAAATAAGAAAACGAATCGTGAAGATGCTAAATAGGCACATATTTGAGCTATGTAGTGTTGGAGACTAATTTTTAAAATAATGTATTCAAAACATACAGAAGTGTTTCCTTCACAGTGATCATCTTAAAACACATTTCAGTAATGCTGATACTAACAAGGTGTTAAAGATGATCTATTTCCTCATTTCATCAATGAGAAATCCTGGGCTCATTGCATCTAAATACTATCCAAGGTCACACAACAGCTAAGTAGTGGAAGGTTCACAAAAATGCAGCTTTCTCTTTCCATTTTTAAATAAGTAACTCTAATACAAGTTTTTCCAATCTCTCTGAACTTCAATGGCTACTTTTCCCTTTAATACCCCAATAACCTAGCTGCAGCCTTTGCTCCTCAAATAACCTAACTATCCAAACCAAGTAACCTTGTCTCTGCCTATTTTCCTAAGTATTCCCAATTATTTATGAAAAATATTTCTCTTGGTTATATGTTCCAAAACTGTATCTGCTTGTCATGTATTAGTTCTTAGAGTAAGCACTTCATACTGTTCTGCTTGTCATCTTGTGCTGTCACAACCACTTTTCTATGTAATCCACATTACACTAAGAATTAACATATCACACCGAAAAGGAAAACCTTATAATACAGTTGATGCTTAACTCTTATATTTAACAAAACTTTATCAGTGGTTTGGGACTAGCAGAAAGAAGCTATCAAATAGAAAAAGAAAATTTTAAACTAAACATCAGAGATCCATTTTTTATGCCTCTGTACAGGGATCCTTAATGACAGTCCTCCCTGATGCCATACATGTTGCAAGTGCCAACTTGTTTCCCACACTGTGAGTCCCCTGGATTCCCTCCTTCTTACAGGTGACTAGGATTTCCAATGTTCTTTGTGATTAGAGAAAAAAAGGAGTATCTTTCTCTCTCCCAGTTAAAGGCAAGTTGTTTTCCCACTGAGAAAATTGAAAAACTCATTTTCTTCAGTAAAAACTCTACCTTTGCCACAACTGGTCTGGCTACCATGTTCTAGGTAAAACAATTATGATAATATATTTCTAAGTCTGGATTATTCATATAATGCATGGAGTATGTGAATTTTCTTCTGTGAACCAACAAAAGGATTTTGAATTACAGGGTCTAAACCATCTTTTCAGCTTCCTCTCTGTGGTAGCTCGTATCTCTCACTTTCCCAGTGTTCTTTCTTACTAGCTTTGTCTTCCTTCATTCCTCTGGCCTTTCATACATATTCTCTTGCTTTGACTTACTAGACAGATGATTCCACATCATTATTGGCCTGGCTACTCCTCTTATATACTTTTTTTTTCATATTTAAGTATACTGTAATCTCTAAAGATGAATTGGAAGTCTCAGGATTGTTTTTACTTCTAAATTGAGTAAGATAAATTTACCAATTAATCTGGTTCTAAAAATCCTGAGGAAATGACTATCCATTGGAGATTACTCTCTTCATAAAGATACAAAATACCCTCAGTGGCAGACCAGTACTAAAAAAAATTCAAACATTATCAGTAAAGAAATCAAACTAGAATAAATTTTGTTGTTAAACATAGTTCATATCTTTTTAACATTCTTCACTTTAAGACTTCAAGTTCTCTCGTTAATAATTGGCAAGATATGTTTTCTATAGTTTCTAAATCTGAGACAAGTATATGATTTTCTATTATTTTAAAGTTGTTGTTCTGCCCCTCTATTCTTTTGAAAATAGCTTTATTGAAATACAGTTCAAAGACATTACAATTTACTTTTAATGTATAAATTCAATGGTTTTGATGTATTTAAAAAGTTGTACAACTATAACCACAATCAATATTTTCATCACATAAAGAAATCCTGTACAAGAGGTGCAAAAATTGTGTAGATATAGAGGCTTTGTTCATCCTTCTTGCAAGCAATCGAAGTTGTGACAGAAACATGGAGCAAACAACAAGCAGAATCTCCTGGGATCTAGATAAATATGAGCCCTACAGTAGAAGAAGTAAGAAATCACCCTGCAACAGGAGAAGGTGGGAAGGGGCAAAAATCAGAACTGCTCAGTCCAGAACAGTTGAGTGGGGCAGAGGCTACAGTAGCTGTAGATGCCTCTTAAAGTCCACAATCAGACTTTCACAATGACAACCTGCTCACTCTGAGCAACAGCGCTGAGTTGGCTGCTCAGGGGGCACCAAGGACTTAACAGGGGGACACTGAGTTGTTGGAGCAAGGGATAGAGGCAAGGCTTTCTCCTGGGCAGAAGTGCTGGTGGTATCCATTGTTCCTCTGTTGAGCCCTCCCCCACCAGTGTGTGGACGCAATGCGACCGTAGGTTGCTTCGCACAGAGGATTTCCTGAAACTCCGCCACCCACAACTCGCAGCCCCACCTAAGCCACATTCAATTGTCTCCTCAGTGAGTCCTGTGCCACTTGCTGAGCAGAGCCAATGCTCATACTGATGGCACTGATGGCAGTTGACTTCGGTTTCTGGTGGGACTTCTTGAGGCAACTATAAGCAGAGCATCTGTGGATTGCTTGCTGAATGTTAACAGATGGCCCCAGAGGGGCACAGGCTAAGCCTAAACTTGGCCTGCTGCTGAATCCCTCTCAGGACTGTGCCTCTGGATGCCTACTACACAAAGCCACACTAATAAGACCAAGAGACTTAGGAGCTTTGCTTAGTACGTAGAATCCGACACAGAAAGTCAGCCAAAATGGAAAGACAAAGAAGCAGAAACCATATGAGAGAGCAGAACAGAGATCCAGATATGATGTAGTCAAGCAATCTAACAGTTGCAGAGTTCAAAACACCGGTTATAGAGATTTTCAGTGAATTTAGGGAAAATCTAGATGAACTGAGAACTTTAACAAAGAGATAAAAAACAAAAATGGAAATGACAATTATAAAAGGGAACCAGTCAGAAATGAAGAAACATTATCTGAGATAAAGAGTATATTAGAGGGAACCAACAGAGTGGAGGAAGAAGAGGACCAAACCACAGATATAGAGGATGGGGAAACCAAGGACAACCAATCAGAACAGCAAGAAAAAAGAAGCCAAGACTATAATAATTTAAGAAGCCTATGGGACAAAATTAAATGTAAAAACATCTGTGTTGTAGGGGTAGCTGAAGAGAAGCAAGAAATTGAAGAGCTATTTGAAGAAATAAAGATGAAAAACTTCCCTAACCTGGTGAAGGAAATGGACATACAACCTCAGAAAGCTCAGAGAGTCTCAAAAACCAGGAACCCAAAGAGGGCCACACCAAGGCACATCATAGTTAAAATGCCAAAAGTTAAATACAAAGAGAAAAATCTTAAAATCAGTAAGAGAAAAGCAGTTAGTTACCTACAAGGGAGCACCCATAAGGCTGGCAGCTGGTTTCTCAAAAGAAACTATGCAGATAGAAGGACTTCACATAAAACATTTGATGCGATGGGAACCCAGGATCTACAACCAAGAATTGAAGGACACATAAAGTGCTTCCCAGACAAAAATAAGCTAAAGGAATTCATCAACACCAAGCCAGTATTACAGGAAATGTTGGAGGGATTTCTTTAAGAAGAGAAAAACATGTATTAAAAACAGGAAGAAAGAATGGTAATAGTTACATTTTTATCAACAAGTATCTCAAATAGGAAAGAATTAAGTGCTCCAACCAAAAGATAGGGTGGCTGAATGAATAAGAAAACAAGAAAACAAACCCCTTACATAAGCTGCCTGCGAGAGACTCAATCCAGAATAAAAGACATACAGAGACTAAAAGGAAGGGGATGGAAAAATATTGCCTTGATGGACCTAGAGGGTATTATGCTGAATGAAGTAAGTCAGATAAAGACAAATATCACAACAAAAATAGAAATAAACTCATAGACACAGAGAATATTTTGAGGGCTACTAGATGAGAGGGGGATTGAGGGCACAGTGAAAAAGGGCAGAGGGATTTAGAAGTATAAATGGATAGTTACAAAATGGACATGGAGATGTAGAATAAGGAAAGCAGTTAACAATGTAATAAATATGTAAGGGGGAAGAGAGGTACTAGATTTAGTGGGGCGATCACTTTGTGAGTTATATAAATTTCTAATCACTATGCAGTGTAACTGAAACTAATATATTACTATATGCAAACTGAAAAACAAACTCATTGAATTGTACAATGTAAATACAAGCAATTAATTGTCTATTTCATTTCAATAAAGTTAGGGGGTGGGAATCATGTCAAGGTGGAATAATTCAAACATGTTATCAGAATGAGACCACACATACTGCAAGTTCTTATACCCTTGCTGTGGGAAGCAGAATTATAGCCCCCACAAACATGTCCACATTCTAATCTCCAGAGCCTGTGAACATGTTACCTTAAATGGCAAAATGAACCTTTGCAGATGTGATTAAGTATCTTAAGATAAAGGGATTGTCCTAGATTAACCAGGTGGGCCCAAAGTAATTGAAAGTGTCCTTATTAAGAGGGAGGGAGGCAGACAGATCAAAGAGAAGTAGATATAATGAAAGAAACAGATTAATATAGGACCATGAGTCAAGGATGCATGCAGCCTCTAGAAACTGGAAAAGGCATGGAAATGGAGTCTCCATAGGAATGCAGCCCTGCTGACACCTTGATTTTTACCCACTGAGGCTGATTTTGGATTTCCAGAACTATACAATAATAAGTTTGTATCATTTTAAGCCACTAAATTTGTGATAATTTGTTACAACAGCAATATTCTGGCCTTTCTGAATTACATGATGTTACATTGACCTCTGAATAAAAGATATGATATCACTTTAAAAGAAAAAAATAGAAATCTTGTACCCATTAGCAGTCAGTCATTCCTTATTTCCCTTAGCTTCATCCTTCCTCCAGCCCTAGGTAACCACTAACCTATGATCTGTTTCTATATTTTTGCCTATTTTGAATATTTCATATAAGTGGAATCATACAAAATGTGGCCTTTTCCAACTGGCTTCTTTCATTTAGCATGTTTTCAAGATTCATTCACATTGTAACATGTATCAGTACTTCTTTTTAATGACCAAATTATATTCCATTGTATGGTTATACCACATTATTTTTATCAGTTTAACTGATGACATTTGGGTTCTTACCACTTTTTGGCTATCAGGAATAATGCTACTATGAACATTCATGTTGACATATGTTTTAATTTCTCTTAGACATATACCTAGGAGTGAAATTGCTAGGTTCTGTGATAACTCTATGGTTAACTTTTGGAGAATGTGCTATACTGTTCCAAAGTTGTCACATCATTTTATTTCCCTACCAGCAATATGTGGGGAATCCATTTCTTTATACCTTTGCCAATACTTGCTATTTATCTTTTTTCTTGGTTCCAGCCATTTTAGAGGGTGCGAAGTGGTATCTCAGTATATTTTTAAAGGTTTTTTATGAATATAAGTTTTCATTTTTATTTTTTTCAATTACTGTTGGTAATGTTTTAGTATATTAGTACAATATAGTGGTTAGACATTTATATATATTACAAAGTGACCTCTGCAATAAGTTTATACCCACCTAGCACCATATATAGTTATTATAATATTTACTATAATCTCTATGCTGTACTTTACATCCCCATGACTATTTTGTAACTGCCAACTTTACTTCTTAACTCCTTTACTTTTTTTACCCGCCACAGTCTCTCCCATCTGGCAACCATCAGTTTGTTTTGTTCATTTATTTTGATTTTTAGATTTCACATATAAATGAAATAATATGGTATTTGTCTTTCTCTGTCTGAATAATTTCACTTAGCATAATATCCTCATGTCCACCCATGTTGTTTCAAATAGTAAGATTCCATTCATTGTTATGGCTAAGTAACATCCCATTTTGTTTTATTTTATTATTTTATTTTTATTTGGTAAGTGCAAACATTTAATCAAAACTACAAAGATATTTAATAACTCTTACAGGACTATCAGTTACATTTAATGTATCAGAAACATTGACCATAACAATCCTCTCAAACTTTTACAAAAAATTATAAGCTATCATTTTCATTTTTTAAAATTTATTATTTAAATTACTTTTAAGTATACAGTACATTGGTTAGGCATCTATATAGTTAATAAAATGATCTCTGCAATTGCTCCCTCCCTTCGCTGTACCTCCACCTAGCCATCATATTAATCCTAACTGCATTCCCTCTGCTGTGCTCCCCATTCCTGTAAACAACTATCAACTACTAATTTGTCCTTCTTTAACCCTTCAACCCATTCTCCCAGCTCCACAACACCTCTCTCCTCTGTCTGTCACCAAATTGTCCACTATATTTGTGAGTCTGTGTGATTAGTTTGTTTTTTTGTTGTTCCTTAGATTCCGCATATAAGTGAAATCATATGGTATTTATCTTTCTCTGACTTATTTCACTCAGCATAATAATCTCTAAGTCCATCCATGTCATTGCAAATGGTTGGATTTCATTTTTTTAATGGCTGAGTAATATTCCATTGTAGATATGAACCATAATTTCTTCAACCGTCTGTTGATGGGCATTTAGGTTGCTTCCATATCTTGGCTATTGTAAATTGTGCTGCCATGAATATTGAAGTACGTAGATCTTTACAAATTATTGTTTTGGTTTTCTTGGGATAAATACCCAGAAGTGAAATTGCTGGGTCAAAAGGTATATCCATTTTTAATTTTTTGAGAAACCTCCAGGCTGTTTTCCATAGCTCCTGTACCAATTTGCAATCCCACCAACAATGTATGAGGGTTCCCTTTTCTCTGCATCCTTGCCAGCACTTGTTGTTTTTTGATTTATTGATTATAGACATTCTGACAGGTGTGAGGGGATATCTCATTGTGGTTTTAATTTTCATTTCTCTAATGGTTAGTGACCTTGAACATCTTTTCATATGTCTATTAGCCATTTGTATTTTCTCTTTGGAGAAGTATCTGTTCAGGTCTTCTGTCCATTTTTTAATTGGATTGTTTGTTTTTTTTTTTGTTGTTGTTGAGTTGTATAAGTTCTTTATATATTTTGAATATTAACCCCTTATTAGATATATCATTAGCAAATATCTTCTCCCAAACACTCGGTTCTCTTTTTGTTTTGTTGATGGTTTCTTTTGCGTGCAAAACCTTTTAATTTGATATAGTCCCATTTGTTTGTTTGTTTGTTTTTTTGTCTCCCTTGCCCAAGGAGATATGTCTGAAAAGAAATTCCCATTAGTAATATTAGAGAGTTTACTGCCTATGTTTTCTTCTAGAAGTTTTATGGTTTCAGGTCTTACATTTAAGTCTTTAATCCATGTTGAGTCTATTCTTCTATATGGTGTAAGAAGGTGGTCCAGATTCTTTATTTTTGCATGTATCTGTCCAATTTTACCAACGTCATTTATCGAAGAGACTGCTTTATCACTTTGTATATTCTTACCTCCTTTGTCATATATTAAGTGAACATATGGGCATGCATTTTTTCTGAGCTCTCTATTCTGTTCCATTGATTAATGTATCTGTTTTCATACCAATACCATGATGTTTTGATTACTGTAGGCTTGTAGTATAGTTTCATATCAGGTATTGTGATAACTCCAACTTTGTTCTTCTTTCTCAAGATTGCCATTGCTATTCGGGTTTTTTTTTATGGTTCATATAAATTTCAGGATTATTTGTTCTAGCTCTCTGAAAAATGCCATTGGTGTTTTGATAGAGATTGCATTGAATCTATAGATTGCTTTGGGTAGTATGGCCATTTTAATGACATTGATTCTTCCTACCCATGAACATGGTATATGCTTCCATTTATTTGTATCTTCTTCAATTTCTTTTTTCAATGACATAATTTTCTGAAAACAGGTCTTCTACCTTCTTGGTTAATTTGATTTCCATGTATTTTATTGTTTTGACACAATTGTAAGTGGGATTGTTTTCTTAATTTCTCTTTCTGAAAGTTCATGATTGGTGTATAAAAACACCACGGACTTCTGAATATTTATTTTGTAAGCTGCTACTTTACTGAATTCATTGATCAGTTCTAACAGTTTTTTGGTGGAATCTTTAGGTTTCGCTCTATATTGTATCAGGCCATTGGCAAATAATGAGAGTTTTACTTCTTTCTTTCCAATTTGGATGCCTTTTATTTCTCCTTCTTGTCTTATTGCTGTGGCTAAGACTTCCAATATAATATTGAAGAAGAATGGTGAAAGTGTGCATCCTTGTCTTGTTCTTGAGCTTAAGGAAAATGCTTTTAGTCTTTCTCCATTGAATATGATGTTAGCTGTAGGTTTGTCATATATGGCCTTTATTATGTTGAAGTATATTCCCTCTATTCCCACTTTGTTGAGAGTTTTTATCATAAGTAGATGCTGGATTTTTCTAATGCTTTTTCTGCATCTATCGATATGATCATATGGTTTTTATCTTTTGATACATTAATGTGGAGTATCGCATTAATTGATTTGTGGATATTGAACTATCCCAGGAAAAAAAATCCCACTTGATCATGGTGTATGATATTTTTAATGTATTGCTGAATTTAGTTTGCTAATATTTTCTTGAAGAGTTTTGCATCATGTTCATAAGAGATATCGGCCTATAGGTTTTGTTTGTTTGTTTGTTTGTTTGTTTGTTTTTTGTAATGTCTTTGTCTGGTTTTGGAATCAAAGCAATGGTAGCCTCATAAAAGGAGTTAAGGAGACTTCCCTCTTCTTGAATTTTTGGAATAGTTTAAGAAGAAAAGGTGATAATTCTTCTTTGAATGTTTGGTAAAATTCGCCTATGAAGCCATCTGGTCCAGGACTGTTGTTTTTTGGGTGGTTTTTGATTACTGATTCTATTTCATTGATGGTAATCGGTTAGTTCAGATTTTCTGTTTTTTCTTGACTGAGTCTTGGGAGATTGTATGTTTCCAGAAATGTGTTCATTTCTTGCAGATTGTCCAATTTGTTGGCATATAATTGCTCATAGTATTTTCTTATGATCCATTGTATTTCTGTGGAGTTCATGGATATTTCTCCTCTTTCATTTCTGATTTTATTTTTTTGAGTCCTCTCTATTTTTTTCCTTGATGAGTCTGGCTAAGGGTCTGTCAATTTTGTTTATCGTTTCAAAGAACCAGCTCTTGGTTTCATTAATCTTTTTTATTATTTTTCTAGACTCTATTTCCTTTATTTCCACTCTGATATTTATGATTTTCTTCCTTTTATTCACTTTGGGCTTTGTTTGCTGTTTTTTTTTTTTTTTTGGTTCTTTTAATTATAAGGTTAGCTTGTTTATTTGAGCTTTTTCTTGTTTCTTGAGGTAAGCCTGTATTGCTATGAATTTCCCTCTTAGGACTGGTTTTACTGTGTCCCATAAATTTTGAGTCGTTGTGTTTTCATTTTCATTTGTCTCTAAATATCTTTTGATTTCTTCCTTGATCTCATTAATAATCCATTCATTGTTTAGTAGCATGTCATTTAGCCTCCAAGTGTTTGTGTATTTTCCAGTTTTTTTCTTGTAGTTGATATCTTGTAATTTTATACCTTCGTGATCAGAAAAGATGGTTGATATTATTTCAATCTTCTTTAATTTATTGGGACTTCATTTGTTTCCTAACATGTGGTCTATCCTTGAAAATGATCAATGTGCACTTGAAAAGAATGTATATTTTGCTGCTTTAGGATAAAATGCTCTGAAAATATCTATTAAAGTAATCTGGTCTAGTGTATCTTTTAGGCTTATTGTTTCCTCATTGATTCTTTGTGTGGAAGATCTGTCCATTGGTGTCAATGGTGTGTTAAAGTCTCCTACTTTCAGTGTACTACTATTGATTTCTCCTTTTATGTCAGTCAATAATTGCTTTATGTATGTAGGTGCTCCTGTGTTCGGTGCATATATGTTTACTAGGGTTATGTCCTCTTTATCGATCCCTTTATTATTATGTAATGCCCTTTTTATTTCTTATTATAGCTTCTGTTTTAAAGTCTATTTTATCTCATATAAGTATTGCTACCCTGGTTTTTTTTTTTTTTCATTTTCTTTTGCATGAAATATCTTTTTCCATCCCTTTACTTCAAGCCTGTGAGTGTTGTTTGATCTGAAATGGGTCTCTTGTGGACAGCATATGCTTGGGTCTTGTTTTCTTATCCATTCAGCTACCCTATGTTTTTTGACTGGAGCATTTAATCCATTTACATTTAAAGTGATTATTGATAGGTACATTATTATTGCCATTTTATTATTCATATTTGTTATTTCTACTTTATTTTTACCCCTTCTCTTTTTACAGAAGACCCTTTAACATTTCTTGCAATGTTGGCTTGTTGGTGATGAATTCCTTAAGTTTTTCCTGTGTGAGAATCTTTTTATCTCACCTTCCATTTTAATTAATAGTCTTGCTGGGTAGATTATCTATGGTTGCAGATTCTTGTTTTTTTGTAAATTTGAATATTTCTTGCCATTCCCTTCTGGCCTGCAAAGTTTCCATTGAAAAGTCAGCAGATATTCCAATGGGGGTACCATTGTAAGTAACTAGCTTCCTTTTTCTCGCTGCTTTTAAGATTCTCTCTTTGTCTTTGACCTTTGGCATTTTAATTATGATGTATCTTGGAGTAGGTCTGTTTGAATTCCTCTTGTTTGAGATTCTTTGTGCTTCCTGAACTTGTACATCTAATTCCTTTGCCAGGATAGGGAAGTTTTCTGTGATTATTTCTTCAAATAGAGTCTCAATCCCTTGCTCTCTCTCTTCTCCTTCAGGTACTCCTATGATCCGGATATTATTACGCTTCATGTTGTCCCAGAGGTCTCTTAAACTAGCCTCATTTTTTAAATTGTTGTTGTTGTTGTTGTTCTGATTGAGTATATTCTGCTATCTTTTCTTCCAATTCACTGATTCAATATTCTGCTTTGACCAATCTACTGTGGGATCCTTCTAGTGTATTCTTCACTTCAGTTATTGTATTGCTCATTTCTGTCTGGTTCTATTTCATGGTTTCTATGTCTTTTTTAATGCTTACTGTCTCTCTGTGGAGGTTCTAATTGTACTCATCCATTCTCCCCATAAGTTTGTCGAGCATCCTTATAACCGTTATTCTGAACTCTGTCTCTGGTAGTTGCTTGTCTCCATTTCATTTAGCTTATTTTCTGGAGTTTTATCCTGTTGTTTCATTGTGGCATGTTTCTTTGTTTTATCATTTTATTAGCATCTTTGTGTTCATTTCTATATGTCAGGAATATTTATTTCATCTCTCATCCTTGGCCAGATGGCCTAAGGCAGAGGCTGCCCTGTGTGGCCCACTGTTGCACTCTCCCTGTTCCCTTATGCTGGGAGCTCTGGACGTGACCTTTGTGTGGGTTGTGTGTCATCTTTTGTAGTCACCAAGCCTTTATTGTTGTTAGTAGATCAGTGGATGGTATTAACATTCAGGCTGACTAATTGTGAGAACTGGCTGCACCCTCAGAATAAGAGTTGTTTTGCGGGGGCTGACCTCACTGAGTGAGATTTGCCCTAGCAGACTTGTGTCCTTGTTGCAACCACCCTTTGTGTGTATCACTACTGGAGCTAGTCAAGAGTTGCTCTGTTGTGCTCTGGTGCCAGCCTCCAGATGTATTTGTTTTGTGGCCCCTTGGGAGGGGCTCCGCTGTAGGCTAAGGTCAGCTGCTGCTTTTCATTGCTCAGGGTTACACGGTGAGAACTACTAAGAGATCTCCTGATGGTTGTTGTCTATGCTGGATCTATAGGTAAGTGGAAGAGACAATGCTGTAGGCAGCTCTTGGTTATCCTCTGTCCTTGACATATGGCAGTTTAGCAGAGGAACCAGTGCTCCTCAAGGCCTGATACTTTGTATCAGTTGCCTGTAAGTCTCTGAAACTGGATGAACCTCTGGGTGATATGCATGTTGGGTGGCACAGGGATCCCGGGAGTCTCCTGGGTCCAGTAAGTAAATTTCCCCCTGCCACTGCAGTGTCAGTTTACATGCCAACACTGTCTCTGTGGCTCGCTGTACAAGTTTTTACTTGTAGCAAGGTCAACTGCTACCTACCCTTGGCCTAAATGTGCTACCCCAGAGCAGGGGCAGCTGCCTATCAATGCACAGCAGACACTTTGTGTACTGGATGAGACAGAAACTCAGGGAGTTAAGGGCCATCAGGCCAATACAGCCCCCTTCAATCTCCTTAAGAGATATTGAAGCTTGTACAGGCAGCAGCGGTCTGTCCACAACTGTTTCCTTCAAAATATGCTCACTGAGCTAGCCAAGATCTATTGCCTGCACTAAGGCACAACCCCAGAGCCAAGCAGGGTACAAGAGGCTGCTTGTCATTGGGCTGCAGGCACTTTGTGGCTTGTATGAAGCAGGATCTCAGAGAGACAAATCCATTTGGCCAATATAGCCTCAGTTTTGCTGCAACTTCTGTGCCTGGGCTTTTCCTCTGTAGACACAGATCACAGTGAGACCAGCTGTCATCAGGGGCAGTCCCACAGACCCTTGTGCTCCCCGGACATGATATTGCAACTCTTGCAGGCAGCAAAGGTCTGCCTGCTGTTGATTTCCATGCAGTGCCCACCCTGTGCCAGCTAAAGTTTGCTGCTCGTGTGGATTAGGAGATCAGGGGAGGGGCAGGGCTGTGGCAGTTCACTGTCAATGGGCCCCCTGTAGCAATTTGTGGGTAGGGTGGGGCAGAGTCTCAGAGAGACAATGACAGTCAGATTCATTTCATCCTCAGTCTTGCTGCAAATTTGGTAACTGTTGTGAGTTCCAGCAGAAGTCTCAGATCACAGCAAGACCAGCTGCTGTCTGGGACTAGCCCACAGGTCCCCAATAGCTGCCCAAGTTCATGTTGGCAGCAGTGATCTGCCTGACCCTATCTCTGAAATGCAGCTCACAGCACTGGTCACCTGCTGGGAATGGAAATGTGGCTCACAGTGCTGGCCACCAGCTGTGAATACTTGGCCCTGAATCTGAGCAGAGATTGGCAGCCATCCAAGACAATTGCCCCGGGCAATCTGCAGGTTGGGGAGGTGTGGGCAATTCCCTCTGACCAGTACTTTCTAATGGCTCTATGGGAGGGGTCTCTACAATGAAGCTGGTGTGGTCTGTAGATTACCCTGTAGAGGGGCCAGACTAAGGCAAAATGGTGGCTGCCTTTCCAGCCCTCTTTCTGATGTCTGATAATGCAGATTTTCTCAGAATGAATCCGGCGCTAGCCTCTGACCCACCGCCGGTGTCCCGGGTGAGTGTCCACAGATCAGAAAGCCTTTGTGAAGGTCCTTTAAAAGAACATCTAGGGGTTCAGTCTCCTTCCATCTCCTTCCATCTCACCCAGTCAGCTGGAATCCCCTCTGGTTTCTACAGTCAGAGTTATTGGAATATCCTCTTTCTTGGGCCTGAGAGCCCCCAGATGAGACCAGAACACACCTCTCCTTCAGGGAGCCTCTGCAACCTCAATCTCCCTCCTAGTGATCATCCACTACCCATGGGTGCGGGTCCAGCTCAATTTGCGACTTTGCCCCTCCTACCAGCTTCAATGTGGCTCCTTTATATTATCAGATGTAGGTACCATGATGGCATGGCTGACTGGGAGTTGTGTCTCATTGCCACTGCCCAGCATCACAAAGAATATTGTACTGTATATCACTAGCCCAAGAAAAGGTAAAAATTCAAAATTCGAAGTAGAATTCCTACTGAATGTGTATCGCTTGTGTATCATCATAAATTAGAAAAATTGGAATTCAAACCACTGTAAGTTTGGGACTGTCTGTAGGTTATCTTGCTTCCATAACAAACTACTACAAATTTAGCAGCAAAAAATACCACACATTTATCATCTTAAGAGTTCTTTAGGTCAGAAGTTCAGTAGGGGTCTCATTAGGTTAAAATCAAGGTGTCAGCTGGGCTCGTTTTTTTCCTGGAGGCTATCGGGGAGAATTGTTTTTCTGCTCATTTAGCTTGTTGGAAGAATCCGGTTCCTATGGTTGTAAGAGGACTGATGTGTCCACATCCTTTCTGGCTGTCAGCTGAGGGCTATTTCTGGCTTCAAGAGGCCACTCACATATCTTGTTTCATGAACCTCTTCTCCCATCTTCAAAGCCAGCAATTTTCCTGTCTTCCTTTTTCACTTTCATTTTTATTTTTTAAAGCATTGTTGAGGTAAAATTGTCAGATCATCAGATATTCAGAGCATACATCATGGTAATTTGATATATGTACACATTGTGAAAGGATTTATACCTTTGGTTAATTAACACATTCATTACCAAACTGATTGATTGATAAGAACATTTAAGTTCTCTTAGCGAATTTCAATTACATAATACAGTGTAATCAATACTTTTAATTTTTTTGCAATTTTTTTTCTCTTTTTGTATAGATCCATAGCAGTCTTTTATTTCTCTACCTATTTTCTGGCATTCTGTAGTTTTTGTTTGTTTGTTTTGTTTTGTTTTGTTTAAATCAGTCTTGTTTAAAGACTTGTATTTCTTCCTAAAAAAAGTTACTAATTTCATACTTACTTCCTCTTGGAAGGTGGTAGAAAGGAAATTGTGTAAGCATTTATACTGTTATTGCTGATAATCCTTACAATGAGAGTTCTATTTTCATATAGTTCTTTCCTTTGAAACTGTCACAGAAATTTCTGATATTTGTGATATTTTAGGTGATATTTTTTCCCTGTCAGTTACTTAAGCAGTTCTGGGCTAAAGGAAAGTGGAACTGGAGATATGCTGTTTTGTTGGTCAGTATATTTCCAACATACTATGTGAAGGCAAGACTGATTCTTAGAAGCAAAATTTAAGGAGTGTTTACCCATACAATTCTACTGGATCTACTGTTCAAGTGGTTATTATAAGGAGCTCTGTCACAGCAATTTTTTTTTTTTTGTGGGGAAGTATTTACTATCAAGACCTTAATGTCCTGGCAGACCTGAGCCCATTATGTTACTGTTATATCAATCAGCTGTTTCAGTTATTCCACACAACCATTTCCTGCCTGCCCTAGGAGTGTTGTGTTAGGAGGGTTAGTTCTAGCAACCACCATTTTAATGACTTACAACCAGTGTAATGATTAATTTTATGCATCATCTTGATTGAGTCATAGGGTGCCCAGACAATCAGTCAAACATTATTATGACTGTGTTGGTGAGGGTGTTTTGGGATGAGATTTACATTTGAGTCAGTAAAGCAGATTTCCCTAACATGGGCCTTACCCAGTGAATCAAAGGCCATAATAGAACAAAATAGCTGACTTATGCAAGGAAGGGGGAAGTCTCCTGCCTCACTGCCTTGGAGCTGGGACATTCTTTTTTTCCTGCCTTTGGACTTGAACTGAAACATTGGCTCTACCTGGATCTCAGGCCTCCTTGTCTTTAAACTGAAACTACACCATCCACTCTCATAGTTCTCAGGCCTTTGAACTTGGACTTAAACTATGCCATTGGCTCTTCTGTGCCTCCAGTGTGCTAACTTCAGATCTTGGGACTTGTCAGCCTCTAAATTGTGAAAGCCAGTTCCTCATAATAAGCCTTTACACACACACACACACACACACACACACACACTCTTATCCCAATATAAAATATCTTATTGATTATTTTTCTCTGGAGAACTCTGACTACTACATTCCATATTCTTACTTTCTTCAATGTAACTCCTCTCCCTACAACTACCTTGAGAAAATTATTTTTTTCTCTCAGAATTTATGCTACATGAATTATGAAACCTATGACCCCATAGAAGCTAATCTCATTGAGTCTTGGAGGTCAAACATCCTACACCCATATATATAATTTAGTGTGTGTGTGTGTGTGTGTGTGTGTGTGTGTGTGTTAAGGCTCCAGTCTTTCCACCACTACATAAGGAGTAACATTACACTCACTGTTTATTTTGTATTTTCCAGCCAATTCCAATTTCTTTAACAGTATTTGTCCCCTTATCATATCTCCTGACATCATAGTTGGAGTAACTCTGATTTAGTTGGCATTTTTTCTTACTGGAAAAGCATAAACCACAAGTTTTATCATTGCCATGTTTTCTTCTCTGATAGTGTCTCTGCTACACATTTCTGTGAGAAAACTTGTTTTGAAGTCTGACAGACCTAAATTAAAGGCCAAGATTTGTGAGGCAACTTAGTGGAATTTCTCCAAAGACAGTTTATTCATCAGTGGAGGATAATAATACCTTACCTCATAAATTTGTATGGAATAAATAATGTGCATAACTCTCAATACAGGGACTCTGCCACATAGTAAATGAATAATAAATTGTAACTATAATTAGTACTAATAGTAGTAGTGTTCAGTAGACTGAGATCAATGAAATTCTATCCCTATTCTTTCCAGCTTGTTGCCTCGTGTCTAAGATATATTTTCTTCATCCACTATATGAAGTGATTCTCTGGAAAATGTAGTTCATTTTATTTCCCTCTATCTACCAAGAAAACACACAGAGATTGGCAAGATTTGGGGTAGGTTTTCAGCAAACAAAGTTAATCTCTTAGAATTTTTGATGAATGTAGGTAAAAAGCAGTAAGATTTATTTATAGTGCTAGAAGAAACAGTGATATTAATTATTCTGAAGTGCATGACTAAGACTTTCTACATGAAAATTCTGATCCAATATGAGAGAATTGCAAATGTAGTTTTCCAAAGCAGATAACTTCTTTCACTACCTATCACAAAATAGCCCCTGTCCTTGAAGAGTTTCTAAGAGAAAGTTAATGATGTTACATTTTGATTACTCAAGTAGATCATTGCTTGTATTTTTACAAAAGTAAAAATTCATGCATGCATAAGCTTTAAACTGTTCTTATACATACACATACTTTTAGCAAAATGTTCATAATATTGAATAGAAATCAAAATAGAACAAATTTTGTTGTTAACCATAGTTCATACCTATTTTAAATTCTTCACTCTGATATGACCCAGATATGGGATTCAGATATTGCTTCTCTAGTTATTAGTTATGTCATCTTGGGCAAGGGAATCACTTTTAAAACTAAGAGATATATAGAATTATGAATCATGTCTCTGTGTCTATATTCTATACAGTATTTAGTCACTTTTGCAGTTAAATTGTGCATACAGGTTCCCCCTACTATGAAAAAGTAGAGCATTCCTATGAAATCTTTCAGATGCCAAAATGGTATGAAATGAAGAACCTGTTATCATTAATTTATGTGGAAATTTTTTAAAGCCTTCTCAGACCTAAAAAATAATCTACCAAATCATACCAAATATGCTTAATTATGTTCAGCTTTACAGTAAGCTTAATACCTTATGAGCTCTCTTAGGTTTTTCTGATACCTTAGGACCTATCTTGCTAACAAATGAACAAAATAATTCAAGATAAAGCACAGAGGTTCACAGACACAGTTGAAAGCTATGGTGGCTTGATGCTGAGTGTAGTACCTGGGGAATGAAGCTTGGCAGGGCCTCAGTAATGGCTCTCTGTAAAACAAATGATGAATGCTATTTTTACTTTTCACCTTTTATTTGTAAAAGCAAAAATCTTTCCATTTCTTTCTGTTAAGGAAAACAGGTATTGATGTAAGTCTTTTATAAAAGCTAAGTGGTATAATGTGAACTTTTGAAAAGTGAGGGGTACCTGTATATGCATAGAGGAAGAGAATTCATATTAAACTGAGTCTATTGTGAGGTGCTTTTTAGAAGGCAGATAATTTATATTTTAGCAAAAAAAGTATTAATTAGGAATTATTATCTCACATATTTCTAGATTTTGAGGTTTGGATAAATTTCCAATTTTTATTTGAAAAAAAAAAATCAGTTTGATCATAACAGCCCCTAACCATGATTTTGGTTACTTACATGAAAATACAAAAATATTGTGATAAGAGATCTTCCCTAAGCAAGTAACATACCTGCTGAACAAAACATTTTCATAAATGTTTCATGAGATTTAAGTTCTCTGTCAAGATATATTGCTACTGTCTATTAGCAACTCTGACTAAAGAATATGGCAAACTGGTCTTATTTACTGTGACCCATTAAGATGACTGGGTAGGGTAGGTGGCACTATGGTTTTTATCTGTGAATCCTTGCTATACTCGGGGTTTTCCTGGACCATGGCAAATCAAGACAGCTGAATATATTATTCCTACCACATTATCCCATGTGTTTCACTATGTAGATATAGCTTAATAATGTTAACAACAGCATATCTTCTCTAAATTTTCTAATACTTCCATGGTGAATATGTTCTATTTCACAGAAAGAATCCAATTTATGGAATATACTGGAAGGCAATGGATTCTTTTTCTAAAAACTGCAACTTTGGATCTTTTTCAAAGTCTCTACAGTAAAAATTTGCATAGAGATTTGCATGCAAGTTGAAAATTTCTGGATTAGAAGAAACATGTCAGAGAAACAAGTTCTTTCAATATTACTTCAGATTCCCCCCACGCCTTTAACCAGCTCTCTCTATAAGTGATGGGCTTTTAGTGAAGGGAAAACTTTGATATTTAGAAAGAAGCATTCATGGAGATACCTAGTGTGTGGAGGGTGGGGTGGAGAGGAGAATGTTCCAGGCAGTGATTATTATCCAATTGTATCAGATGGCTTCTTTTACAGAACAGAGGAATCAAGTACATTTATGAGGACATACATGGGCATTCTGGCATGGTATTCCATATTTGTCAGTCTTTTTCAGTCACAGTATTCTTATAATTTCTCTGTGATAACATTTCTTTCAATATTGTTGACCTTCAGATTTGAATAAGCAATTTTTTTGTAAGTACTACAATAGTACCCGAAGTTTCACTTTCCATGGTTTCAATTTCCTGTGGTCAACCATGGTTCAAAAATATTAAATAGAAAATTCCAAAAATAAACAATTCATATGTTTTAAATTGCTTGCCGTCTGAGTAGCATGATGAACTCTCACTTCATCCAGCTCCATCTCTCCCAGGACATGAATCATTCCTTTGGCCAGTGTCTCCATGCTGTATACGTTCATAGATCATTAGTCACTTAGACTGTTACAGTCTTGCAGTTCTTGTGTTCAAATAATCCTTATTATACTAAATAATAGCCCCAAAGCACAAGAATAGTGATGCTGGCAATTTGGATATGCCGAAGAGAAGCTGTAAAGTGCTTCCTTTAAGTGAAAAGGTAAAAATTCTCAACTTAAGGAAAGAAAAAAATTTTATACTGAGGTTGCTAAGATGTATGGTAAGAAAGAATCTGTATCTATGAAATTGTGAAGAAGGAAAAAAGAAATTTGTGCTAGTTTGCTGAGAGAGACCACATTTATATAGCTTTTATTACAGTATATTGTTATCATTATTCTTTTTTATTATTATTTATGTTGTTAGCCTGTTAATGTGTCTAACTTATAAATTAAACTTTACCATAAGTATGTATGCATGCATAGGAAAAAAAAAAAAACAGTATATATAGGGTTAGCACTATCTGCAATTTCAGGCATCCACTGGGGGTTTGGGAACATATTACCCATGGATAAGAGGGAACTGCTGTACTGAATAACCTTTTATAAAAAGACCTAAAGTCTCCCTAGCTATCAGGAGGAAATAGAGAGCATCTAATCTGATCCAGAAAGTGTATTCATACAAGAAAATTCTTCTCCATCTTCCTGCTGCAGTTTTCTGCTGTTTTTATCTTTTTCCACAGTTAAAATGAACTTGAATGCCTAGAATCTACAGGAAAGAATAATTGACTGGCAGACACTTGATCCTACTACAATTGTGTGAACTTGGCAAGATTTTACCTCTAAGTGCAGAGAGTCATTATTTATTAACCTACTTCATGTGAATATGTTAAGAAGATAAACTTTCACCAAGAATATCCTAGCCATCTACTATTTATATATAAAAAACAGTGTATTTGTATGAGTAGTAGCATTATATAGGGAAAATACAGTAGTATTTAGTGAGTAATTATTATATTTCATAACTTTAAGTAATTGCTCATAACATTTGTTTTCATATTTGCCTGGGGAGGACATACAGTATTGATTTATGTTTGAATACTGATCTGGAAATTGTCTGAAATTATTTCCTGAAAAATCTAGGTTTGAAGCCTAGAACATTATGCCTGCTTCTCTTTCACACACACCCCAGACAGATCAATTGCTAAATCTGTTCTAATATTTGCTTTATACTAACTCTCAACTCCATTCCTTTCCTTCAAGGCACATAAACTTTGAGTCCGACTGCCTGAATTTGCATTCCAAATTGACCATCTACTAATTGCATAACCTTGGGAAATTACTTAACATTTCTAAATCTCAATTTCTTTGTCTATAAAATGGAGATAATAACAATGCTTGCTTCATAAGGTCGTTGTGCTTCTGTATGCCCTACAGAATATAGCTAGGTTATTTACTCTGCACACATTTGTTAAACGAATGAGTACTTCTCTACCCAAATCTTAAAAAAAATGAATTAGTACTGTGACCCTGGGCCTAGCCAATGTCATTAAAGATTTTTATTCCTCAGCCTTAAATATTGCCCAGCCTTAGTATAATATTCTGCATGGCTTGCAATTTTCCTTTTTTCTTTTTTTAACAGAGTCAACAGAACTGTCACAGCTGTAGTTATTTTTTTCTTTGCATACTTACTAGTTGTCCAGCACAGAGTTAGACACTATGTGGAATATGGAAGAAGAATATGCTGCAGTCCCTGCACTTAATGAGCTCAGCCTCTAATTAGAAAGGCAGGAACTAAATCATATATGCATGAAAGCAATACAAAAATATCTGACAGATACCCAGGAAAGTGTTAGTAGCAATTACTTGAATGAGAAAGGGTTTTCTGTTTGTGGATACTCTTCACCAATATGTTGTCATTACTGTTCCTGTACTTTGTTATTTTCATGAAATTGACACAAAAATATCAAATTCAATGTTAAAATATACATAAAATATAGTTGATAGCTAAATTCCATTTTTAACACAGAATGTAAGTTTAATTTCAAAAAGGAGTGAGCTTCATTCACTCAGTATTTATACAAAAAGCATTTATGGAACACTTTTCCAACACTGCAAATGGGGTTAGACTTTGGGGATGAAAAGTAGGAAAACATCCTGCCTTTTTCCTAAGAAAACCACATACTGGGGTAAGAAGACAAGTAAACGAATACAGTAACATCAGATAGAGGCCATAATTTGGATATGCACATGGTATGCATGAGAACATACATGGTTGGAGAGAGAACTTGAGAATCTTATTTATTAAATAACTTAGAATTCTGTGCTGGGCTCTTAAAAAGACTTTCTTGAGGAATACATTAGAGAAGAGCAGTGCAAAATGCTTTGATGTAACTTGAGAAGACTGCATAAGCAAACAACCTATTTCATCCTGCCTACATTATTACTTGTCTTACAAGTAATAACAAGTGTTGGAGAGGATGCGGAGGGAAAGGAACACTCATACACTGTTGGTGGGATTGCAAATTTGTATAGCCGCTATGGAAAATGGTACGGATGTTCTTCAAAAAACTAAGAATTGATCTACCATATGATCCAGCAATCCCTCTACTGGGTATTTACCCCAAAGACTTGAAAATCTGTATTTGAAAAGATGTTTGCACACTGATGTTCATAGCATTATTCATGGTGGCCAGGACATGGAAGCAAAGTGTCCTACAACAGATGATTGGATAAAGAAGATCTGGTATATATATATATAATATTACTCAGCTGTAAGAAGAGATGAAATATTGCCATGTGGGACAACATGAATGAACATTGAGAAAATCATGCTAAGTGAAATAAGCCAACTGAAAAAGTTGAAAACCACATGATATCACTTATATGTGGAATATAAACCTAAAAACGACAAATGAATAGGACAAACAGAGACTCACGGACATGGACAATAGACTAGTGGTTACTGGGGGAGGGGGAGGAGGAAGCGGGTGGTAGATGGGATTAAAGGGGTCAAATATGTGGTGACAGAAAGAAATCTATTGGCAGTAAACAGAATGCAATATATATATATATATATATATATATATATATATATATATATATGCGCCTTACTGTTGAATTGTACACCTGAAACTTACTGGATTTCATTAACTAACATCACCATAATAAATATAAATAGAACAAATATATATATTTAAAAAATGAAAAAAAAATGTAAAAAAAAAAAAAATAGTGCCCCAGTTCTGGTATACATACAATGTTTTGTGTTGAGCTAGTTCCTTCTCTCTCTCATTGACAAGTTCACATAATCGCTGGAGCATTTCCATCTAGGTCTTAACAACTGACTCTAAAGTTTCCCTTATCAGTTAGTTTGCCTCTGGGGAAGATGAAATTCATAGATATTATAAATTTCAGAGAGAGAAATTAGGCTTATTTCCTGGACAATTCTGTTGATAACTGTTGCAACAAAAATGTTGATATGATTTTTTTTTAAAAAGGACTTTTTTAAAGTCAATATCCAGTACAGCAAAATTCTGTTGCAGCATATTGCCACAAGATTTAACCTAGATGACTTGTAATAATTTCTCTATATGTTTCTTCTAATTATCCAGATATAGATATTGAAAAAATTTTCTGTTTATGTTAGCTTTCTTCTATTTTTAATTAGATTCATTTGACCTACTTATACTGAATATAAGGAATAACTGAATTTTCTGGAATAAGTAATTTTGAAGAAATTATTTCTGAGATTTCAAAACCTAATCACAATTCCCCATTGAAAGTGCTGAAAGTGTATAGTTTATATAATTGCCAGATTGTTATATTTTTAAATAAAAAAAAAGAGATGCAAGGTAGTTCAATTATGTAATGGTTCAACATTGAAAATGAAAGTTCTAGTGGTTATTTAGTGAGAAACTATCCATAGAAGATGAAAATTAAAGCCTGAAGGCAAATGATTCATTTTAATCATCAGATAGAGTAAGTTTGTGGTCTTTGTTGGTGGTGATCTTGTCTTCTTTTCTACTGGAGTAAAACAAATATACAAAGGTTAATTTGGTAAATAAAATGCATAAGAATTTATCCAAAGTGTTTTAAGTGCATAATGAATTACAGAAAGACTTTAACATTAATCTGGCAATCTTCTCTTTTACATAAATGATAGGAGCAAGATTCTTGATTCTGTAAATTTCCCACATGTATTTACAGTTATTAAGTCTTCATCAATTTTGTTACAAAAAAAATAGACTAAAAGTCCTAGAGATAACTTTCTACCGTGGGAATAAAATAAATATATATCGTAATACAGCCATGGTGCCAACTTTGAAGGATGGGAAAATATCACAAGTCTTGGCAAGGATGGTGAGTATTGGAACCCTTTTGCACTATCAGTGGGAATGCAAAATAATGTGGCTGCTATGGAAAAGAGTATAGAGGTTTCTCAAAAAATTAAAAACAGAACTACCAATGATCCAGCAATTCCATTTCTTGATGTTTATCCTAAAGAATTAAAATCAGGATCTCCAAGAAATATTTGCACTCCCATATTTATTACAACACTATTCACAATAACGAAGACATGAAAACATCATAAATGTCCATCAGCAGATGAATGAATAAAGGTGTGATATATACATTCAATGGAATATCATTCAGCCTTATAAAAGAATGAAATCATGCTGTATGCAACAACATGGCTGGAACTTGAGGGCATGCTAAGTAAAATAAACCAGTCATATGGGAAAAATATTGCATGATTTAACTTATATGAAGTACCTAAAATAGTTAAATTCTTAGGAGCAGAGAGTAAAATGGGGCTAGGGAAATGGGGAGCTGGTAATCAACAGGTAAAAAGTTTCAGTTACACAAGATGAATAGGTTCTAGAGATCTGCTGTACAACATTGTGTCTATAGTTAACAGTACTTTATTGTACACTTAAAAATCTGTTAAGAAGTTAGATTTCATTTTAAGTGTTCTTATCGTAATAAAATAAAAGATTTTTAAAAGGTAGAGAAAAGCAAGTTTTTTTCAAAGTCTATAGCACTTTTCCATTTAATTAGGTTTATCCTTTTAATTTTTTGATCCTAAAAATATATGCTTTCTTTTCTAGGTGTCACAACATCTTAGGCATTATTTCCCAGTTGTTTCATATGCTAATCTTAATTGTTTTAAAACTCAACAAGCTTTTTGTCTTGTTTTATTGAGATATGATTGACATATAACATTGTATTAGTTTTAGGTGTAGAAAATAATGATTTGATACATGTATATATTTGGGAATGATTATCATCATTATTTTAATTACCATCCATCACCTCACATAGTGTTTTTTCTTACGATAAGAACTTTTAAAATCTATTCTCTTAGCAACTTTCAAATACATAATAAAGCATTGTTCACTATAGTCACTGTGATATTCATTACATCCCCAGCACTTATTTATCTTATAACTAGAAGTTTGTACATTTTGACCACTCTCACTCAAGCTTCTTTTTGACTTGAAGAGAACCTTATAATGTACCAGAAATTTTAGAAATCTCTCTGGTAAGAAATGCAAAATTCTGTAACCCAATTGTAATACTCAGTTTCTCTTAAAATTTTGAAATGCAAAAATCTAAACAAGAAGAATATGTACACAATAATGTCTGCCATTTTGTTTTTTAAGAGTTGAACACCTTTACATTCCATAACACACTAGTCTGTAATAATCTAGACTCAGCTCAATAGCACATACACACACATAGTTGCCCATAATTCTTTTTATATTGCTAAAACACAAGTCTGCTGAATACTATATGACATTAATCTGTTAGATTTCTTTACATTTGCCTATGTCATATGTGCATTTTAGGTTGATCAAGTTGAATTTAGCATATTTAAATTATACACACAAAAATACATACACCGAGTCCAAATTCCATTGCTAAGAAAGTTATTAATAAACATCTTTTTAATAGAAAGTCATATATTTAGACTAGATGTTACATCAAATTTATGAATTTAGAAATGAGAATCTGTTTTGAAATCAGGTTTAAACTTCAAACGTACATAAGATTTTAATATTACACTGAAATAATCAACTGAATTATATGACATGTATTGAACATTTAGTATGAACCATACATTTAGTTATACTCAATAGATATATGTTATTATCTAACATATGCCCATCTAACATTTATGGATCACTTCCTGTATGCCAAGCTCTGTGCTAAGTGCTTAGCACTTTACCAATTAGCACTTCACATGCTGTGTTAATTAAATGGAATATATTGTGATAATATGAATAGAAATAAGTATAGGAGGCATGGATGGACTCAATGTGCCAGAAATATTGCTTCATTTTCTGTAATAGCATTTCTGCTTTTCAATCTCTTCCATAGGTATAGTGGAAATTTAAACTCTCATGTTTAGGACTCCTTCCCTACCCTAAAGAGTTTGTGTCATATTTTTAGGGTCTTATACTTTACTAGTATTTTAGGTGAGAGACTCTTAAGATATCTGACCATACAGATACCACTGAGATGCCCATTATTCCAGCCTGAGTGATTGTCAGGTATGGAGACAAATAGCTGATTTTCTGTCAAACACAAGAATCTTTGCTGAGGCTTGTCTTCTTGTACCAAGAGTCTCACACATGTGCCACAGCCATTTTCCTGAACTTGTTACCTCTTTGACAGTGTTGGTAGGAAGCAGAACTCAGAGAACCTCAGGCATCTTCATCACTTCTCCTTTAGACATTAAGAGTTCCCCTAGGTTTTTATGTGTATGCACAGACTTCAGAGTAACCCAGGAGTCCCATTTGTTCAGTACAGTATAATAGCCAGGTATTCAAGCCCTATAATCAGATAAGATCTAAGTTCAAATTCCCAACTCCACCATATACTGGCTGTATGATTTTGGGCAAGTTATCTTACCTCTGTGGATCCTCATCTTTAAATTGTAGACTTAAAAAGATACTTATCTCATAGAGATCTTGTAAGAGTAATATGAGATAATGCTTATATAAAAAAGGCCTGTTAAAGTTAGTATTCAGCAAATGGTAGCTATTCTAGGAAATACAAAGTAAACTCACCTTAAAAGATTGGAGGCCTCAAAATAGATCGTATCTGATTTTACTAAAGACTTCAAAGGACTATAACAAGCTGGAGATACTATTAAAAGTAAGTTAAAGGTCTTGATCCTTTTTTTTACATTACTTTTAAATTTATGTTATTAAGATAGTACATATTACTTGATCTTCTTACTTTAGTGATTGATTCCACCTTCTGATTGGTACAGTCCTACCTGGCTGATGATAAAGTCCTCAAGTTTGAAACTTCTCCAGTCTTTAAGAAGGGTTCTAATAGATGAACCAGTCTTCTAGAAATTGTCCTCCATTAACATGCTTGAAACAAAACATGTGCTTGTTGACAAGTTTATTATGATTAGATTATGGATATATGTAATTAAAAAAATCAACCAAAGGAAAATAGATGTAATATATATCTTTCTGGTATACTTTTACAAACCTATAAAGAAGCTATAAATATTTTTAAGGAAAAATGTACTTATACAATTACGTGTAAAGGCTAAGGGATAGAGATGTGGGGTAGAGGCTGCCTCTCTTAGCACTGAACAAAAAACGGGCCAGGAATTATCATCTTTTCTGAGAGTTATATATGTTTCATCCCTTTTCGAATATACATGTTTCTTAGTACATATTCAAATAAGCCATATGTCTAGAGGCATGTCAATAAGACTGTTAGCCCACCTGTAAATTCTAATCTAAATCTTATCCTACTACAGCAATATTTCCATATAAATAGAATACCAACACAGTGAGGTCAGTTACTACTAAGTACATGTTGGCAGTTTATTTTAAAGATAGTAATCTTGTTATTTAGGACACTGATGTTAAGTATATTAATGTGCTGATGACTAAAATCTTATAAAAAACTGCTGTTGTTAATTTACTTGGACAAATAACTGTTAAACACTGAGATGGATTAATATGTAACCATATTTATTTATTATTTCCCATTCTAACATATAGTCCTGAGTTTTGGCTGTTAAACGTGAAGGAAGGGAGAGAAAGAATGGCACACTGCTATTAATAAAGGGATCTTTAAAGGGTGAAATGTCTGACTTTTTGTCACTCACATCCTTTCAGATGTTTTCACTATCCCTTCAGAATCTCAATCTTCTCTATTAGATGATTTTGAGTAAGGAAATGGCTAAGAGAAGAGGGATGGAGTAAAGATAGGAAGAAGCAAGTAAATATATTTTATGGATAATTGAAGACTTTTGTTCTACTTTGGGGTGCTATTCTAAACAAAACTATGCTTATAATAGACTTGGGCATTAGGTCATCCAGATATATGCTTTCCAAAGCACCTCTATACAACTTTTATTACCTCCCCCCCCCTCATTTATAGGTATTTGTTCTCTATCTTTCCTGTTAAGATCCATGAGGTTGAGGTTATATGTCATTCAGTGTAACATTCCCAGACCTGCAATAGGGCCTGGGATATAGTAGGTGGTTAGAAATAATAGTGAATTTTGGATAAACTAATTGTGAAAACTCATGGATTAATCACAAAGCCATTCCTCAATTATTGTATATCAATTCTTTTGAATTTGGGATTTATAACTTATCCCAGATCAAGCTAGTTCACTAGTACCATAAAAGTTCCTCTTCTGTATTTTGAGTAAAAATGGCTAATTTAATAAAAGTGATAACAATGGTGAAACACTTTATATGCATTATCTCATTTTGATGCTCACAACAATCATGGAGGAAAAGTAACAGATTAATGTCTTTTTAATTTCACAGATGAGAAAATAGAGACAGAGAAGGTTAGTTCCCACAGTTATATTACAGAACAGCAGACACTGAGCACTAAACCATCACATCAGCCTGATTCACTTTCTTCATGTGGCAGCTCATCCTAAGTTTGGAGACCACTGTCCCAGCTTTCTTAACCAAGTTTTTTCTCCCTCTTGTGTATTTTCTGCTTGTATTTTCTCCTTCCATACCACGAGACTTAATAATTAAAAATGGTTCTAATACCACAAAAATATTAGTACAAAACATTTATAATAGCTTTATTCATTATAGCCAAAATATGGAAAGACCCCAGGGGTCCATTAATTGGACAATAGATGAACTTTGGTACATTCATACAAAAACATATTGCTCAGTAGTAAAAAAAAATATGAATTACTGATAGACACAATATGGATAAATCACAGAAACATGCTGAGTAAAAGAAGTCTTGCATAAGACAGTCATACTACATGAACCTATTGATTTATTTGAAGTCATAAAAAAAGCAAAACTAATTAGTTGTGGAAATAAACCAGAATAATAGTTGCCTCTGGGAGATGGAGGTAGGTATTTATAGGGAATAGACATGAGATAACCTTTTATAGTGATGGTAGCATTCTGTATTTTGAGAGGGGTTTGAATCATATAAGTGTGCACTTTATATTTTTGACAGGGGAATTATAGACTAGTACACTTATGATTGGTGCATTTCATTGTATGCAGATTTTTACTCAAAAGATAAAAGAGCTATAAATAAATATTGAACTCTAGTTAATGATTTATATGCTGGAGTATTTGGGGACAGTGTACTGGTGCCTAAAACATTGAAGTACATAAAAATAAAATAGAATTATGGATGGATAGAAGGATGGGTTGGTAGACAAATATGAGTTAAAGCAAGTATCATAAAATGTTAATTGTAGAACCTACATGGTGGCTACATTGATATTAACTGTAAAGTTCAACCTCCCTGTATGTTTGAAAATTTCTGTTAAAAAATTTAGGAAAAATTCTTCCAATGTATAAATTAAGAACAAAATAAATCTCTCCAAAGCCATTTCACATCCTAAAACCATAAGCAATATTCTAATATCAGAGTCAGCCAGATCTAAATTCAATTTTAGTATATCTGCTGCTAAAGCAAGTCAGCCAAACCTGAATTTAGTTCTTGGCTCTTTCACTTTCAAAATGTACAACCATGGGAAATTGAGTTGATTTCTTTGAATCTCTGCTTTCTTATTTAGAAAATGATGATGAGATCAATGATGTACTTAATGTAAATAAATCACTTAGTAGTGACCTGTGTATGTCTGAGTGTAAAAGAAAAACATGTATTTATTAGTGAAATATATAAGCAGTGAAAGGAAGATATAGGGACCTGTGTGTAAACCTAGAATAAATAGTTTTACCAATAATAGACACAAATGTTAACATCTAATAAGCAGATTCAAATGAATGTTTTAATAAGATTTATTACCCAAACATTATAAAAGGAGTGCTGTCTGTATAGACTTGACCCACCCTATCTTGGAGATCCTGCTAGTTATCCATGAGATTATAATAAGAAAAAATTAAGTTAATTTCAAAATGAGGTAGGACATTTGGTGACAAGAACTTAATGATCATAAGAAATGAGATGGAAGTGAAGGTTAAAAAAAAAGTCTAGTTCTCTGATATAGGGAAGCCTGGCTCACTATTATTCTCAAGTTTTGGCAAGAGGGCAGCTAGTTTAAGTGGGTTCTTTGAAAGGTAAAAAAAAATTAAAAATTTAGTTGGACAAAATGGTATAGATAATAGAAGCTTCATTCATCCCTTCTTGCAAACACATCAAAGTAGAGACAGAAGCACAGAGCAAACAGCAAGCAGAGTCACCTGGGAGTTTGGAGGAACAGAAGCCTTACAACTTGGGAGAGAAATAAAAATTCACCCTGCTATGGTTGGACTAAGAGGGGGCAAAGAAGCAAGGCTTCCTGGTCCCCAGAGGCTGATGTGACAGAGGCTATGACAGCTGCAGATGCCTCTTAAAGGGGCTGTGTCCACAAGCAGACTTTCATGGTGACAGACGTGTTTGCTCTGAGCACCAGAGCCAGATTGGCTGCTCAGGGGGGCACCAGGGACTTACAGAAGGACACTCAGTTAGTTATCAGAGTGAGGGCCAGAGGTGAGGATTTCTCCTAGGCACAAGTGCTGACAGTATCCATTGTTCCTCTATTGAACCCCTCCCAGGCAGTGCCATCAGAGCTGAGAGGTCATTGAACTGGATAACAGAGTTCACAATGCCCAGAGGATTCCCTGAAACTCCACCTCCCCCAACTCTAAGTTCCACCCAGGCCACATCCAGTTGTGTCTTCGTTGAGTCACACGCAACTTGCTGAACAGCACCAAAACTCATGCTGGTGGCAGCTGAAGTTGGTTTTTGGCGTGACTTCTTGAGGCAACTATAAGCATAACATCTTATCTGTGGATTGCTTGCTGAATCTTTACAGATGAACCCAGAGGGGCACAGGCCGGGGCTAAACTCGACCTGCAGCTGAACCCCTCTCAGGGCTGTGCTACTGGAACCTACTACACAAACCCACACTGATAAGAATAGGAGACTTAGGAGCTTTGCTAAGTACATAGAAACAGACACAGAAAGGCAGCCAAAATGGGAAGACATAGAAACATAAACCACATGAGAGGACAGAACAGAGATCCAGGAATAATGAAGTCGAGCAATCTAACAGATGCCAAGTTCAAAACACTGCTTACAAAGATGTTCAATGAAATTAAGAGAAGTGTAGATCAACCCAGTGATGACTTTAACAAAGAGATAAAAAAACATGAATATTGAAATGGAAATTATAAAAGAGAACCAGTTAAATGAAGAAAACATTATCTGAGATAAAGAATATGTTAGAGGTAATCAACAGTGAAGGAAGAAGAGGATCAAAACACCAATATACAGGATGAGGAAGCCAGGGACACCCAATCAGAATGGGAAGAAAAAAGTAACTAAGAGTCTACAGCCATGCTACCTTGAACTAGCCCAATCTCATCTGATCTCAGAAGCTAAGCTGGGTTGGACCTGGTTAGTACTTGGGTGGGAGACCACCTAGGAAGACCAGGTGCGGTAGGCACAAAAATATTTTTTTAAAAATTAGCAACTGTAAGCTGACAAGGTTCTTACAATCCGTGAGGTCAACCAAGGTTTGCCTTGTCTAAAAAACAAAATAAAAGTAACCAACAATATAATAATAAATTATGGACCCTATGGGACACAATTAAAGATAAAAACATCTGTGTCATAGAGGTACCTGAAGAGGGAGAATAAGAAGTTGAATCTATATTTGAAGAAATAATATTGGAAAACTTCCTTCTCCTGGTGAAAGAAATAGACATAAGACCCCAGGAAGCTCAGAGAGTCTCCAAAAAAATGAACCCAAAGACCCCACATCAAGACACATCATAATTAAAATACCAAAGGTTAAATACAAAGAGAGAATCTTAAAAAAAGCAAGAGAAAAGCAGTTAGTTACCTTTAAGGGAGCACCTACAAGACTGATTTTTCGAAAGAAACTATGCAGAACAGAAGGGCTTGGCACAAAATTTTTGAAATGATGAAAATCCAGGATCTACAACCAAAAATACTTTGTCCAGCAAAACTATTATATAGAGACAAAAGGAAAATAAAGAGCTTACCAGACAAAAATAAGCTAAAGAAATTCATCAACACCAAGCCAGTATTATAGAAAAGGTTGGAGGGACTTCTTTAAGAAGAAAAAACATGTATCAAAAATGTGAATAAAGAATAGTAATAACTACATATTTATCAACAAATACCTCAAATGGAAGATAATTAAGTTCTCCAACCAAAACATAGGGTGGTGGCTGAATAGATAAGAAAGCAATATTCCTACATGTGCTGCAAACAAGAGTTTTATTTCAGATTAAAAGACACACACAGACTAAAAGGAAGGGGATATCCCTAGAGGGTATTGCACTGAATGAAGTAAGGCAAATTGAGAAAGACAAATATCACATGATTTCACGAATATGTGGAATCTTTAGAACAAGTAAACAACAACAACAAAAAAAATGAAAACAAACCCATAGATACAGAGCATATTTTAAGGGCTATTATACCATGAGAAAGTTGGGAGGTTGGTGGGGTGGCAGTGTGGGGTGTGGAACAGTAAAAAGGGCAAAGGGATTAAAAGGTACAAATGGATAAATATAAAATGGTCATGGAGACATAAAGTGTAGTATAAGGAAAATAGTCAACAATGTTGTAAAAAATATGTAAGGGGAAGTGGGGTACTTGATTTAGTGGGGTGACCACTTAATGAGTTATATAGCTCTCTAATCATTATGCTGTACAATTTAAACTAATATATTATTGTATGCCAACTATAATAAAAAAAAACTCATTGAATTTGTACAATGTAAATATGAGCAACTAATTTTCTATTATACTTCAATGAAGCTGGGGGAGGGGGAGTGAAAGAAGTTCTTGCTACACTGCTACATTTTCCCAGTGACTGACTTTATGTGTGATGACTGGGGATGAGGGAATGAATCCTTTGGAGATTTTAAAAGGGAAGAAATAATTCTTCCTGTCTTCCACACCTGAGTTCAGAAAACAGTGAGAGATGGAGTAAAAAACGTCTACTTTATTTATTACAAATACTGGAGGACATGCTGTGGCTTATATATGCAGTCATAATGGACTTCTTAATATATTATTCTTTAGGAAATTAAACTTACCCAGCAACTGGCACAGTGGGACAATTGAAGGTGTTCACAATGTATACCAGAGCTCACTTCTGCAGAAAAACAGATCTCAGAAAGCATCGATCTATACATGCTCAGCATTTTGTCTTCAACTCACTAACCAGAAAAGTCACTCCATCTCTCTTGATAGGAGTGAGTATAAAGTAGTGAAGAGTGTGCTTTCCATGTTTCTCTACAGGGGAACACAGGATAGAAAGTTTCTACTTTCTCTGGCCCCATGAGGTGCTAGGAATATGGGTTCCACTGACAGCTCTTTCTGGTGGGTCTTGTTTTGTCTACTCCTTCATTCCAGATCATTTGCCATGGTTCAAGTCGCAGAGTCTACCTTAGGCATGGTTTAAGTGCTTCTTAAATGATTAGTTTATCCTTAAAACCACCCTGAGAGTTATGTAAGATATTTATTTTTTTCTCCATTTCACAAATGAGGTATTAGATGTTAAGAGAGATTGAATGATTTATTGAGTGACACAACCATAACAGTCTCCTAGATAATGCTTTTATGCAAATTCATTCAACTTTCTACTGCCTCACACATTCACCAGACATTTTTACTTATTCATTTATGTATTGATTACTTTTTATATATCAGAGGTGGTCTACACACTAATTTATTCTCATTTTATTTCAATGCAGAAATCTGTTTTATTGGTGTTTATGCCTTGAATATAGGTTATCAGTTTCTAATAATGAGTTAAACTGTGCTTTGATTTCACAGATATTGATTTCACAGTGTGGTGATTTTTTATGCTAACACTCTGAGGAATGGAACATCAAAATATAAAATTTCCAAATTATATTTTAGAAAAAAAGTGGACATTACAGAAAAATAAAACACCTTCCAATATTTTCTATAACATGACCACTGTTATTGTTTTGATGCAGTTCTTTTAGAAAACTAACATTTGTTTTCTAGTTGTTTTTCTCTTATGTATCAGGACCTGTGTGATGCCCTTTAATATTTTATTTAATTCCTCCTTATAATAATCTCCATGCTGAGCAAAACTTTATTTCAATTCTAAAAATGAATTTTAAATTTAAAGGTGAAAGAAGAACATTTATATTGACTGTTTTTCATGGAGGTAAATGAAATAACTGTTAAATGACAACTTCTTTCTAGAGAAAATATGGCCACATTTCCTGAGAAAAGAACCTTCTGCCATTTTAACCTTCATATTAACTCTTCAATTCTTGACAGCCTGGCCCCTTCTACCATTACTAAAACTACTCTTGGAAATGTCACCAGTAACTAAGAAACACCAAATCCCCATAGGCAATTTCCTATATTTGTTTTAGTTTACTACTGGTCTATGGAAATTGGAACTTTTAATCTTTCCTTTCTTGAAATTCTTGCCTTTCTTTTGTTTCTATAAAGGAATCACTCCCTCTTCTATCTCTCTGGTTGCTAGTTATCAGAAATTTTTGTGGTTTGCTTTCTCCCCACTGTGGTTCCTAAATATTAATATTTCTCATGATTTTTATTAGGCCGCTTTTTATCTGATATACTCTCATGGGCTAGCCCATCCATATACCTAACTTATTCTGTAGCTTAAATACTAATGACTCCTAAGTCTATACCCTTATTCAAAGAGAAGATATTCGTTCATTGTATAAAACTAGAAAATAAATATAGGAAGGAAAATAATTAAAATACTCCTATCAGACAGAGATAGCTATAGTTACATTTTGGTATTTTATTTTTAAAAGTTCTTTGTCACCATATGTTTTTATATAGTTTTTAATCATACTGTTTACATATTATTTTAATCATCATAAAGTTGGCTGGCTTGCTCTGGCCTTGATGTTCTAGTACAGGGTAACATTCCAAAGAACTTTAGCCCAATTCTGAAAGCAGGTATTCATAAGTTTTCTTCAAGGTATGCTACAAGAGTATTAGAATTTAATCCACAGCACAACTTCTGAAATTCTTCTTTAGAGCTCTCCATTCTCAGTGCCTTCTAATGCTCTCCCTTCCTTTCTTTCTCTTTGCTACCAAGCAGTTCATACATACTTTCCATATAGCGGTTCCTCTTGCACTGTTTCTCTATTTTTCTGCAAATAAGTAGTTCTTCCAGCACCCCACCCAAGCCTTGGAAATAAAAACCTCTAACTTGTAACAGTACTGTCTTACTTATTTTTCTTAACTTTATATAATTTTAAAATGTCTTCATAAACATAATTCTTGGAACAATTTTTCTAAGTTACCAAGTTAATCCTATAACTTCCTAGCTTAAAACCTCTCATTTTAAGATAAAAATTAAATGTCTCTTTCCATCCCAACTTCCCATTGCCTTGGCATTAAATTTCAAACCTTTCGGATAGAGTATAAAGCCCTTCATGGCATACACAAAAATGTACCTATCACCTAGCACGTGGTTGCATAGTATAAACAACCTTTCCCCTTCATAATCTGGTCCCTGTCCTTCTCTCTGCTATTATTTTCTGTCATTTTCACCTGAACTCTGTACTCCAGTATTTCTGAACTACTTTGGATTTCCAAGAAAATGCAATGTTTCTCTTGCCTCTAGTAGTTCTGGAATACTCTTCAGACTCTTTTCTCTCTCCTCGATCCCAATACCCATCCCACCCTATCGATACACTCCATTAAGATTCATCAGAAATATTAGCATCCCCAGAAAGCCCTCCTCTGTTCCTGGCTTCTTACCATATTTATAGTGGACGACCAAGAAAGTTATGATTGTCAAGTACTATACTAACATGAGAATTGCTTATAGTGTAATAGTAATCAACAAAAAAGCCATATGCAGGATGGTATTGATAATATCCTAATCGTATAAAGAAGACCAGATAAAATGCATCAAAATGTCACAAGAGATTATATCTGGATAGTGCTTCATTGAATACTTTTATTTTTTTATTTATTGTTTTTACTTGTTTAAAAAATGTAGATAATGACCATGCTTTACCTTTTTTAATAAGAAAAAAATACATTTTAAAAAAGCTTTGCAGAACTCACCCAGCAGAATATTTAAGAACCACATTTTAATCATCTTTGTACCTCTAGAAGCAACTCAGTCAGGCCCTGGCAGAATGGTAAGAATAGAAAAATTAAAAAAAGAGAATCTTGGGGCTTATGGATAAGATGGCAGAGTAAGTAAATGCTATGCTTACCTCCTCTCATGACCACATCAAATTACAAATATCATTGAGAATCATCTGAAGTCTAGCTGAAGAGAAATCCTACAATTGGGAACACATAGAAGAGGCCACCTTGAGACTGGTAGGAGGGTTGGAGGCATAAAGAAGGCTATTCCCACAACCATGTGTGGTGGATAAGAATCAGGAAGGTTATCTGAGCTGTGGAAGTCCCCTCAGAGGAGCTAGGGATCCTGGCCCCACCACTGGGCTCTTCAGCTTTCAGTTCCAGTGCCAGGAATAGAAGCCCCCACAACTTCTGGCTGTGAAAAACAGTGGAACTTATGATTGAGTGAGGCAGAGGACTGCTGGAGTCACAAGCATTCCTCTTAAGGGGATCATGAATGGACTTATTCAGTAGTAGACTCACTCACTCTGAGCTCCAGTGCTGGAACAGCAGCTCAAAAAGTGCCAGTGACATACATACGGGGAGAAACTGAGTTGTCTGGCTTCAGGATGAGGGCTAGAGGGACAGTTTTTTCCAAGATAGAAGTTTTGGCAGAGGATATAGTTCCACTGCTCAGATCTGCCTTGCCCAGATTGTAGACCCAGGCGGATGCCATATCTGAAACTCCATCAATGTAGCTAATAGCCTTCACTGCACCCTGGTGATTCCTGAGGCCCTGTCCCTCCCAACATGCAGATCCAGACAAGTTCCTTCCAGTGAATTTTCCATATAAACTGCCTGTCCTGGCTTATGGTGAGGACTTTCCTAAAATCTCTCAAAGGTTCACAAACCCTAAACAAGCAGCATCTGGCCTCAGTGTGTCCATACCTCTCACTGAGCATCCTCAAGCCCACCACTAGTGACAGCTGGCCTCAGATCATGATTTGGCCTCTTGAGGCACTTCCAAGCCAAGTGTGGATGGCAGCCATCTGTGGATTGCTTGGTGGTTCATGACCGGTGGCCCTGGGAAGAGCACAGGCTGTGGCCAAACCTCCCAGGAGGCCCCGCAGCCTGCATGCCCAGTGGCCAGCATCAGTCTGAGCTGGAGCACCACCTGGGGCCACATCCAAAGGCAACACATTCAAAGGGAAGACTGGATAGACCACTGCCCTGCTAAAGTGAATTCTACTCTATAGAGTCAGCCCTTGCATGACAGCTCCTCCACTGTAGTCACGGCTAGTCCTTACAACCAATCAGCCTGAGAGGCATTCCTTCTCAGTAATGAGCAAACAGCAACCAAGGCTCAACTACAACAGGAGAGTACACACAACCCATTCAAGGGAAACACCTGGAGCACCTGGCTTAGATGACCAGGGAGACCGGGCCACTGAACCTCACAGGACACCTACTACATAAGGCCACTCTGCTATGACCAGGAGACATAACAACCCTACCTAATACATAGAAGAAACTGCAAGGAGTCAGACAAAAGGGATAGACAAACATGGCCCAAATGAAAGAACAAAGCAAAGCTCCAGAAAAAAAAATACTAAGCAAAATGGAAACAGGAAATCTACCAGATGCAGAGCTCAAAATACTGATAGCTGCCTGGCCAGTTATTAAGGATGCTCAATGAAATTAGGGAAAGAGTAGATGAACTCAGTGAAAACTTTAACAAAGAGATAAAAAACATAAAAGTGGAGATAGAAAACAAAGAACCAGTTAGAAATGAAGAATACAATAACTGAAATAAAGAATACCTTACGAGAAATCAATAGTAGATTAGATGAAGCAGAGGATAAAATCAGCACTTTAGAAGATAAGGTAACAGAAAACACCCAATCAGAGCATCAATAAGGAAAAAAAGAATCCAAAAAATGAGAATAAGAGTCTTCTGGGACAACATCAAGCATACAAACATTTTCATCATAGGGGTACCAGAAGGAGAAGAGAGAGAATGAGTTTAATGCAGGAGCCCCAGGCATGGAACTTGCACATGGTTTTGGATATTTTGGAAGAACCCTCAGGAGGACCAAAGTGGTGAGAAATGCTTTTTATTACTCACAAGGCAGGAAAGCTTCAGCAGCAGCTAGTCAAAGCTGCAGGAATAAAGCTGCTGACCAAAAGCAAGCACAGTGTTGTTGTTGTTGTTGTTGTTGTTGTTGTTGTTGTTGTTTGTCTACAAGCAGAGGGTGGGGTAATCTCATTGGGGAAGCAGCCACCTTCTTAGATGGATGTAAGCAAGATGTGCTGCTTGGTTATATGAGCAGATAACATCCATGGGAGCAGCAGGAAATATCCTTGGGAGTAGGTACTGCTGGAAGCTCTTTGTGTACTGCCTTCCTTGGCTACTGGCTGGGCAGCTATCAATCTTCAAAGTATGTGGAGGGGCTACAGTCTGAGTTGACCCTACAGTGAGAAATCGAAAACTTATTACAACCAATAATGACTGAAAACTTCCCTAACCTGGTGAAGGAAATAGACATACAAACTCAGGAAGCTCAGAGTTTCAAACAAGATAAATCCATGAGGACCACATCAAGACACATAATTAAAATGCCAAAAAATTAAAAACAAAAAGAGGATCTTAAAAGCAGCACAAAGAAAGCAATTATTTATCTACAAGGGGGCTTGTGTAAGACTGTCAACTGATCTCTCAACAGAAACTGTGCAGACCAGAAGGGATTTGTAGTAAATATTCAAAGTGATGAAAAGCAAGGAACTATAACAAAGATTACTCTCTCCAGCAAAACTATCATTTGGAATCGAAGGACAGGCAAAAAGAGTTTACCAGACAAAAATAAGCTATAGAAGTTTATCAAAACCAAGCCAGTATTTCCAATGTTAGAGGGACTGATTTAAGGAGAAAAATAAAACAATAAAAATACGAATAATAATACTGCGATAACTACATATCCATCAACAATTACTTTATATAGAAATGCATTATTCTGAATCTGAAATATGGCAGAGTGAGAGATGGCTCCAGATCTCTGCCCTTGAAGCAACAATAAGCTGAACATCAAAAACTCAACAAAAACACCCAAACAGCACACCAGCATGTCTGAGCATGGGATCTGTGCATAAGAGCTACCACAAGTGAAAACCCTGGGGGTCAATCGGTGGGCTCGGAGAAACAAAGAAGCTGCCTCTCCCAGCCACAGCTAGAGCTCTCTGTAGGAGGAAATGGGAGGGGAGAAGGTGCAGTGACTACCATGAACAGCCTTGCTGGTGATAGCTGCGAGCTCAATTTGGCCAGCGGCAGGGCCTAGTCATCAGGGCAGAAAGCAGAGAAGTGGGAACAGGAGAGAAACAACAGTTGATTTTTACCAGCCCCAGCTACGAAACCAAGACTGAGCCACAGCCCCCATCCCCCAGCCTGGAGGTCCTCTCTCCCCATATCCTCCAAGACTGAACACCGTGGAGTACCAGGGGAATCTGAGCAAACACTACTGAAACTGTCACTAACACAGACAGGGACTGAGACTGAGAGAAGCAAACATGAGTAAACATCTATAAGGGGAAAAAAAGGCATTATTAAGACTTTATATAATGCAGGATTCCAAGAGGCTTAGTCGCCACCTACTGGAAACCAAAAGAAAAACACCTTTTTTTGCAGTAGGATAAAGAGATACCTTTATATAATAAATCTTTCAAGAAATAAAGCAGAATACACTTCCATTAATGCTCAGACGGAGAAATAGTCCATTAAACATCATGAACAACCAAGGTGGCAGGCATCTCAGAAAGAAAGAGAAAAATCTTCAGACAATGAGCTTACAGACATAGAAATATGCAACTTAAGTGACAGAGAATTCAGAATGGTACTTCTGAAAAAATTCAATGAGATCTGAAACGAATCACATCAATTAAAGGTACCAAAAAAAACAACTATATGAGCAGAATGAGTTCTTTAGCAAAGAGATTGAAACCCTCAAAAAGAATGGAATAGAACTACTGGAGAAAAAGAACACACTACAAGAGTTGAAAAATGAAATAGCAAGATTGGGAAATAGAGTCAACCAAATAAATGAAAAGATCAGTGTTGTTGAAGAGAGAAATCTAGAAATAAAGAAGAAGGAAGAAGAGAAAAAACTGAAGAATGAAAAATAATGAAAGAGAAATTCAAGAACTAGCTGATACCATCAGGAGAGGAAACATAAGAAAAATGGGCATTATTGAAGGCGAGGAAAAGGAGCAGGGACTAGAAAGCATTTTCAGACTAAGAGTTGATGAGAATTTCCCAAATCTAAGGAATGAGCTGTAGCTTAGAATTCAAAAAGTCAACAGAATACCCAATTATCTCAACCCAAAAAGGCCTTCACCAAGACACATTGTATTAAAATTGCCAAAAATCAGTGACAAAGATAAAATTCTCAGAGAAGCCAGGGAAATAGAGATGGTAACCTATAAAGGATAATCCATTAGATTATTGTCGGACTTCTCAGCACAAACCTTACAAGCCAGAAAAGAGTGGAATCAAAAATTCAAACTATTAAGTGAAAGAAACTATCAGCCAAGAATAATGTATCCATCAAAACTCTCCTTTAGTTATGAAGGAGAAATAAAGACATTTCCAGGCACACAAAAATTGGGGGAATTCTCCACCATGAGTCCTATACTACAGGAAATACCAAAAGGGGTCAGCTCACTTAAAACAAAATGACAAAAAAAAAAAAATTAGAAGTAAGTTGACTATCAGGCTGATAAAAGCAAAGGAATGCAACCCTTACTAAGAACAGGGCATTATAAGTTTAAACAATAAGAAGAGATTAGCTATAGCAAGATAGTAATGAATGTTCAGCATACATAGGGACAAACTGAGACAAAAATGAAAAGGGGAGGATTCAAAGATCTAAATTCACAAAGGGGAATGGAGATAAGTCACAGGCAGAAGAAAATGGACATATATATATATATATATATATATATATATATATATATATTTGTAAAGGATAGTATATACATATATGTGTGTGTATATATATGTACACACACATATATATATATGTAAAGGATAGTATATATATATGTGTGTGTGTGTGCGTGTGTATACTATCCTTTACATATTCATAATGGTAACCACACACCAAAGATTCAGAACTGAAGTATATAATATAAAACAAGAAGGACCAGAGGGAAAACCCACAAACTCAACCCAACCAAATTAAAGAAAACAGAAACACAAGGATAAGGAAGCAATTGAAATGCTAAGCAATCAGAAAGCAAAAGATAAAATGACAATATAAGACCCTATATTTCAATAATCACTCTAAATGTAAATGGACTGAACTCACCAGTATAAAGGCATTGAGTTGTAGAATGGATCAAAAAACAAAACCCAATCATACGCTGCCTCCAGGAGACACATCTCAGTTCCAAAGACAACTATAGACTCAAAGTGAAAGGGTGGGAAATGATATTTCAAGCAAATGGCATTCAGAGAAAACTTGGAGTAGCAGTACTAACATAGGATGAAATAGACTTCAAAATTAAAAAAAGGTAAAGAAAGATACTGAAGGACACTTTATAATGATTAAGGGAATCATACAACAAAAAGACATAACATTTATTTATATCTATGCTCCCAATCAGGGAGCCTGAAATATATAAAGCAATTACTAAAAAGAAATAAATGAGAAACAGATGAAAACACTATCATATCATATAGTAGTGGACCTAAACACTGCCCTGTTGGTTATGGACATATCATCCAAACAGAAAATCAATAAGGAAATAATATCCTTAAATGACACATTAGACCAACTAGACATAAGTGGCATTTAAAGAGCCTATCATCCCCAAACAGCTGCTTATATATTCTTCTCTATTGCACATGGAATGTTCTCCAGAATCAATCACATACTGGGACACAGAGATAGCCTCAACAAATATAAGAGGGTTGAAATCATATCAACCATATTCTCTGATTATAATACTGTGAAACTGAAGATGAACTCTAAAGAGAAAGTGGGAATAACCACAAATACATGGAGATTAAACAACATACTACTGAAGAATAACTGGGTCAGCGAAGAAATAAAAAAAAAAAAGAGAGATCAAGAGATAGATAGAAACTAATGATAATGATAGTAAAACCTATCAAAACTTTTGGGACATAGCAAAAGTGGTCGTAAAAGGAAAGTTCATATCATTACAGGTCTACCTCTAAAAACGAGAACGAGTCCAAATAAACAACCTAACACTTCATCTTGAAAAACTTAGAAAAGGAAGAACAAATCAAGCCTAAAGTCAGGAGAAGGAAAGAAATAATCAAAATTAGTGCAGAAATAAATGAAATTGAAAACAAACAAAAATAATAGAAAAATAAATGCAACAAAAAGCTGGTTCTTTGAGAATATTAATAAAATTAACAAACCCCAGGCTAGACTCACTAAAGAAAAAAGAGAAAGGACACAAATAAACAAATCAGGGATGAAAGAGGAGAAATTATGACAGACAGCACAGAAATACAAAGGATCATACGAGAATACTATGAAAAAGTAGATAACATCAAATTTAATAACCTAGAAGAAATGGAACAGTACTTAGAAAAATACAACATTTCTAGACTGAATCAAGAAGATCTGGAAAATCTAAATAGACTGATCAGCAGTATGGAAATTGAAACAATCATCAAAAACCTACCAAAAAGTAAAAGTCCAGGACCAGCTGGCTTCATCAGTTAATTCTACCAAACATTAAATGACGATTTAATACCTATTTCAAACTCTTCCAAAGAATAGAAGAGGAAGCAATACTTCCCAGCTCATTTTAGGAGGCCTATATTATCCTGACAACAAAACCTAGTAAAGATAACACAGAACAAGAAAACTACAGACTGATATCTCTCATGAACACTAATGTAAAAATTCTAAATAAGATACTAGCAAACCGAATACAACAACATAGTAAAAAGATTATAAACCACTATTAAGTGGGCTTCATCCCAAGGGCACAGGAATTGTTCAACATACGCAAATTTATTCCTGTGATACACCACATAAACAAATTAAAAAATGAGAATCGTGTTATCATATCAATAGATTCAGAGAAAGCCTTCAAGAAGATACAGCATTGATTTATGATCAAACCCCTTGACAAAATCGGTATAGAAGGAAAGTACATTAACATAATAAAGGCCATATATGACAAACACTCAGCCAACATTACACTTAGTGGTGAAAAACTAAAAGCCTTCCCTCTAAGATCAGGAACATGGCAAGGCTGTCCACTATCGCTATTGTTATTCAATTTAACAGCGCAATCAGTTAAGAGAAAGATATAAAAGGCATCCAAATAGGAAATGAAGTCGTCAATTGTCGCTATTTGCAGATGACATGATTCTCCATATAGAAAACCCTAAATACTCCACAAGAACACTACTAGAAACAATAAGCAAATACAGTAAAGTTTCTGGATACAAAAATCAATGTTTAAAAATTCATAGTGTTCCTGTACTCTAATAATAAAGTGTCAGAAAAAGAAGTGGAAAAAATAATTTTCTTTTGCAATTACAACAAAATAATAAAATACCTAGGAATAAATTTAATGAAACGTGTGAAGGACCTATATGATGAAACTATAAGGCCCTATTAAAGGAAATCAAAGAAGATAACAAAGAAATGGAAAGATATTCTGTGTTCCTGAATTGGAAGAATCAACATAGTTAAAATGACCATATTAATTAAGCATTATACAGATTTAATGTAATCCCTATCAAAATCTCATTGGCATTATTTAAAGAAATAGAACAAAAGTCATCAGATTTGTATGGGAGCACGAAAGACCCTGAATTGCCAAAGCCATCCTGAGAAAAAAGAATGAAGCTGGAGGCATCACTCTGCCCAACTTCAAATTATGCTACAAAGTGACAGTAATCAAAATGGCATGATATTGGCAGAAAAACAGACACATGACCAGTGGAACAGAATCGAGTGTCCAGAGGTAAACTCATATTTATATGGACAAATAATTTTCAACAAGAAAGCAAAAACATACAAACATACAATATAGAAAGGAAATTCTCTTCAGTAAATAGTACTGGGAAAACTGGAAAGCCACCTGCCAAAGAATGAAACTAGACTGTTTTCTATCACTACACACCAGAATTAACCCAAAATGGTTTAAGGATGAGAATATAAGACCTGAAACAATAAAATGCAAGAAGAAAACATAGGAACTAAACGCAAGGACCTTGGATTTAAAGAGGATTTCAGGAATTTGACCTCAAAGTCAAGGAAAATAAAAGCAAAACTAAATAAATGGGACTACATCAAACTAAAAAGCTTCTGCTCAGCAAAAGAAACCATCGACAAGGTAAAGAGACAACCATCTGAATGGCAAAATATGTTTGAAAACAATGCCTCCAATAAGGGCCTAATATCTAAACTATAGAAAAAACTCATTCAACAACAAAAATACAAACGATCCAATCAAAAAATGGGCAGAGGACCTGAATAGACACTTCTCCCTAGAAGACATACAAATGGCCAACAAACATATAAAAAGATGGTAAACATTGCTAGCTATTAAGGAAACGCAAACCAAAACCACAATAAGATACCATCTCACACTTGGTAAAATAACTATAATCAACAGGACAAGTAATAACAAGTATTGGAGAGGACGCAGAGAAAAAGGAATCCCCATATACTGCTGGTAGGATTGCAACTCAGTATAGCCACTATGGAAAACAGTTTGGAAGTTCCACAAAAAAACTAAGAATTGATCTACCATATGATCCAGCAGTCCCTTTACTAGGTATTTACCCCAAAGACTTGAAAACCCTTATCTGAAAAAATATTTTGACTCCAATATTCATAGCAGCATTATTCACGGTGGCCAAGACATGGAAGCAACTAAAGTGTCTTACAATAAATGATTGGCTACAGAAGCTGTGGTACATATATACAATGAAATATTACTCAGCCATAAGAAGAGATCAAATACTGACATTTGTGACAACATGGATGGACATTGAGATAACCATGCTAAGCATAATAATCCAGACAGAAAAAGTTGAAAAATCACATATCACATATTTGTGGGATATAAACCTAAAAGCAACAAATGAACAGAACAAAAAAACAGAGACTCACGGACATGGATAATAGATTAGTGGTTACCAGAGGGTAGGGGGAAGGTGGGAGGAGGGAGGTATATGGGCTAAAGAGGGTGAAATATATGGTGACAGAGAGAAATCTAACTATGGGAGTTGAACACACAACTGAAACCTATTGGACTTCATTAACCAATGTCACTGTGAAAAGAAAGAGAGCGAGTGAGAGAGAGAGAGAGAGAGAGAGAGAGAGAGAGAGAGAGAGAGAGAAAGAAAGAAAGAAAGAGAGAGAGAGAGAGAGAGAGAGAGAGAGAGGGAGAGAGGGAGGGAGGGAGGGAGGGAGGGAGGAAGGAAGGAAGGAAGGAAGGAAGGAAGGAAGGAAGGAAGAAAGAAAGAAAGAAAGAAAGAAAGAAAGAAAGAAAGAAAGAAAGAAAGAAAGAAAGAAAGAAAGAAAGGAAGGAAGAAAGAAAGAAAGAAAGAAAGAAAGAAAGAAAGAATGAAAGAGAAAAAGAAAGAAAAAGAAATGCATTAAATACTCCAATCCAAAGATAGGGTGACTAAATGGATAAGAAAACAAGACATTTGCATATGCTGCCTATAAGAGACTCACTTCAGATCAAAAGACACATATACACTGAAAATAAAGGGATAAAAAAATATTTTTTTTTTTATGAAAAAGGAAACAAAGACAATTTTGGTAGCAATACTCATACTAAATAAAATAGACTTTAAAACAAAGGCTATAACAATAGACAAAGTAGGACCCAGCTATCCCATTTCTGGGTATTTATCCAAGGAAACCCAATATACTATGTCAAAGGACATGGGAATCCATGTACTCATTGCAGCTTAGTCAAGATATGAAAGCTACTTGGGTGTCCATCAATAGATGAATAAAGAAGAAGTGGTACATGTATACAATGTAATATAACTCAGCCATAAAAAATGAAATCTTGCCATCTGCAACATGAATGGACCTAGAGAATATTGTGCTGGGTGGAGTAAGTCAGACCAAGAAAGACAAATACCATATGATCTTACATGTGGAATCTAAAGAACAAAACAAACACACAAACAATATGGAAACAAACTCAGATATAGAGAACATTTTGATAGCTATCAGACTGGAGGGGTGTTGGAGGTTGGTGAAAAGGGGAAGGGATTAAGAAGTACAAATTGGTAGTCATAAAATACGGGCATGTGAAATATAGCATATGTAGTCAATAATATTGCAATAAGTATGTATGGATTTAGGTGTGTACTAGATTTATCGATAGGGAGATCACATCATAAATAATATAAATGTCTAATCACTATGCTGTACACCTAAAATTAATATAATTATGGTATGCCAACTGCAATTTTAAAATTTCTTAAAAAGTAAAAAAAGACAATCTTGTTCAGTTTTTGAGATTTGCTTCGGTAAAGTTTGCTGTGAATTTATGGTTTATGTAAAAGTTTAAAATATAAAATTAATCTTATGTGACTTCATCTGTCAGTTATTAAACTGACTTTTACATGCTAAGGTACGAAATTAATGAGAGAACAATTTCATGTTAAACGATTGGTTGGTTAGAGACAAGTAAAGCCATGCATTGTGGTTCCAAATGCAGGAAGAATCTGTTAAGGGCAGTCATGTTGTGTGAGTTAAGATTAATTGGTTTCATTAACAAGAGTATTGATATGGTCATTAATGATGGTATTGGCTGAAAAAAATGACTATCAAATTAGAGTCAACAGAGGGAAGTCAGGTCCATTTGTAACAATATAATGTCACTTTCATCGCTTATAGGAGAAGGCATTAGATTTAATTTTAAATCGTGTGTTAGATACTTTCATTGACAGCCATTTCACACTATTAAAGCTCCATGAGATTTGCATTTTGATTTCATTCCAAATTTTTTTAAATAACCATATTCTTTTTATTATTTTAATTAAAATTTTTGTTAGACAAGTGCTACATTAACTTATCCTCATTGCGAATTATTAGTAAGTTTATAGAGTAATATGCGAAAGTCTTTTCCTATTTTCTCCCCAACTGTACCTGAACCCCCTTCCTCAAATGGCTCTTTCTTCTCAGAGGTGGCCATTGTTAAGTCTGGCGTGTATCCATCTTTCCAAACAGTTCTCTATATTGCTACATAAACATCTATGTGCAAGTTAGATATATACATCTAGTTACCTATCCTCTTTTCTTTCCTTCCTCACTTGTTTTCTCCTTCTCTCTCTCTCTCTCTCTCTCTCTCTCTCTCTCTCTCTCTCTCACTCAAACACACTCACAGAGGCATACACACATAAAATATACATACACATGCAAATACCTCTTTGTATGTGTGTCTCCCCCCAAAATGGAAACATTTTATAGATAGTGTTCTGCAACTTAGTTTTTCATTTTATATTTTTTTCCATGTTAATACAAATAGATCTACCTCACTTCTTTTTTTAAGCGGGGCAACCCTTGGTTGACCTCACAGATTGCAAGGACCTTGTCAGCTTACAGTCCTTATGTTTTATTTATTTTTTATGACTATGGCACCTGGATACCTCACTTTTTTCTAACTACTGCCTATTAGTTCAGACTATCAATGTGCCAACAGTTATTAACTCATTTCTTTATTGAAAGAAACATGTTTTTTGTTGTTGCTTTCTTCTCATTTTTGTTCCTACAAACAATGCTGAAGTGAACATCCTTGTAAATGCCTTTTTAGCACAAATGCAAACATTTCTTTATAAGATAAAAACTTAAGAGTGGAATTGCTGGACTTAAAGGTATGCCCACTTTTAATTTTAAAAGGTACTGCCAGATTGCTTTTCCAATAATACCCCAATCAATATTATATGAACATACTGATTTCTCTGCAACCTGGCCAGTTGTAGATATTGTTACATTTCTGCCAACCAGGTGCAAAGAAAAAATATGCTACCTTATTGTTGTTTTAATTCTCTTGTTGGCTAGTAAGATTGAACACATTTTCTTATATTTAGTTGCTCACTATATTTCTTATTAGAATGCTTGTCTATCTGGTTTTCTCATTTTCTTTCTGATGGTTGTTTTTTTCTCATTACTTTATAGACACTTAATGTGATTTTTGAGGATATTAAGCTTTACTTCAACTGTTATATACATGTTGAAAATAGTTTTGTCCAGACTGTCACTTTTCCTTCAACATTTTAAATATTCTGCTTCACTCTCACTTGCATGATTTTGGACAAAAAAGTCCACTGTAATTTTTATCTTAATTATTCTATAATTAAAGTGCCTCCCAACACATCTCTACAGCTTTCAAGACTGTATTTGGTTTTCTTCACTTTGAATAAGATATGCCTAGATTATTTTTTCTGTATTTATCATGCTTAGATTTTTCTGAAATTCATAAATCTGTGGTTTGGTATCTGTCATTAATTTTATAAAGTTCTCAGCCATTATTCAAATATCTTTTGCTCTGTTCTCTTTTACTTCTCCTTGTATTCCAGTTACACATAAGTTAAATCATTAGCAGTTGTCTCGCTTTTCTTGGATGCTCTGTTCTGTGTATTTTTTCATTTACTTTTTCTCTTTGCATATCAGTTTGGAAATTTTATGTCAGTGTATCTTCAGTCTCACTGAATTTTTCCTTGGTTATGTCTAGTCTACAAATGAATCCATTAAAGGCATTCTTTATTTCTGTTACAGTTTTTTTTATTATTTCTAGCATTTCTCTTTGATTTTCTTAGAGTCTCCATCTCTCTGTTTACATCGCCTGCCAGTTCCTGAATGTCGTCTATCTACATTTTTCTATTAGAGCTCTTAACACACAAATCATAGTCTTTTTAAATTCTCTGTTTGATAACTCTAGAATTTCTGTCATAGATGAGTCTGGTTATGATTGCTATGTCTCTTGACACTGCACTTATTTCTTGATTTTTAGTATGCCTTGTAACTTTCTGTTGAAAGCTGGACATGATATATCATATAATAGGAACTGAGGTAAATAGGTGGGTTTTTAGTGTAAGGTTTTATGTTAATATGACTAGGAATTGGGCTGTGTTTCATGTTTGCTATAGTTGCCAAAGGATTCAAATTCCTCTAATGTCCTTGTATTTGTCTCTACTATTGTGTTTGGGGTTCTCTAACAACTTTGTCTTAGCTAGAATATGAATTTTGCAGCTATTTCAGCTGTAATATTCACTGCTATTCTTTGGAACCCTGTTTTTATAATAATAAAATTTGGAGAAGTTGTCTTTTAATCTTGTTTAGTTTATTTATCATCATATCATAAAGTATCACTTTTATAAAGTCACATCCTCTACTTTTTTTATAGTCTGATATTTATTGTCTAGTATAAGAACATTTCCTCCATCCTAGTATTATAAAACAAATTTTCTCCTATTTTGTCTTTTAATATTTCTTCATATTGTTTTTATAAATAAATATAAATATATCTATATATCTATCTATATATACTCACACATATATATGAATATCTTCTGATATATATTGATATATATATGTGTGTATGTATACATATCTGTACACATTTAAGAACAATAATAAGAAAAACGTCTATGTACTTGACACCCAAGTCTAGAAATAGAATATTTCCATTACTTTTGAAAGACCCTCTGGGACTTCCTGCTTTCTCCAGTGAGGTAAACACTGTCTTAAATATTGTGTTAATTATTCTCTTGTTTTTCTTTATAGTTTTACCACTTGTGTATGTATCCAAAATAGCCTATTATTTGTTTTCCTTATTTTAGGACTTTCTATAAAAGGAACCATACTATATTGTATTAGGGTTCTCCAGATAAACAAATTAATAGGATATGTATATATCAAAAAAAGATATATTTTTTTAAAAAAAATAAGGAATTGGCTCACATGATTATGAATACTAGCAAGTTCAATATCTGCAGGGTGGGATGGCAAGCTGGAGACCTAGGAGACTTGATGTTTGAATCTGAAGGCTGTCTGCTATACAACCAGGAAAAGCTGATGTTGCAAATGAAGTTTAAAGGCAGTCTGCTGGAGAATTCTCTCTTGCTCAAAGGAGGTTGGTCTTATTGTTCTGTTGAGGGCTTAAATAGATTGCATGAGGGCCATCCACATTATAAAGAGCAATTTGCTTTACTAAAAGTCCATCAATTTAAATGTTAATCTCATCCAAACCATCCTCACAGCAATATCTGAATGACATTTAACCAAATATCTGCGTACTTTGTGGCCCAGTAAAGTCAACACATAAAATTAACCATCACATCTATATGTTTCTATGTGGCTTTTTTTTCTAATAATATATATTTGCGATGTGTTCATATTAATACATGTAGTTTATTTTCACTATTGTATTCAATTTTTTGAATATGCGACAATTGATATATTTTACTTTTGATAGATACTAAGGTTGTCTTATGTATTATTGAGCAAAGCTATAGACATTTTTCTACATGTCTCTTGATGTACATGTAAAAGATTTAAGGTATATGTCAGAGAGGGAAGGCTGAGCTATGTACATATTCAACTTACTAGGTAAAAACAAATTGTGCTTTTAAAAATGAGAATAAACTGGTGATTACCAAAAGAGAGGGTGATGGGAGGCAGGGTGAGGAGGTGAAGGGATGAAGAAATACAAACTAGTAATAAAAAATCAGACATAGGGTTGGGAAGTACAGCATAGGGAACATAGTTAATAATATTGTGATAATTATGTATAGTGCCAGATGGATACTAGAGTAACTGGGGTGATCACTTCATAAATTATATAAATACCCGATCATTATGTTATATACATGAAACTAATTTAAAAAAAATAAGTGTTGATATCTGATTGGGCACATCCCTCCAACTTCTTCTTCTTCTACACTGCCTTGACTATTCTTGGTCCTTTGTTTTTCCATGTATTTTTTTTTTTTTGGCTCAGCATGTGAAGTGTCACAAAATCTTTACAGATTCTGACTTTTGTGTCTTGTATAAGGAATCATTTCTTATATCAAGATTATAACCAAATCTGCATTTTCTTCTAATACTTTTTGCTTTTACATTTAAACTTTAACCCTATTAGGAAATAATTTTCGTGTTTGGTTTAAGTTTGAGATAGATTTTTTTAAAAAATAGTTGTCCAATGGCCCAATACAATTTATTGAATGCACCAAACTTTCCTACTTATATGAATAACTACTTTTATCACATAGTAAATCCCTGTGTAAAAATGGATCTGTTTTCCATTGAACTATTTTTCTATTTTGTACCAGTACCATACTATTTTAATTACTAATAACTTTATGTTTTGATATTTGGAAGAGATTGTTAGTTTCCTGTGGCTTGTGTAACATTATGACCACAAACTGTGTGGTGTGTGTTTCTCACAGTTCTGGAGGACAGAATTCCAAAATCAAGGTGTTGCCAGAGCCACTCTCCTACCAGAGGCTCTAGCTTAGAGTTCCTTGAAGCTTCCAGCTTCTGGTGGCCCTAGGTTTTCTTTGGCTTCTAGCTGCATCACTCCAATCTCTGCTTTTATCTTCACATGACCTTCTCCTCTTATGTGTCTATAATCTGCTTCTGCCTCATTCTTATTAAGAATATGTTTCATTGGATTTAAGGCCAAATAATCCAGATCAATCTTCTCATTTTGTAGTCCTTAATTTAATTACATCTACAAAGACCTCTTTTTTCCCAAATGAGGTAACATTCACAGGTTCTAGGGATTAGGATGTAGATATATTTTTGGCGGGGGGGGGGGGGCATCGTTCAATTTACTACAAAGGACAAAGTGTTTTTTCAAAATTTTCTTGTACATGTTTTATTCATTTTCTTTCCTAGATAAAATTTAGAATAAATCTATGAAGTTAAACAAGTTCATTTTCATCTTTGGTTGGAATGGAATTTAATTTATAGAATCATTTGGGAGATTACTAAATCTTCCCATCCAGGAATGTGCTATATCTCTCCATTTTTTCTGGAGTTCTTCTCATTTGTTAGAAAAATTCTATTGTTTTCTTCTTTTATGTCTGACACATTGGTTTATTAATAGAACACTTATTTTAAGATTATTTTACTAGCTATATGTATATTTCTTGCTATTGATAATGGTATTTGCTTAATGATATTATCAAACTGGTTATTTGTGGCATATAGGAAAGCTATGGCTTCTTGTATTTTTTAAATGTTATATAGTTTCCATTACTTCCCAGCTTTGCAGCTGATTTTTCAGGAAGATTATTATAATACCTGCAAATAATTATAGTTTTGTGTCTTTTTCCAATATTTATACGCCATCACTTTTTTTCTCTTTCATTGTATTAGTCATGACCTCTTTAGCAATGTTGAATATATTAGACACAAAAAACATTGTGTTGCTCTGATATTAGTGGGAATGTTTTTAATATACGACTGCTGTAGTTTTCTTTTAGATTCCTTTAATCACATTTAGAGATTGTTATTATTTTTTACTCACTTATATTTGTTCATTGCTTATTTCCTTGTTTTCTTTCATGTGATTCTTTAAAATCAGGAATTAGTATTGGATGTTATTAAATGTTGTAGCACTTACTGAAATGTTTGTATGAGTGTTATTCTTTAACTTTCAAATTTATTTTACTAATTTTGAACCACACTTGTATTTCTATGAAGATCTTACTTAATGATTATGTGTTTATTCATTATATGTATTTCAAAGTTTGTCATCTATGTTTCCAAATGAGATGGAACTATTATTTTCTTTACTTCCAACCTCCTCTTTCTCTTTGTGTTCTGCTGTCCAATTCTGCCATTAAGGTGTTCTAGCCTCATAAAATGATTTGGGTAGCTTCTTATTTTTTCTATGTTCTCTAACAAAGCTGTCTGGGCCTGGCATAGTTTTGGTAAATAGGTTGTTTATACTTTGATCACTTCTGCTATAGTTATTAATATATTCAGATTGCCTCCTACTCCTTCTTGAATAACTTAATTTAAATTTCTACAGAAAACAATTGACTTAATTTAAAATTTCAAATTAATTTGTACAACTCTCTATGTAATTTTATTACTCTTTAAACATTATCTATATCTGCCATTATACATCATCTCTAATTTTCTTAGGGTACCCTCTTTCACTTTTTGTATGTTCTCACTACATTTGGAGTTTCTCTTGCCTTCAAAATACTTTTTCTTGATCATATTTTAAGCAGTTGATGTTGTTCTTCTCCTGTCTCTCTTAATTTTCTAGAAAGTTCTGTTTCTATTACCTTATAGTCCCTTCTATTGTTTTGCAATACTGCCAGAGGTTTCTGGAACTTTAGAGAACTTGGAGCAATAAAAGAGATGAACTCACATTTTGAATCTAATATGTGAATATCCAACCCCATATGCTAAATGCCCCTCAATCTAGTAGGTTATTTTCTTTTGCTTATTTGATAAACTACAATACTCTGTCTCTTTATTACCCCAAGAAAGTTGAGTTTACTATAGTCTTTTTTAGAAATAATGTATAATCATACTTGTTTTATGTAGAAAGGCTAGAGTTTTAGGCAACTATAATGGAAGATTTGTTATAACTTGTATTTGAAAGCAAGTGATAACTAGTAGGATTAAGGTGCTAAGTGACTTGAATGTTTATACTTGGGTAATTTATATTAAAAGAAAGTTTGGCTTTTAGACTAACACTGGCTGCCCTTGATTCTACCTCTCAGCTTTCAAACAAGACATGTTTTCTCTTATAGTCTCAAGCAGCCTCTCAATGCCATTCCTGCCAAGTCCCATTATACCATAGTGCAATACTAAAAAAAATAGTATATACAACCACTGTACAGAGCTCCAACACAGGAACTTGCATGCAATAAATATTTCTTGCTTTTAAATCTTCTCTTTTGGACGCTTGTAACCCAGATGCCCACTGGGATCACTCTGCCCATTAAACCTAGAAAAGATTAGCTTAAATGTCCTTTGCTTTTCTTCCGGAAAGTCTTATGCTCTTGCCAAGATTTCTCTAAATTTCTCAATGCTCCCAGTCAACTCTGACTCATTTCCAACTTTTGGTGAATTCTGTCTCCATTTTGTGTCTTCCTTTAATTCCATATAATCTTGGCCTCCCCAAATGAAACTCACATGAAATGAATTTGTGTTGTAGATTTTTATTAAACATTCAACACTATTAGTGAGAAGAGCTACTCTACACCAAATATGTAATTTAAAAAGAATATTTCCCCATTTTTTAAAAAAAATTTTACATGGCCATTTCTGTCAGTTTAGATACGAACGTTCCATCATATTGTCTTGCCTTCTCTTTGTCTTTCTCTAGCTCCTTTACTTTTTCTCACTCCTCTGCTCTCCTTTCCCAAACTCCAGTTCCATTAATGTATTATACAGAACAATTTAAAAACCTATTTTCTCCCCAACAGTTGTGTGGAGCTTTGTAGTTAGAGGTGATCAGGTTCTGGGGAATTAACAATTCATTGCTAACCAAAGTCACATAAATCCAACATATCCAAAATGTCCATTTAAATATTTCTAATAGGGGAGATACCTTTTCAATAGTCAAATAATGTATTCTGAATCTCTGGTAAGTCTTACTGACTCCAAAAGTTAAACTTAACTCAAATACTTTTCCTATCAATAGAGTTCAAGGATAATTTTCTATCTAGAAGGCCAATTAGATTTCAGTTTCCTTAAACTCATAATACATCTACAGGTTAATCTTAATTTCTAATAATATGTGCAAATCAGATAAAAGATAATTTTCTTTTAATATAATCACCATTGTACATTTAACACATTTATGGTATTTGTCACAGAGAAAGGGTTTCTTATCTTGGTCATAGAGTTTAGAGTCCACATTTTTTTATAGGGCCCATTTCATCTTATTCAGCTACACTAATGACCCTAAGCTGCTAATATTGATGTCCTTTTTCAAAATTCGAGTTCATGATTTTTGAACTTGGTATCAGCTACTCTGTAGAATTTAAAAGGCCAGAGGAAGCAAAATAATAAGATAATAATAGTAACAGTAGTAACAATAATATATAACTTATTCCCAGGCACTGTTATAAGCACTTTGCATGAAATAACTCATTGAATCCTCACAACAACCCCATAAAGTATATACTATTATTATCCCCAACTACAAAATGAGGCAACTAAGGCACAGATATGTTAAATGTGCCCAAGTTCCCACAACTTCAAACTCAGAATTAAGGCAGGTATTTTTGACAGGAAGTTCTTTACAAATAGTAAATTATAGGAATGAATCATTATTACTTCCAATAAATGAAAAACAAAATAGAGTTCATCACTACCTTTTCTCTTTTTGACACTTGTTTTTGAAATAGAGATATCCTGATGTGCTGAATGACAATTTTATTGGATTGTGCAATGTATGGGTCTATTAGAGATAACCTCAAAGTAAATTCGCATACATAGAATTATGCTCCTTAGACCCTTTGTCTTTCAACACCACTAATTCTTAAACTTCATGTATTTAACTAATGATCCACTGTGGGTACAAATTGTTAAAAACAATATGACTAAGGATGAAAACTGTTCAGAAAATTAATATTCAAAACCACTACCAAAACAAATGTTGTTAAACTGTGTGGTAAACCAATCGAGAATCTGAGTCATGAGCACCATGAACATGCTCACCTGATCTCCATTAACTACCACATATTCTCACTTCATATTGATTTAGAGTCTTAAAATGTTCCATTTTTTTTAAATGCACCCCCTGCAACTTCCACCCCTGACCTACAGATGTTGCTGTCTCCCTTTAAGAACTGGATCTCTGAAAGTGGGGCATCTTCTCTCACACTCTTGCGGTGCACACCCAGGGCCTGGCACACCCGGAATATGTACCGTGGCTCCACTGAGGTACGAACCCAGGATCTTCTGTGTGTAAAGCAGACATGCTAACAACTACTCTATGGAACCACCCCCTAAACTGTTCCATTTTTAAAGAAAATATTTACTAACATTCTATTTTTAAATTGATAATAATTAAAACCAACCTCCTGGAATATTGCAGGTTACAAAATGTTACTCTTGTGTGTGTGTGTGTGTGTGTGTGTGTGTGTGTGTGTGTATGGAATTGCTGGGTTGTTTGGTGTGTGAATGTTCACTTTCAAGGCAGTGTTGGTCTTTTTTCATATGTACGGCATGTCCTTCAATAATATAAGTTCATTCAAAGTCATTTCTTTAGAACACTGATAAGGAGAAAGAAAATGATTCCCAGCCGAGGCCACTGTCTGCATGGAATTTGCACATTCTCCCCGTGTCTGTGCAGGCTTTCTCCAGGTACTTCAGTTTCCTCCCAAATCCCAAAGATGTGCACATTAGATTAATTAACATGTCTAAATTGTCTCAGCGAATGAGACAATTGTCTCACAATTGTCTGAGTGAATGTGTGTGTGTATGTCTGTGTGTATGTGCACCTCATAACAGAAAAACATCCTATAAGAGGCTGGTTCCCACCTTGTGCCCTGAACTGCCAGGATAGGCTCTGGCCTCCCATGACCCAGAACTAGAATAAGCAGTTTGGAAAATAATCATCTTAATTGAAAAAAAAATCTTTCTTAAATGTATGTATAGCTCACATTTATTTCAGTACTTAATATTTGAAGTGTTTTAGGTCTTTAGGAGTTGAGTGATGTTTTGTGACTGGAAATATGCCCTGGGAACTTTACTTTTGTTTATGTCAATTAGCCTATGGTAAAATTGGTTTCATTATAAATCGTTTTACTTAAAGTCACAGTTTCCAATAGCCTATAGATGATGTTAAGCAGGTCTTACTGTACAGTAATTTATACTCCCACCTATAATGTATAAGAAATCATTGTAGTCAAAAGATATTGTCAACGTAAGAACATCCAGAGTTGTAGAGAATTTTTGTTATAGTTTGAACTAAACTGATAACATTGTTGGGAAGCAAGATCTCAAGTGCTCTGTAGAACGACAGCTTTGCCTTTTATGTATTTAGAATTGAGAAAACTTAAGAAATATTACATGAAGATGAGAAAAAGCAAGGCGGAGATTGGATTCCAGGATAGTTCACAAGATTATTTGCTCTCTTAAGGATGGTTACCTTTCTGAGGGGTCTGAAAAAGAGGCATTTCAAAGGTGTGTTAAGTTAGATATACAGAAACAATGAACAGGGCTTGCTTCAGGCAAAAGTAAACCATTTACTAAAGAAGTTATCTGTCTGAGGCATGATCACTCACCGTGACCCACCCAGTTAGAAATTTATGATCAGATTACTCTGTGAGGTTTCTTTTAGTTAGTTTATTATCACATCCTTTTTTTATCCACAATCTTTATTTCTATTTTCTGCTAAAAGTTTTAATGTTTGCCTTTACAATTAAATGAAGTTTGAGTTATATATTTTTATTTACGGAATTAAGCCATGATAAAATTCCATGTTTTTTTTTTCCCATAAAGGTAAGTCTTTTCCAGGTCTCTTTATCGAATGGTTCTTCCTTTCTCACAGATTTTCTGTGGCACCTTTGTGTAAATCAGCATTATACATATACATGGGTCTGTTTCTCTGTTATATTTGTTAATCTTAAACAAATAGACAGTCAGATATTTCTTCAGCAAAGTGGGTTTAATCAGGAACAATATTGAATTGTAATTCAGTACATACAATCTAATGGTGACCCATGCCCATGAGTCCAGAGAATAAAGGAGAGGAATATTCTTTTGTAGAGTAAAGAGGGCATTCAGAAGGGCTGTTGTAAACAGAGTCCATTGGAGGAAACTGGGAGTTTGAAGTATAGTGGTTGAGTTGTCACCATTGGGGCTGATTGGAGTTCTGTGTTGCCCCAACAGTAGGAGGGAGGGAGAGGGTTAACGATGGCACAATCATGTAGTTAGCACTATTCCTTGGTTCTTCCTGAAATGACACAGTGAAAAATCACAGGTCATTGAGATTTAATAGTTTTATTAAAAATATATTTTAGAAAAACAAAGTTTGCCTCAAGGAGGCACATGGCCCCAGTGCCATAACCAACAAAATGGGGCCAAAATGGCTACAAAAGTGCAAAAAGGCCTCAAAAAGCCACTATAAAGAAAGAGAACCCAGAAGGGCAGAAAGGGGGAGAGCCCAGAAAGGCAAAAAAGATCTAGAAGTGAGAATGTCTGCCTTATATTTGGGCTATGATGGATGATTCCAAAGGCATTCCTAGGTGATTGGCAAGTGAGGCCACTTTGACACCTGATTGACACTGCCAATAACTTTGCCTATTGCGCATGTGCATACCCAGAATTCAGTCTTTTATAATTAGATTCATGAACTTCCAAGTATAGTCATGAGATTATAATGATGGTATAATGAGCCTGAAGTTAGGGGCAGTACTTTCTGCACAGGCATTTGTAGCTGTTTTGAGGCCAGCAGCTTTTATGGTCTTTGTACTCTAGGATTTGGGGTAATTTATAACCCAAAAAGGGAGGTGCTTAAGGAAGATCTTAGAGAGGAGTTTCTATTTTTACAGAGCTGGGCTCTGTAATCCTGTTGCTCAGCTCTACTAGCTACCTAACAGAGTAGTTACCAGACAAAGAGGAGATTCTCCTTTTGCTGGAATAGTAGAGTAGAAAAACATCTTCCTGTGGAGATGGAAAGTATGTCTCTTCCTGTTTAGGTAATTGAGGGTGAGTGGTAGGACATGAGAGTGCCCCTTCTCTATAGGCCTGTCCAACTCCAACTTAAATTAGGTTTCTGCTTATTAATCTTCACCTATTCTATTTGACAAATTGTTGATTCTAGTGACACTACCACAGTGTTCTGATTTTTATTTCTAATATCTGGTTTGGTATTATTTCTGTTCTTATTCATTCTGTTTCTATTTAAGTTTTAGAATAAGCTTGTCAGGTTCCATAGAAAAACCCTGTGTGTGTGATTTTGAATGAAGTTGTATTACAATCCAATTATAATCGATTTGGAGAGAACAGACATATTTAGAACATCATCTTCCAATTCATGAACATGTGATATTTCTCAATTTATTTAGGTCTTCTGTAATATATTTCAATGTTTTTTAGTGTTTTGTATAAGTAATGTATATTTTTGTGAGATTTATTTGCATGTACTTCATAGTTTATTGCTATTGTAAATGTTATCTTTTTAAAAATTGTTTTCAAATTGTTTGCTGAATATATACGAGTACAGAATTGCCATTTGTAAATTCATCGCTTTTTCAGTCAATTTTATTGAGGCATATTTTACATAGAGCAAAATGCAAGCACCACTAAAATCAGGATATAAAAGAATTCAATAACCCTCCACAATTTACTCACGTCCCTTTACAGTCAACCCCTGTTTTCCATCCCCAGCCACTGACAGCCACTGAACTTTTGTCTGTCTTACAATTTTGCATATTTTTTAAAATATCTAAATGGAATCACATAAAAGCCCTTTTAGTCAGATATCTTTCACTTAGAAAAATGCATTTCAAATTCATCTATGTTGTGTACATCAGTCACATTCTTTTTTCTTGCTGAATAGTATGTTTAGATAAATATAGCTTGTTCATCCATTCACCAGTTGTTCCCAGTTTGGGGCAACTATGAATAAAGTCATTAAAACATTCACAAACAGGGTTTTTTTTTTAAATAAAAATAAATTCTACATCTCTTTGGTAAATACCTAGAAATAGGATTGCAGGGTTGCATGGTAATTATAAGTTTAACCTTATAAAAGAAATTGTCAAAATGTTTTCCAAAGACTTTTGCACTTCTATCAGTAATGTATAAGAGTTGAAAACTACAGATTTTTCTGCACATAACGACTCTGTCCAAACCTCTGCAGTAAGAGGCAAACAAATTCTGGCATGGCTTCTAGCAACAGTGATGATGATAATTAAGCCAGACCCAGAAGAATTTACTATTTGTTCTAGCCAACACCTAATGATATAGGCTTCTGGCCTCTCTTTCTTAGAACATTTACTAAAAAGGGCTTACAATTGTGAATTCTCCCTCTCTCCTTTGAGATGTAAATGTATACCTTATAACTCAGGAATGTCTTTCTCAAAGAACTGAAAGATTCTTTTGAAACAAAATATTCAGGAAGGATAGGACCTCTGTCTCCAAGTTTTTGTGGAATGATAGAATCCAAACTTACATTATTTCCAGCTAGAAGACACAACCAGTTCAAATCACATTTACTCTGACCAACCCTTTGTAATTTAATACTTGAGTTCCCCCTATTCCCTCCTCCCTCACTCTCCTTTGAAACACCCAGTCACCTCTGCACAAAAGAGAATAGAGCTCAGGTCATTATTCCATTGTAGGTAGTTATTGAATAAAATCTGCCTTCACCACTTTAAGTTTGTTTATCTTTATAAGTGTTCTGGTTGCTCTGCATCCTCACTAGCACTTAGGATTGTTTTATTATTATTATTTTAGTATACTGGTATCTCATTGAAGTTTTAATTTGTTTTTCTCTGGTGCCTGATGATGTTGAACATTTTTTTCACATGCTTATTTGATTTTTGTTTATCTTCTTTGGTGAAATGCCTGTTCACATCTTTTGTCCATTTTGTCAATAGGTCATACATATAATGAGAATACCAATCACTTATCAGATATGTGTTCTTTAAATTCGTTCTCTTAGTCTGTGTGTTATTTTCTCATTCTCTTTCAAAGAGCAGAAGAAATGTTTAAATTTTAAATAAATCCACTCTATTTTTTATAGTTATGTTTTTTCATTGTAGAGCATTTGCTAACTTGTTTTACATGGCTCAAAATATGGAGGATATTTTTTTTCAGTTACAATTTTAAATTTTCATTAAAATATAGCTAACATACAATAATATATTAATTTCAGGTGTATACCACAGTTATTCAACATTTATATACCTAAAGAAATGATCACCATGTTGAGTCTAGTAACCATCTGATATGGTACAGTATTATAATATTATTGACTATATCTTCTATCCTGTACTTTACATCCCCATGACTATTTTGCAACTACCAATTTATACTTATTAATTCCTTCCCCTTTTTCACCTGATCCTCCAACACCCCTCCCATCTGGTAACCATAAGTTCTCAGTATCTATGAGTTTGTTTCTGTTTTGTTTGTTTGTTTTTTTCTTTAGAATCCACATTTAAGTGAAATCATACGGTATTTGTCTTTGTCTGACTTATTTCAGTGAGTATAATACTCTCTATGTCCATCTATGTTGTAACAAATGGTGAGATTTCATTCTTTTTTTTATGGCCCAGTAATAGCCCATTGTACATATGTACTACTTCTTCTTTATCCAATCGTCTATTGACAGACACTTAAGTTGCTTTCATATCTTGGTCATTTTAAGTAGTGCTGCAGTGAACATAAGGGTGTGTATACATACATACATACATACATACATACATACATACATACATACACATTTTCAAATTAGTGTTTTGTTTTTTTACAGATAAGTACCCAGAATTGGAGTTGCTGGGTCATAAGATAGCTCTATTTTTAATTTTTTGAGAAACGTCTACGCTGTTACTATGGTGGCTGAACCAATTTGCAAGCCCACCAAAAGTGTACAAGGGTTCCCTTTTCTCCACATCCACGCCTACATGTTTTTTAATTTATTGATGATAGCCACTCTGACAGGTATGAGGTAACATCTCATCACAGCTTTAATTTGCATTTCTTTAATGACTAGTGATGTTGAATTTCTTTTTGATGTAGGACAGGGCAAATTTTCCTGAGTGGAGGAGGGGGAGACCAAGCCCTGCGCTGGGAGAAAAAGAGGGTCCTTTGGTGGAGAGTGTAAAAAAAATTCAACACACACGCTAAAGTTAGTCAAAAGGAAAGTTTATTAGAAAAGAGTTAACACTCCACAGACAGAGTATGATCTCCTCTCAGAGACAGAGTGAGAGGGACTCTGAGTTTTAAGTGAATTCAGTTTATATATCAATCTTTAGTTCCTTTTTTTATAGACATACAGTGAGGAAGGAGAGAGGTATGTATCCTTAAAGGCCGGCTGGCAGTTCCAAGTCTTTAATCCATAGGTCCTTCATGGTTATAGCCATAAGGAATGAATGATTTTATTTGTGTAGGGTGTGGGGAGATGGGTTGTTAGCAATCTTAGTAGAAATTTTCCTTTGTTCTGAAGGTGTTCTCCTATCCTGGCTGCAGGGCTGATCAGCACACAGTAGTCTCTGAATATAGCTTGATTAACGTTTTAATTCTCTTGCCTCCTTCCTACATTATTTTCAAATGTCTATTGGCCATCTGTATGTCTTCTTTGGAGAAATTTCTGTACAGGTCCTTTGCTCATTTTTTAATTGGATCATTTGTTTGTTTATTTGGTGTTGAGTTATATGAGTTCTTTAAAATTTTGTATATTAACCTGTTATTGGTGTAAATCTTCACCCATTCAATAGGTTATCATTTTGTTTTGTTGATGGTTTCCTTTGCTGTGCAAAAACTTTTTAGTTTGATATAGTCTCATTTGTTTATTTTTTGTTTCCCTTGCTTGAGGAGATATAGTAGAACAAAAAATTACTAAGAAAAATGTCAGAGAGTTTACTGCCTATTTTTTCTTTTAGGAGTTTTATAGTTTTAGGTGTTACATTTAAGTCTTTAACCCATTTTGATTTTTTTTTATGGATGGTGTAGTTAGGTAGTCTATTTTCATGTGTTTTTTTTTGCATGTATCTATTCAATTTTACCAACACTGTTTATTGAATAGACTGTCTTTACTCCATTGTATACTCTTACCTCCTTTGTCATAGATTAATTGACCACATAGGTGTGGGTTTATTTCTGGGCTTTCTATTCTGTTCCATTGATCTATGTGTTTGTTTTTAATGCCAGTACTATGATGTTTTGTTGACTATAGCCTTGTAATATAGTTTGATAACTGATAGTGTGAAACCTCCAACTTTGTTTTTCTTTCTCAAGATTGGTGTGGCTATTCAGGGTCTTTTGTGGTTCTATATAAACTTTAAGATTATTTGTTCCAGTTCTGTAATAAATGCCAGTGATATTTTCATATAGACTGCATTGAATCTATAGATTGCTTTGGGTAGTCTGGACATTTTAGCAATGTTAATTTTTCCTATCCATGAGCATGATATATGCTTCCATTTATACTATTTTCTTTAATTTCTTTCTTCAATGTTTTACACTTTTTCAAGTACAAGCCCTTTATCTCCTTGGTTAAATTTATTCTTAGGTATTTTATTATTGTTATTTTGGATGCAGTTGTAAATGTGATTATTTTTTTAATTTCTCTTTCTGAAGGTTTGTTATTGGTATATAAAATTGCAACACATTTCTGAATATTGATTTTGTATCTTGCTACTTTACTGAATTTATTTATTAGTTTTAATCCTTTTTTGATGGAGTTTTTAGTATTTTCTGTGTATAGTGTCATATATATGCAAATAATAACAGTTTTACTTCTTTTCTAATTTGATGGATTTTATTTTTTTTTCTTGTCTGATTTCTGTGGCTAGGACTTAACAATACTTTGTTGAATAAAGATGGTGAAAGTGGACATCCTTGTCTTATTTCTAATCCTAGGGAAAACACTTTTAGCTTTTCCCAGTTGAGTATGTTCCCTCTATTTCCACTTTGCTAAGAGTTTTTGTCATAAATGGATGCTATATTTGTCAAACACGTTTTCTGCATTGATTGATATGATCATGTGATTTTTATCTTTATTTTGTTTATGCGATGTTTACATTAATTGATTTGTGGGTATCAAACCAACCTTGCATGCCAAGAATTAACCTCACTTGATCATGGTATATTGTCTTTTTAATGTATTGCTGAATTTAGTTTGTTAACATTTTATATTTTTGAGGACATTTGCATATATATTCATCAAGGAAATTGGCTTATAATATTCTTTTTTGTAATATCTTCGTCTGGTTTTGGAATTAGGATAATGGTGACCTCATAAAATGAACTTGGGCGCCTTCCTGCTTCTTAAATTTTTGGAATAGTTTGAGAAGGATAGGTATTAATTATTCTTTGAATATTTGCTAAAATTCACCCGTGAAGCCATGTGGTCTAGGACTTTTGTTTATTGGGAGTTTTTTAATTAGTGATTTGAAATTTTTTTGTAGTTATCAGTTTTTCAGATTTTCCTTTTCTTCTTGATTCATATTGTATGTTTCTAGGAATTTATCCATTTCTTCCAGGTTGTCCAATTTATTGGCATATGATTGTTTGTAGTGTTTTCTTATAATCCTTAGTATTTCTGAGGAGTCAGTTGTCATTTCTCTTTCATTTCTGATTTTATTTGTTTGGGTCCTTTCTTTTTTTCTTAATGAGCCTGGTTAAAGGTTTATCAATTTTGTTTATCTTTTCAAAGAACCAGGTCTTGATTTTATTGATCTGTTGTCTAGTTATGTTTAGACTCTATTTTATTTATTTTTGCTCTGATCTTTATTTCCTTCCTTCTACTCACCTTAAGCTTTTTTTGTTTTTCTAGTTTGAGATTTTTCTTGTTTCTTGATGTATGCCTGTATTGCTATGAATTTTCCTCTTAGAACTGTTTTTGCTGTATCCCATACAGTTTCAGTTATTGTGGTTTTATTTTCATTTGTCTAAGGTATCGTTTGATTTCTTCCTTGATCTCGTTGTTAACCCATTAATTGTTTAGTAGTATGCTATTTAGCCTTCATGTATTTGTGTGATTTTAAGTTTTCTTCTAGTAGTTAATTTCTAGTTTTATACTATTGTGGTCAGAAAAGGTGCTCGATATGATTTCAATATTTTTAAATTTATTGAGACTTGTTTTGTGGCCTAACATGTGGTCTGTCTTGGAAAATGTTTCATGTGTGCTTGAAAAGAATGTATATTCTGCTTTGGGGTAAAAATGCTTTAAAAATATCAAGTAAATCCAACTGGTCTAATGTGTCATTTAAGGCCACCATTTCATTGTTGATTTTCTGTGTGGAAAATTTGTCAATTTATGTCATTGGGGTGTTAAAGTCTACTACTATGATTGTATTAATTTCACTTTCTCTCATTATTTCAGTCAATATTTGTTTTATGTATTTAGATATTCCTATGTTGGGTGCATAAATATTTACAAAGGTTATATCTTCTTGTTGTGTTGATTCCTTTATCATTATATAGTGTCCTTCTTTGTTTCTTATTATAGCTTTTGTTTTAAAGTTTATTTTGTCTGACATAAGTATTGCTACCCAGCCTTTTTTCATTTTCATTCATGTGAAAGATCTTTTCCTTTCCTTTATTTTTAATCCATGTGTATCTTTCAATCTGAAGTGAGTCCCTTGTATACAACATATGTATGGGTCTTGTTGTCTTATCCATTCAGCTATCATATGTCCTTTATTGGAGCATTTAATCCATTATTATTTGAAGTGATTATTGATAGATACATAGTTATTACATACTCTTCTTTTCCTATTTCTTCAGATTGCTGTGTACTAAAAAAGATACCTGTGCTATACCACTTTCACAATTCAGGAAGCTGGCAATTAATAGTAGTTTTTGAAAAATAAACAGATTGACTCTAAAAAATTGAGATTAATACCTCAGGAAAAGCGGTGCATTACTGTGAAGTCAAATAAGGAATGAGATAGGTATTATTTGTTTGTCAGAAAACTGAAATCTAATACATTATTAAATTATTCTTTCTTACATATTACATAATATTTCCATATGTCTCATTGTAGACAATCCCACTTACTGTCTCCTATTGCAGGTCATAGCGTTGTGTTTCACTGAGTAGAGAGGTTATGCATGTGGGCGCCAAATAAGCAATCTTGGCTTGAATCTTGGCTCCACCTCTCCCTAGCCAACTGACTACTGGCAAGCTACTAAAACTCTCTGACACTTCACCTTTTAAATGGGGGTAGTAATTACATGATTATTGTGAGGATTAAATAAATTTATCAATAAAACAAACTTGGTACAGAGTAAGATCTAATAAACATTAGTTGTTTTTAATACAGGAAAGATAGCTCTTTATATTTGTTCACTCATATTAGAATTAGTGTAGGGTTCTGCATACTTTACTTGCTGTTGTTTTTTTTTTTTTTTTAATTTATCCCTAGGCAAACTGTTAAAGTCTAAAAGTAAAGAAAATGTTACCTATATAAAATATGGAAGGTACAGATCATATTAAAAAGTTTAGAAGAGAATATTTAGAACTAATAGTCCTAAAGACAAGATGCCTTTTTAAATAAAGGGCCAAAATAATGATATAATTTTATATATATTGTTATAAAAAGATGTACAAAGTCTTGTTAATTTGAAAAAGAATTAAAATGTATGTATTTATGGAATGATCCAATTCTTTTAAATTATATGTGGAAGTATTTTTACATGTAAATGTATCCCAAAATCTGGAAGATAAATTACAAAATCATTAGCAGTTCTTATCTCTAAGTAGCTTACTATAAATTATCCCCCCTTTTCCTTTAAATTTTTACATCCATTATTTAAAAATTCAGAGCATACAGATAAAACCATACATTCTTATTAAGTAATGAAACTATTCATACTTTGGGGAAAAAAAGCAAAGACTAATTTAAAATCAGAGAAGAAAGTAAATATTCACTGTCAAAAGCAGACAAAATAATCGTTAATGAGAAATAATATGTGCTAAATGTTAGTGAAGGCATCACATCTTCATGACATCCTTCTTTATTGAGACTGTCTTTACCAGAGATCAGACTTGTATATAACATGATAATGTATCCTAAGCTACAAATAAAAACATTCATATTTGGGTATAGTAAATATTATGCAGATGGTCTAGAAAATAGCCAAGGTGCATCTTGGGGTTTGGGGAAGAGGAGTGGAGTGTTGGGTTTATTTTGCCTAAGTCTAGACCAATTTTTGCCAAATTTGAAATGGACAAAGACAATATATTCAATGGTGATTTGGTTATGCTTGGCTTCCATAGCATACACACCTGTATTTTATTTTTATTATTTTTATTGTTTCTTAAATATACAGCTTATTAAAAAGTTTTTTTCTTTCTTTTTTTTTTTTACTGGAGAATCAGTAAAGAAAATGTCTAGCATAGAAGGTAACGTATCTTATTTTCACAGATAAGCCACTGGCCTTTAAAACAGTACAACTTTATGAAATCAGGTAGCCACACCTTTGAAATGGACAAATCTTAGAAGATGCTTTTTGTTGAAAAAAGCCACTGACTTTGTGATGCTTAAATATGATCAAATCAACAGTTCTTAAGTCAGTCATACCAAAGGGAGAATGTTTAAAGTAGAGGTGGAAGGTAGGTTTAATTCTGAAGGATGAAGGACCATGTAGAATGTCCTGTTTCAGAGTGCCGTTTCTTCAATCCAAACTGATACTTCTAGCTATAGCTTTTGGAGCACATACTAAGTGCCAGGCATTTTATTAAAAAGCTATACATATATTTTTCTGTTTTAGTCCCCATATAACACTGAGAGGTAAGAAAAACTATTACTATTATAGTGTTAAAGATGAGGAAATTGAGGCATAGACATGCCCAGATTTAAAATATTATTAAGTGTTTCAAAAGAAGTTTGACTCCAGAGAATCATTACATTATACTACCAAAGAAGAACTTTCTTTTTCTGGCTTACTCATTCTGTTTATTTATTGCTCACATTACATGTACAGTGTAGGTCAGAATAACTTAATATTTTAAAAACAGTACATGTAGCTAAAGAAAGGAAGAAGTTCAATGACCTAAGGATGAAGCATGCCTAATCAAACTGGAATATTTGCACTTGGTATAGCATTCTTTGAGAATGGCCTATGCATAATGTAAATACAGGGATGTTAAATCATTTCAAAGAAAAACTGCAACTTAGGAACTTATGCAAGTCCACAGTTGTGACCTTAGTCAAGCAGACAGTGGAGTTTTCATTCAGCAAGCTGTTTCTCATACTTCTTTGGCTAGAGCTATGTATATTTAATTAGCGTCCTCTCACCTTCACAGTACATGTTTTTCCACTTGACAGTTTCTGGCACCAAAAGAATGTCCTTGAGAAAAAGTCAGATCTATTGACTACTAAGCATATTATTTGACTTGGTCTTCAACCATTTTGAAGAAAGAATTGGGAATAATGAAAGACAGTGGAGCATAGAGCCACTTTAACTGACAGTGTCAGGTCGGTCGAAGCTATTGAATGAACAGTTCCTATTAAATTAGCTTAGCTTTATTTTGGCTAGTTAAAGCTGGCATGCTGACAAATTAGTTTCTGTCTGTATAGAAAAAGAGTAAGGAAGAGCAAATTTACATTTGGGGGCTCATTGACAGTCACATCACAAGGTCAATAAGAACATGTCCATCACAGAACTGTGTTTGTCCTGTGTCAATACATCAGGTGACAAGCTTGAAAATATTTAGCCTTTCACAAGGTGAGCTCATTCTTTCTGATGAAAATTACTTCATTATTTTTTTAAGGAATTTTAACAAAGACAATTTCACAGGTTTTACTGCTTGTTGGAAATCCAAATGTAAATTATATTTAGCATTTTCACTCATAGACATGTGAGACAAGATTATGCCCTTCTTAAAAAATATATAGAGATTTTCATTTTCCCACCAATTTTTTAAAAATTCTATGACTTCGAAAAGCTGTGTGCGTGAGTCTGTATGTGTGTGTGTATGTGTGTGTGTATGTGTGTGTGTGTGTGTGTGTGTGTGTGTGTGTGTGTATTTCAGATGGTGTCAAGAATAACTTTGAATATATGACTTAAAAATTGACAAAAGTTGATCCCATCTGATTTTTTCATCCTAGGAGCCAGATTGTAAATCCTGGGATGTTTAAGATTTTCACCAACACTAGGGAAAATAACTGTCATGGAAGGCACCCTATCCACTTTTAGGAATTCTTTTAGATATGGAACAAAAGCCCTTAACTTTCCTTTAACTGATTTTAAAAAAACTGTTTCTTAAGAAACCAATGTTATGAATGCATAAAATAACTCTCATCCTATGTTGCTCATAATCCATGGAGAAGTTATTCTAGAGAAATCAGACAATGAAATATGTGAAAACAACTTTCTGTGGTGCATGGGTATAGTAAAAAGACAATATGTCTCATCACTTGATACTACTTTCTCCCTTTTTCTCTCATTTGCCAGCTTCCCTTTTTGTTGTACAAAGTTTTCAATTGTGGCATCCACCAAACCAAATTTTTCATAATTCAAAATTCTCTCTTCCTCTTTCCATCCCTGCTCATTTCCTAGCCACATTTCAGAGCTGATTTCAGTTTGTAATCTGATTGCTCTATCACCAGAGGTTAAGTGGCTCATAGCACCCCAGAGGAGCTTAGTATTTTAAAGAGAGAAAGTGAATGCATCTCTAATTGGTAGAATTTAGAAACTGTCACAAAATAAATTATTCTTCAAGAAGAATTTTAAAGCAAATTGGCTCAACTGGCACTTCTAAATTACCTACTTGCCTTCATGCCTATTCTACTCCATTTCTCCTCTCTTTCAAACCCTTCCATACAGATTAGAGTTTTTTTCCTTGGGCTTCATACCTGCTGTGTTAGTCATACCACTGAATAAAAAATTACCCTAAAAGTTGGGCTGAAAACATCAATAAATATTTAACAGCTTTTGTAGATCAGGAATTTGGATGCAGCCTAGCTGAGTGGTTCTGGCACAGGGTCTCACTCAAGACTTCAACCAATGTGTTGTATGAGGTTGCAATTAACTCAAAGCTTCACTGGGAGATGATCTACTTCCAAGTTCAGTCATGGGGCTATTGGTGGCACACTTCACAGCCTCACTGGCTGCTGGCTAGATATATCAGTTACATAAGGCTGCTCACAGCAAAGCTCCTTAATTCACACACACACACAAGAAAGAGAGAGAGAGAGAGAGAGAGAGAGAGAGAGAGAGAGAGAGAGAGAGAGAGAGAGAGAGAGAATTGGCTGAAACTAAGATGAAAATCACAGATTTGTATATCACTGAATCTCAGAAGCAACAGCCCATCACTTTTCTTATTTAGAAAGAAGCCACTTTAGAAAGTATATGTCCAGACCACACTCAATGGGGAGATGATGACATGAGGACCTGGGTTCATTATAGAAGCTCCTACCACATTTACACATACCTAAATAAAAGGATAGGAAGGATAACATCACTTTGTTAGAAAGTTTATATCTGGGTAGAAATCCAGAAAAGAGATTGCTGAGTCATATGATAATTCTATACTTAATTTTTTTTGAGTGGTAAACATACAATACGATATACATATTATGTATTATAGAATTGTACACTTGAAACCTTTGTAATTTTATTAACCAATATCACCCCAATAAAATTAATAAAAAAAAGTTTATGTTTACAATTATATAGGTTTTAAACTTGAGTATATCTATAGATGTCCATGTGACCTATCAGTTACAATGTGGTTTTTAAGTGTGCCTGCTTTTATGAAGGTATAACTACAGTGCCTATTTTAAGGAGTTATTAGGATGGGACCATATACAAGAAAGATAAAAACAAAAATAGAAGTAATTAAGTACATCTACACACGAGAAATGTTAATTTCCAGTTAAACTCATATTTAAACTCCTGCTATACGTCAGGCATCATACAATATACTGCGGAGATAAGTGCAAATAGAACAATTCTTCCCTGTAGGTCTTTTAGCCTAGTGGGTGTCACTAACAGTTGAAAAAAAAACTGACTTCACTAAAGCACATGGAAGAATAGGAGATTGACAAAAATATATGGACAATGAAGTATATACCTTTGTCTGGATAGCCAGGAAGAAAATTGAATTTTGACCATAGTCTTGAAGTAAGAGTATTCCAGGTGGGCAGAGTTGGGAAGTGAATTACAAGCAACAATAAGAACAGCATGAGAGAAGGTACATGTCAAGAAGGCATAAGTATATTCAGGAAACCCAAGATATTCAGCAAGTGGAGCCCTGAGTATGTGAGATGAGAAAAAGCACTTCAAGAGGCTTGTAATGCAGTCAGGAGCCAGGTCATATTATCCCTTTAGTAGAATATAAGCGTTTTCGATTTTATCCTGAGGTTAATGTTGTACTACTGGAAGGATTTAAGCAAAGGTTTAAGAAATGCCATATTTGTAGTTTAGAAACATTTCTTTAACCTCAATGTGGATTTTCAGAGTGGGAGTGGAGGGTGAAAAAAAGGGGGAATGGGGTTTTACCATAGGGTTTAAGAGCATGTACTTTGGATTTAGACAATTTCTTTTTTATCATTTACATAGAGAAAATAACTAAATCTCTTTCAAATTATCAGATTTCCCATTAGTCAAATGAAGATGATTGTAGCACCTACCTCACAGGATTGTGATGGAGGTTGTAGAAAGTGAGAGATAGATGCAAAGCACTTAGTGCAGTTCCTGGCACATAGTAATTGCTCTATAAATGGTAGCTCTTACTATTCATCTTGTTACAAAAAAAAAAAAAAACCCACAAAAACAAAAAACAATTAGGAACCTTTTTCACTAATTCAGGTGAGAGAACACAGTGACCTGTATTATGATGATGTCATTGTTGAAGGACAGAAGTAGATGTTTTAAAGAGATATCCAGGAGATAAAATCAGTAGGTCTTAGTAACCAAGAGGAGTTATTCCACCAGTTGCTATTTCTGAATAATTATTAGGGACCACTTAACACTGCAACTTTTAAAGACTGGACATAGGAACTGATTATGGGCTGCACTATATGACATAAATATAGACCCCTAGTTACTTGATGTGACTATAAAACCCGTACTTTAATCCTGCTGTGAGAATCAGGATTTATAGGATCTGTTCTTTTATCTCTTTAGTTTTGAGATTAATACTTGGTCGCTTCAGGAAAGAAAATAGAAAAGAAAATCCCAGGAAATAAAAATCACCCTTATCAGTTCAACTTTTTTTTAGATTCTACATGTAAATGAGATCATCACTATTTGTTCTTCTGTGTCTGGCTCATTTCACTTAGCTTAATGTCCTCCAGGTTTATCCACGTTGTTGTAAATGACAAGATTTCTTCTTTTTTAAGGCTGAATAATATTCCACTGTGTGCACACACGTGCACCCATATGTGTATATGTGTGTATCACATCTTTATTCATCCATGGAGGGAAACTTAGACTTTTTTTAAGATTTGGTTTTTGTAAATAATGCTGTAATAAACATGAGAGTACAAATATCACTCAAGATAATAGATTTTTCTCTTTGAATATATACGCAGAAGTGGGATTGTTGAATCATAATGTAGTTGTTTTGTGAATTAGTTTGAAAATGGTGATTATTTAGCAATGTATATGTATATCAAATCATCAAATTATACACCTTATATACATGTAATTCTTAATCATAAAATATACCTCAATTCAAAAATTTACCCTTTTAACCCTACTAACCAGAGTAAAATATTAATGTATATTGAAGGAATTATCTCTTGTAAATAATAATGATGATAATAACTTCAGATAATTCTTGCTAGGTACTTGTTGTGTACCAGGATACTTTCTAAGTGTTTCACTTTGATATGTTTACTTATTTCATCCTTACAACAATCCTATGGGATCAATACTATTTTATCCCTATTTATCAATGGGAAAAATTGAGATTAATTTATTTTTAACATCCAAAATCTTTTTTTTAATTTAGCAGAGAAAGTAAATTCCCTACTTGAGACAATCATCTCCTATTATCCTAGTACAATAGACTATTTATATTTTTCTAGCTTTATTGAGGTGTACTTGACAAATAAAATATATATATGTATTTATATGCTATAAATACACACACACATATACATATATATGTATATATATGGTATACGACAAGATGTTTTGATATACATCTACACTGGGAAATGATTATTGCAATCCAACTAATTACCATACTCAAAACATCAATTAGTTACCACTTTTTTTTTTTGCAGTGAGAAAACTTAAGGTCAAATCTCTTAGCAAATTTCAAGTGTACAACAGAGTATTATTAACTATAGCCACCATGCTATACCTCAGATCTCCAGACTTATTCATCCCATATAACTGAAATTTTGTACCCTTTGACCAACATCTACCTATTTTCCCCTTTCCCTAGCAACAAACTTTCTATACTCCTACTCTGCTTTTATGAGTTCAACATTTTTAGATTCTACATATAAATAAGATTATGCAGTGTTTGTCTTTCTGTATCTGGCTTATTCCACTTAGTATAATATCCTTTTCCATGTCTAGCTTATTTCAACCTAGCATAATAACACATTTCTGTGTCTGACTTATTTCACCTAGCAAAAGACTTGAAGAGACATTGTTCCAAAGAAGACACACATGGCCAACAGGTACGTGAAAATTCAGTGTGCAGTACCACTAAACACCTGGGAGATAAAAAATCAAAACCACAAACATTACCTCACACATGTTAGAATGGCTATTATTAAAAAGCCAAAAGATAAGTGTTGGTGAGAATGTGAAGAAAAGGAAACCCATGTACACTGTTGGTGGGAAAGTAAACTGGAACATCCATTATAGAAAATAGTATGGCAATTCTTCAAAAAATTAAAAATAGAACTACTATATGATCCAGCAATCTTACTTCTGGTTTTAGATCCAAAGGAAATGAAATCAGTTTCTCAGAGAGATATCTTGCTATGGGTTTTAGTTGCCCTTTATCATGTTGAGAAAGTTTTCTGTTATTCATAGTTGAGAATTTTTATCATGAAAGAATTGTTTTTATATGTCTATTATTATGATCATGTGATTTAAAAGAATCTATTAATATGATGTCTTACAGGAAACCAATCTTGCATTCCTGTGATCAGTCTCACTTGGTCATAGTGTGCAAATTATTGTTAAATGTCTCTGGGTTTGGGTAATTAGTATTTTGTTGAGTAATTGTATATCCGTATTCGTAAGAGATAATAATGGTCTGTAGTTTTAATTTTTCATAAAGTCTTTACCTGTTTTGTATCAAGACTCAAAAATCACTTGGGAGTTCTCCCTTCTTTCTCTTTTTTGGAAGTATTTGTGCATAATTGGCATTAATTCTTCTTTGATTATTTGGTAGAATTCAGCAGTAAAGTCATCTGGTTCTGGGCTCTTCTTTGCAGGTAGTTTTCTGATTGTGGTTTCAATGTCTTCATTTGATGAGAGTGCTATTCAGATTGTCTATTTCTTCTTGAGTTAGTTTTGGAAGCTTGTGTTTTAGATGAGTGTTTACATTTTATTTAAATTATCTAATTTGTTGATGTAAAGTTATTTATAGCAGCCCTTTACAATTCTTCTTATTTTTGTAAGGTCAGTACTACTGTTCCCACTTTTATTTCTGTTTTTGTAATTTGAATATTTTCTCTTTTTTATCAGTCAAGCTAGCTAAGAGTCTGACAATTTTGTTGATCTTTTCAAGAAACCAGTTTTTTGTTTCATTGATTTTCTCTATTGCTTTTCAATTCCCCATTTTATTTATTTTTATACTAATTTTTATTTTCTTCCATCTGCTTGCTTTTGGTTTAGTTTTTTCTTCATTCTTTAGTGTCTTAAGATTGAATATTGATTTGAGATCTATCTTCTTATTATAGACATTTACAGCTATAAATTTACTTCTAAGTGATGCTTAACTGTATCTTACAAGTTTTGGTATGTTGTGCTTTTATTTTCACTTGTCACAATATATTTTCTAATTTTCTTGTGATTTTTTCTTTGATCCATTGGCTATTTTAGTAGTGTGTTGTTTAATTTCTACATATTTTTTTCTTAAATTTTCTTCCATTGTTGAATCCCAATTTGATTCCTTTGTGGTCAGAGAGCACACTTTGTGTGATTGTATTATTTGAAACCTTTAATTGAGGTTTGCCTTATATTTAGCATAAAATCAATGTGCATTTAGCAAAAATATGTATTCTGCTGATGTGGATGGAGTGTTCTATATATGTGTTAGGTCTAGTTGGTTTATAGTGTTTTTCAAATTTCCCATTTTACTGTTAAATTTTTTCCTGGTTGTTCTACCCATTATGAAAGTGGGGTTTTAAAATCTCAAAACATTATTTTGGAATAGTTTTTATTTTCTCCTGTCAATTTTTGCTAGTTTTTCTCATGCATTTTGAGGTTTTATTGTTATGTTCATGTATGTTTATAATTATTATATCTCCCTGATGGATTGAACTTCTTATTATAAACGTGTCTTTCTTTGTCTTTACTAACAATCTTTGTCTTAACTTCTATTTTGTATGATATTAGTATATCCATTATAGCTCTCTTTGCTTACTGCTGCTTATCATTATGTGTGTGTGTGTGTGTGTGTGTGTGTGTGTGTGTGTGTGTGTGTATATATATATTTTACCATCTTTTACTTTTGAACTATTTTTGTCTTTGAATATAAAGCATTTCTCTTATAGACAGTGCATAATTAGATCATGTTTTTGTTTTTCTGTATTTAATTCTGCTCATTTCTTACTTCGGATAAGAGTGTTTAACCTATTTATATTTCATGTAATTCTTGATGAAGTTAGGCTTTACATCTACCATTTTCCAATTTGATTTCTATATGTCATACATTTTTTTGTTTCTCTAGTCCTCAATCAATCCTTGCCTTCTTTTGCCTTCTTTTTAGTGTATCTTTTCAATTCCTTTGAATTTTTTCATGATATACCTTTTAAACTTTATTTTCTTATTGGTTACTTAGGCAAATATAATTAGCATCTTAACTAAAAATTATCACATTCAGATTAATATTAATTTAATTTTGATAGCTTATGAAAACTTTGTGCCAATAAACTCTAATTCCTCCCTAGTTCTTTGTACTATTATCATGCAAATTAACTTTATGTTTCATAAGCCTAGCAACACAGTTTAGTAATTTTTGGTTTTATGTTTTCTTGTAAAAAAGGTAAAAGAAGAAAAGAGAAACAAAAATACATATACTATCTTTCATAAAACCTATATAGCTACTTTTTATAAGTTCTCGTTTTTCGTTTGAGTTACTATTCTGTATCATTGCATATCAGCCTGAGAGATTCCTTTTAATATTTTCTGTAGGTTTGATCTGCTATCAGTGCATTTTCTAATTTTTTATTTGTCTGTAAATGTTTTAGTTTCATTTTTGAAGGAGATTTTATAAAGGAGATTTCATAGGGGATTTTATAGAATTTTTGACTGTCATTTTTTTCAACACGTTGAAGCTGTCACTCCACTATCTTCTTTTTTTTATAGTTATTCTGATATTCATGAGAAGTCAGCTGCTAATCTTTTTGAGAAATATTTATATTTATTAAATCATTTATCTTTTGCTGCATTCAAGATTTTCTCCTTGTTTTTGACTTTTCTCAATTTTACTGTAACATGTTTTGATGTGTATCTCTTTAGTTTATCCTAATTTGAGTTTGTTGAGCTTCTTGGATCTTTAATGTTTTTCATCAAATTTGGCAAGTTTTCCTCCATTATTCCTTTAAATACTTTATCTGCTCCATTTCTTTCTTTTCTATTTCTGTGATTCTCATTATGTATATGTTAGTATCATTGTAGATGATGATTTTCTACAGGTCTCTGATGCTCTGTTCATTTTATTTTCATTTATTTTTTTTTCTTTTTAGCAGACTGCATAATTTCTATTGATCTTTCATCAGGATCACTGATTCTTTTTCTGCAAGCTCAAATCTTTTGTTGAGCCACTCTAGTGAATTTTTTTAGTTATAGTATTTCTTAACTCCTGAATTTCTCTTTGATTCTTTATATTATTTCTGAATCTTTATTAATATTCTCTGTAAGAAGACATTTTTGCCCTGCTTTCTTTTAATCTTTTAAACATGGTTTCTTACGTCTTCAAAGATAGTTACAATAGCTTATTTAAAGTTTTTATATACTAAGTCCAAAATCTAGGCCTACCTCATGAACATATTCAGTTGGCTGCATGTTTCCTTCAAGATTTTGGCACAGTTTTGCTTCTTTGCATATCTAGTAAGTATTTTTGTTGAGAGCCAGACATTTAATTATATATTTTAACAACTCTGGTATCATATTCCTATATCTCCAAGATGTGTGGTTATTTGGTTAATGCAATCCCCACCCCCCAAAGAATACATTAGGATGGCCAACCTACACATGAAAATATGCTCAACATTACTAATTATCAAGGGAATGTAAATCAAAACCAAAATTAATTAAAAATCAGGCTCCCAGTCAAGATGGCAGAGTTGGTAAACTCTGTGGTTGCCTCCTTTCACAGCCACAGCAAAATTACAACTAAACTAGATAACAGACATCACTAGGAGTCACCTGAAGTCTAGCTGAACAGAAATTCTACAACAAGAGACACACAGAAGAGGCCACTTCATGGCTGATAGGAGTGGTGGAGATACAAAATGGGCTGGTCCCACACTGGCTGGTGGTTGACAATCAGGAGAAATATATCAGCTGTGGAGGTTCCCTTTGTAAGAGCAAGGAGTCCTGGCTTTACATTGGGTTCCCCATCCCAGGGTTCCAGTACCCGGAAGAGAAGTCTCCACAATTTCTGGACGTGAAAACTAGTGGAGATTATAGCTGAGTGAGACGGAGGGCTGAGGGAGTGACAAACTTTCTTCTTCTTTTTTTTTTTACATTTATTGTTATTATTTTTTATTATTATAGTGATATTGGTTAATGAAATCCAGTAAGCTTTAGTGTACAATTCAACAATGAGTCATATATATTTTGCATTATATGTTCACCATCCATGGTTAGATTTCTTTCTGTCATGACATACTTGAACCCTTTTACCCCATCTACCTCCTCTCTCCCCTGCTACCCACTGATCACCACTAGTCTATTCTTCATGTCCATGAGTTTCTGTTTGTTTGTTTGTCTTGTTTCTTTGTTGCTTTCAGGTTTATATCCCACATGTAAGTGATATTATGTGGTTTTCAACTTTGCTGTCTGGATTATTTCACTTAAGATCATCTCAAGATCCATCCATGTTGACACAAATGGCAGTATTTCCTCTCTTCTTTTTTGCTGAGTATTATTCGACTGTATATATGTACCACAGCTTCTTTAGTCAATCAACTATCGTAGAACACTTTATTTGCTTTCATGTCTTGGACACCATGAATAATGCTGCTATGAACATTAGTGTGCAAATATCTTTTCGGATATGGGTTTTCAAGTCTCCGGGGTAAATACCCAGTAGAGGAATTGCTGGGTCATATGGTAGATCAATTTTTAGTTTTTTGAGGAACCTCCATACGGTTTTCCATAGTGGCTGTACCAATTTGAAGTCCCACCAGCAGTGTATGAGTGTTCCTTTTTCTCCATATCCTCTCCAGCACTTGTTATTACTTGTCCTGTTGATAATAGCTATTCTAACAGGTGTGAAATGGTATTTCATTGTGGTTTTGATTTGCACTTCCCTAATATCTACTGATGTTGAACATCCTTTCATATTTTTGCTGACAATCTGTATGTCCTCTAGACAGAAGTGTCTGTTCAGGTCTTCTGCCCATTTGTTATATGGATATATAGAAGGAACTCATACAACTCAATAACAGAAAAAAGAAATATTATATATATATAATATTTCTTTTTTCTGTTATTGAGTTGTATGAGTTCCTTCTATAGTTTGGATATTAGGCCCTTATTGGAAGCGTCGCTTGCAAATACATTTTGCCATTTAGATGGTTGTCTCTTTACCATTTTGACAGTTTCTTTTACTGTGCAGAAGCTCCTTAGTTTGGTGTAGTCTCGTTCATTTATTTTTGCTGTTACTTTCATTACCTTTGAGGTCAAATTCATAAAATCCTTTTTAAGTCCAAGGTCCTTGAGTTTCGTTTCTATGTTTTCTTCTATGCATTTTATTGTTTCAGGTCTCATATTCAGGTGCTTAATCCACTTTCAGTTAATTTTGGTGTGTGACTATTTGGTGGTGATCGACAACAGTCTAGTTTCATTCTTTTGCAGGTGACTTTCCAGTTTTCTCAGCACTATTTATTGAAGAGGCTTTCCTTTCTCCACTGTATGTTTTTGGCTCTTTTGTCAAAAATTATTTGCTCATATAAACATGGGTTTACTTCTGGACTCTCAATTCTATTGCGCTGCTCTTTGCATCTGTTCTGTCAATACCATGCCTTGGGTTATTGTTGCTTTGTAATATAATTTGAAGTTGGGAAGGGTGATTCCTACAGCCTTGTTCTTTTTTCTCAGGATTACTTTGGTGTTCAGGGTCATTACATCTCAGATGATTATTTGTTCTATTTCTTTAAAGAGGGATGATGAGATTTTGATGGGGATTGTATTAAATCTGTATAATGCTTTAGGTAATAAGGTCATTTGAACTATGTTGATTCTTCCAATCCAAGAACACAGAATATCTTTCCATTTCTTTTACGTTCTTCAATTTCTTTTAATCGGATTGTATAGTTTAAATTATATAGGTCCTTTGCATGTTTTGTTAGTTTTTTTCTGAGATATTTTATTATTTTGGTTGCAATTGCAAAAGGAATTATTTTTTCCACTTCTTTTTCTGACACTTCATTATTAGAGTGTAGGAATGCTACAGATTTTTTGAACATTGATTTTGTATCCAGAAACTTTACTGTATTTGCTTATTGTTTCCAGTAATGTTCTTGTGGAGTCTTTAGTGCTTTCTATAAAGGGAATCATGTCATTTGCAAATAGTGACAGTTCGACTTCTCCATTACTATTTTGATGCCTTTTATATCATTCTCTTGCCTGATCGCACTTGCTGGGATCTCCGAAGTTATACTGAGTAGCAGTGGTGATAGTGGACAATCTCGCCTTATTCTTGATCTTAGAGAAAAAGTTTTTAGTTTTTCACCATTCAGTATAATATTGGCTTATGGTTTGTCATATATGGCCTTTATTGTGTTAAAGCATTATCCTTCTATGCTATATTTGTTAAGTGTTTAGATCATAAATGGATGCTGTATCTTGTCAAAGTCTTTTTCTGCATCTACTAATATGATCATATGATTCTTATTTTTTAATTTGTTTATCTGGTGTATCACATAAATCGATCTGTGTATGTTAAACCATCCCTGTGATCCTAAAATGAAGCCCACTTGATCGTGGTGTACAATCTTTAATATGTTCCTGTATTCGATTCGCTAATATCTTATCTAGGATTTTTACAGTTGTGTTTATGAGAGATACTGATCTTTAGTTTTCTTTTAATGTGCTATCATTACCAGGTATTGTCATCAGGGTAATATTGGCCTTCTCTTCGATTTTTTTGGAAGAATTTGAGGAGAATAGGTATTAAATCTTCTTCGAATGTTTGGTAAAATTCACTGGTGAAGTCACCTGATCCCGGACTTTGATTTTTTAGTAGGTTTTTGACGGTTGTTTCGATTTCCATACTGCTGATCAGTCTATTTAGATTTTCCAGTTCTTCTTTATTCAGTCTAGAAAGATTGTATTTTTTTTAAGTACTTGTCCATTTCTTCTAGGTTATTAAATGTGGTGTTATATACTTTTTCATAGTATTCTTGTATACATCTTTGTAATTCTGTGGTATCTGTCATTATTTCAACTCTTTCATCCTTGATTTTGTTTATTCATGTTCTTTCTCTTTTTTCTTTAGTGAGTCTAGCCAGGGGTTTGTCAATTTCATTAACCTTCTCAAAGTGCCAACTCTTTGTAGTGTTTTTTTCTATTTTTTTTTGTTTTCAATTTCATTTAATTCTGCTTTAATTTTGATTTTTTCCTTCCGCTGATTTTAGGCTTCATTTTTATTCCTTTTTCTAGTTTTTTTAAGATGAAGTGTTTGATTGTTTATTTGGACTTATTCTTGTTTTTTTGACATAGACTTTTAATGATATGAACTTTTTTCTTATTACCGCTTTTCTGTATTCCAAAAGTTTTGCTACATTGTACTATCATTATCGTTTGTTTCTATGTATCTCTTGATCTCTCTTTTTATTTCTCCTCTGACCCAGTCATTCTTCATGTGTTAATCTCCACGTATTTGTGGTTCATCCCACTTTCTTTTTATAATTGATCTTTGGCTTCAAAGCATTATGATCACAGAATACTTTTTGTATAATTTCAAACCTCATATTTGTAGAGGTTATCTCTGTGCCTCAGTATGTGATCAATCCTTGAGAACATTCAATGTGCACTAGAGAAGAATGTATAAGCAGCTGTTTTGGGATGAAAGGCTCTGTAAATGTCAATTATGTCCAGTTGGTCTAATATGTTACTTAAAGATGTTATTCCTTTATTGATTTTCTGTTTGGATGATCTGTCCATATATGACAGTGGGGTATTTAAGTCCTTACTATAATAGTGTTTTGATTTGTTTCTACCTTCAGTTCAGTGAGTAATTGCTTTACATATTCCAGGGCTCCTTAATTATGGGCATAGATATAAATAAATGTTATGTGTTCATGGTGTACAATTCCCTTTATCATTATGAAGTGTTCCTCAGTATCTTTCTTTACCATTTTTTTTATTTTGAAGTCTATTTCATCCAATATTAGTACCACTACTCCCACTTTTCTCTGAATGCTATTTGCTTGAAATCGTTTTTCACCTTTTCCCTTTGAGTCTATATTTGTCTTTGGAACTGAGATGTGTCTCCTGGAGACAGCATGTGGTTGGGTTTTGATTTTAGATCCAATTTGCAACTTTGTGCCTTTTTATTGGTGTTCTAATGAATTGGAGTTCAATCCATTTACACTTAGGGTGATTATTGAAATATGAGGTTTTCCTATAGCAATCTTATCTTTTGTTTTCTAGTAGCTCTGTGTTTCCATTGCTTCCTTGTCCTTCTGGACTTACTATTTTTTTTTAATTATTGTTTTGGTTGTTTTTTGTGGATTTTCTCTCTGGTCCTTCTTGTTTTATGTTATGTATTTCAGTTCTGAGTCTTTGGCATGTGGTTATCATTACGAATAGGTAGACTATATATATATATATATATATAAATATATATATATTATATATATATATACTCATTAGTATATATATATATATATATATATATATACTTTCTTCTGCGTGAGTCTTATCTCCATTTCCCTTTGAGAATTTGGATCTTTGAATCCTCTCCTTTTCTGTTATTGTTGTCTCAATTTGTCCCTATGTATCCTGAACATTCATTACTATTTTGCAATATCAAATCTCTTTATTTTGTTTAAGCTCATAATACCCCATTCTTAGTAAGAGTTGCAGTACTCTGTATTTATATGCCTGCTATTTACCTTACTCATCATTATGGGTTTTTTTTGTTGTTGTCATTTTGTTTTAGGTGAGCTGATCCTTTTCAGTATTTTCTGTAATGTGGGTCTCGTAGTGGAGAATTCTCTCAATTTTTGTATGTCTGAAAAGGTCTATATTTCTCCTTTATATCTAAAGGAGAGCTTTGCTGGATCAATTATTTTTGGCTGTTAGCTCCTTTCATTTAATTGTTTGAATATTTGACTCAACTCCTTGCTGGCTTGTAAGGTTTCTGCTGAGAAGTCCAACAGTATTCTAATGGGAAACTACGTGTCCTGGAAATGATTTCTTTGTCACTAATTTTTGATAATTTTAATATGTATCTTGGAGAAGGCTTTTTTGGGTTGAGATAGTTATATGTTCTGCTAACTTCTTAAATTCCAAGCTCTATTTCATTCCTTAGATTTGGGGAATTCTCGTCAACTATTTGTTTGAAAATGCTTTCTGATCCCTGCTCTTTTTTGTTTCCTTCTGGTATACTCATTATTCTTATGTTTCCTCATGATATCAGCTAGTTTTTGCATTTCTCTTTCATTATTTTTTATTCTTCAGTCTCTTCTTCCTTCTGATTTATTTCTAGATTTCCCTCTTCAGTATCACTGATCCTTATCTTCATTTGTCGACTCTATTTCCTAAGCTTGCTCTTTCATTCTTTATCTCTTTTAGTGTGTTTTTCACCTCCAGCAGTTCTATTTGATTCTTTTTGAGGGTTTCAATCTCCTTTCTAAAAAGTTTATTGAGCTGATCTAGTTGTTTTTTCAACTCCTGGAATTGTTGATATGAATTATTTTGGATCTCATTAAGTTTTTTTCAGAAGTACAATCTTGAATTCTCTGTCATTTAATTTGCACTTTTCTATGTCCTTCGGCTTATTTTCTGGAGATTTTTCTCTTCTTACTGAGCTACCATGTCCCCTTGGTTGTTCATGCTGTTTAATGGACTATTTCCCCACGTGGGGATTAATGGAAGTGTATTCTGCTTTTTTTGGACAAAGAAAATTTATTGTATAAAGTTCTCTCTTTAGCCCTTTGCTAAGAAGGTTTTTTGTTTGTTTGTTTGTTTCCAGTAGGTGGCATCAAAGCTTCTTCGATCCCTGCTTTGAGCCTTAATAATGCCTTTATTTTATTTATAAATTTAAATCACAATTACTACCCTCAGTCTTACTCCCTGTCATTGTTAGTGACCATTTCTGTAGCATTTGCTCAAATTCTCCTTAGGCTCCATGTTGTTCAGTCTTAGAGGATATGGGATGTGCCCTCTGGGTTGGAGGGTGAGGGTTGTGACTCAGGCTCGTTTTGCAACTGCAGTAGTAATAATCAGCTGTTGTTTTTCTGCTGTCCCCATTTTGCTTTTTGCTCTGATCCCTGGGCTCTGCTGCTGGTAAGATCTCACAGATCTTCAGTCAGGGCTGTTCAGATAACCTGCCGCAACTTCTCCTTTCCCCTCTTCCTGCAGGGAGCTCTAGCTACAAGAGGAAGCTTCTTTGTTTCTCCCAATCTACTGCCCTACTCCCATGGTTCTGACATCTGGTAGCTCTTATGCATAGATCACTCTCTCAGACATGCTTGTGTGAAGATTGGGTGTTATTTGATGAGTTTTAGATTTTCAGTTTATTGTTATTTCAAGGGGAGAGGTCTGGGGAGATCTTTCACTCCACCATGCTTCTGGCACCACTCTCAGACTTTTCTATTAAAGGGCCTGCATGCAGACTTACTCGTTGGTGGACTCTTGCTCTGAGATCCAGCACTGGGGCAGCAGCTCGAAAGTCACCAGGGACATATAGAGTTGAAATAAGTTGTCTGGCTTCAGGGTGAGAGCTGGAGCAGCAGCTTTCTCATAGACAGAAGTACTGGCAGAGGGCATAGTTTTTTTGAGTCATCCCCCTTCTGGCTTGCAGACCCGGATTAATGCCATATCTGAGTCTCCACCAATGTAGCTAACACCCTTTGCTCTACTTTGGTGATTTCCTGAGATCCTGTCCCACCCAAATTGTAGGGCCAGACAAGCTGCTTCCAATGGATTTTCCGTATGAAAGACCTGTCCAGGCTTATGCTGAAGTCTTTCCTAAAATCTCTCAGAGGTTCACATAATCTAAACAAGCAGCATCTAGCTTCAGTGTACCTATACCTCTTGCTGAGCAACCTCAAGGCCAACACTAGTGGCAGCCAGCTTCGGTTTGAGGCTTGGCTGCTTGAGGCACTTCCAAGAACAGCGTGGATGGTGATCATCTGCAGATTGCTTGGTGGCTCATGCTTCTTGGCCCTGGAGAGGGCACAGGCTGCAGCCGAACCTCCCAGGAGGCTCCGGCCTGCATACCCAGACTGCCAGAGCATGACCTAGGGCCACATCTGAAGATGACACACTCAAAGGGCACACTGAGCAGGCACCAGAGCCCTGCTAAAGTGAATCCTGCTCTGTAGGGCTAGCTTCTACACAACAGCTCTTCCACTGTAGTCTTGGCCAGTCCTTAAAACCAAACAGCCTGAGAGTCAATACCTCCCACTGATCAGCAAACAGCAACCAAGGCTCAACTACAACAGGAGGGCACATGCAATCCATATAAGGAACATACTTGGAACACCTGACTCAGGTGACCAGGGAAGACAATGCCACTTGGCCGCACAGGACACTTACCACATAAGGCCACTCTACTATGACCAGGAGACATAGCAGCCCTACCTAATACATAGAAACAAGCACAAGCAGGCAGCCAAAAGGGGGAAATAAATAGTCACGTCCCACCTAAAAGAACAAAACAAAGCTTCAGAAAAAGATCTAAACAAAATGGAGACAAGCAATCTTATATATGCAAATTTAAAAACACTGGCTATATGGACATTCAATGTACTTAGGGGAAGAGTAGATGAACTCAGTGAAATTTTTAATAAAGAGACAGAAAACATGAAAATGGAGATAGAAAACATAAAAAAGAACCAGTTGGAAATGAAGAATACAATATCTGAGATGAAGAGTATATTAGAGGAAATCAACAGATGGGATGAACTGGAGGACTGAATCAGCGATTTAGTGGATAGTGTAGTGGAGGACACCAAATCAAAACAGCAACAAGAAAAAAAAATTCAAACAATGAGCATAGTTTAAGGAGCCTCTAGGATAATATCAAGCATACCAACATTTGGATCATAGGGGTACCAGAAGGAGAAGAGAGAAAGCAAGGAATTAAAAACCTATTTTAAGGAATTAAAAACCTATTCCTAACCTGGTGAAGGAAGTAGACATACAAACTCAGGAAGCACAGAGAGTCCCAAAGAAGATAAACCCAAAAAGGCTCACACCAAGACACATCATAATTAAAATGTGGAAGGTTAAAGACAAAGAGAGCATCTTAGAAGCCACAAGAGAAAAGCAATTAGTTACTACAAGCGAGCTTCCATAATCCTTTCAGCTGATCTCTCAACAGAATCTTCACAGGCCAGAAAGGATTGGCAGGAAATATTCAAATTTATGAAAAGTAAGGAACTACAACCAAAATTACTCTAAGTCAGCAATGCTATCATTTAGAATCAAAGAACAAATAAAGAGCTTTTCCCAGACAAGAAAATACTAAAGGAGTTCATTATCACCAAGCCAATATTACAGAAAATGTTAGAGGGAATTCTTTAAGAAGATGAATAAAAAAAAAAGATAAAAATATGAATAATCATATGGCAGTAACTACATACTTAGCAACAATTATTTTAAAAGTAAATGGATTAAATGCTCCAATCAAAAGATAAGGTGAATAAATAGATGAGATAACAAGACCCTTACATATACTGCCTCACTTCAGATACAAAGACACACACAGAATGAAAGTAAAGGATGAAAAAAGTGTTTTATGAATATGGAAACAAAAAACTGGGGAGCAATACTTATACCAGACAAAATAGACTTGAAAACAAAGGCTCTAACGAGACAAAGTAGGACCCAGTTATCTCACTTCTGGGAGTTTATCTTAAGAAACCAAAAAACACTACTTTGAAAGGACTTGTGTTCTATATATTCATTGCACCATTATTTACAGTAGCCATGATATGAAGGCAACCTGGGTGTCCATCAATGGATGAATGGATGAAGAAGAGGTAATATGTATACACACACAAACACACAATGGGAAATTATTCAGCTATAAAAAAGAATAAAATCTTGTCATCTGCAACAACATGGATGGACCTAGAGGACATTTTGCTTACTGGAGTAAGTCAGAAAGAGAAAGTCAAATGTCATATGTGGGATCTAGAAAACAAACAAGCAACAGAAACAAGCTCACAGATACTGGGAACATTTTGATGGTTGTCAGTTTGAGGAGTGGGGGTATTGGTGAAGGGGACACAGGAGATTAAGAGGTACAAATTAGTTACAAAATAGTCATGGGGATGTAGAGTATAGCATAAGGAAATAGTACAATACAGTAGTATTGTAATAACTATGATGTCAGATAGGTACTTGATTTATCAGGGTGATTACTTCATAAGTTATATAAATGTCTAAACACTGTGCACATCTGAAACTAATATATTGTATGTCAACTATAATTGAAAAAATATATAAAAATTAAAAAATAAACACAGTTAGATATCTTACATTGCCAGAGTGGCTATTATCAAAAATGCAACAAATAACAAGTTTTGATGAGAATGTGAAGATAAAGGAACACTTGTTCCTTTGGTGGGCTTGTAAACTCATGCAGCCACTATGGAAAACAGTATGGAAATTTCTCAAAAAATTAAACATAGAACTACCATACAACCCAGTAATTCCAACTCTGGTATTTATTTGATAAAACAAAAATTATAATTTGAAATAATATAAGTATCCCTATGTTTTTTGCAGCTTTGTTTATAATAGCCAAAGTATGGAAGCAACCTAGGTGTCCACTGATAGATGAAAAGATAAAAAAAATGTGAAATACACACACACACACACACACACACACACACACACACACACACACACACACAATGGAATATTACTCAGAGATAAAAATGAATGAACTCTTGCCATCTGTGACAAAATGGATGGACCTAGGTCATGAGAACAGGAAGCAATTTTTTTTCCAGTGAGTCAATGTAGGTAATAATGAGCTTTGCCACTCCCGTTTATACCTTTTGATTCCTGGATCCACGAATCCCGGCTATGGTAGATAAGGCATCATATACTGGATGCTGATTAAGAGCATATATCATGTTCTGGAGAACCTTTCTTAAGCTCTGTGAGGTATTATCATCTAGCTTGTGCTTTAACTGAGTCTTCAGAAGGCCATTCTATAGTTCTATCAAACCAGCTACTTTAGGATGGTGGGAACCATGTAAAGACCAGTGAATTCCATGAGCATGAGTCCATTGTTTCATTTCTTTTGCTATGCATTGAATTGCTTGATAAGGAGCAATACTGTATTGAATAGCATGACAGTGAATAAGGCATTCTGTATGCCTACAGATGGTAATTCTGTCAGAGGCACTGCACACAGGGAAGTATATCTGTATTCAGAGTGTTTATTCCAGTAAGACTAAAGTGGGGCCCTTTAAATTATGACAGAGGGTCAGTGTAATCAACCTGACACCAGATAGCTGGCTGAGCACCCTGTAGAATATTGCCATATCAGAGATTCAGTATTGTTCTCTGCTACTTGCAGATTGGTCACTAAGCCAGTCCACCTTGATAAGTGAATGTCCATGTTGGTGAGACTATATATAACCTTGATCCCTGCCACCATATTTTCTTTATTCGTGAGGTCATTGGGCAACAATAATTTGGGTAGCTGGGGAAAGAGGCTGCCTGGTATTCACAGAATACATCATTCTATCCACTTGATTATTAAAATTCTCCTCTACAGAGATTACCCTTTGGTGATAATTCACATGAGACACAAATATCTTCACACTTTTGGCCCATTTAGAGAGACATATCTACATACCTCTATCCCAAATTTTCTTGTCACCAGTTTTACAAACATGTTTCTTCCAAGTCCCTCACTGTTGAGCCAAACAATTAACTATATCCCATGAATCAGTATGTAAGTACACATCTGGCCATTTCTTTGTCCAAGCAAAGTGAACAAACAGGTGGACTGCACCAAGTTTTGCCTACTGGGAGGATTTCCCTTCACCATTGTCCTTCAGAGATGTCCCAGAAAGCAGCCATTGTGACACAGCTCTCCACTTGGGTGTGGTACCTACATATCTTGTAGAACTTTTCATAAACTGGGCCTAAAATTTCTCCTCCCCTGTAAAATGATCATAGGAAACTCCCCATGAATCCACAGGTGCAGGCTGGGAAGAAGAAGATAGTGTGATAGGAGTAAAGACAATGGGTATTTGGGCAACATCTTCATGAAACTTACTTGTGCTTTCAGGGACTGTTAGGGCTCAGTCCATATACTCCAATTCCATTTGATGATGAAGTGCCACTGTGCATGCCATTTTTATGGTGTGTGGGTCAGATAACACTCAGTTCATGATTGTCAGCTCAAGTTGCATGGTAACTTAGTAGTCCATGGTTAAACATTCAGTTTCTACTAAAGTTCAGTAACAGACCAAGGGTTCTTTCTCTGAAGGGGAGTAGTGAACTGCAGTAGATTTTAGGGCTTGGCTTTAAAATATTGAGGGCCTGTGCTGCAGTTCACCTATGGGGACTTGACGAAGGCTCAAAACAGCTTCCCTATGTGCCACTGACTCCATTAGAACTGCTGGATTATGTGGCAGAGCAGCTTGCACAGCAGGCTGGTCACATTGTAAAGCTTTCTCTCATTATAGGCTCCTCTCAAAGCTAACAGCTATTTAGGATACTTGGTAAATGGTCTGGAGTAACACACCCAAATGAAGAATATGTCACCTTCAAAATCCAATAGGGCCCAGTAGGTGATGTGTCTCTTTGGTTGTGGGTAGGACCAGATACAGTACTTGGCCTTACCTCAGAAGAGATATCTCAATATGTCCCACAACATTGGACTCCTAAAAATTTCACTGAACTAGAAATCTCCTAAAATGTTGTTGGATTTTTCACCCTCTGATACACAAATGTCTTACCAATAACTCTAGAGTAGTAGCTATGCTTACTCATTAGGTCCAACCAGCATAATGTCATCAATGTAAAGGATCAGTGTGATATTTTGTAGAAATGAAAGGTGATCAAGATCCCTGTAAACTAAATTATGACATAAAGCTGGGTTAGTGAATGTGTATTGTTGGTATTCCCAGCTAAAAGTAAATTGTTGCTGGTTGTTGATAGGTATAGAAAAAAAATCATTTGCCAATTAGTAGCTGCTTATTAGATACCAGGGGTTGTATTAATTTGCTCAAGCAATGAAACTACATCTGGTTCAGAGTTGAAATTGGAATCATTGCCTGCTTAAGCTTTCAACAATATCTTTTTATTCTCTAAGACCCACCTGTCTTCTGCACAGGCCAGATAAGCGAGTTTAATGGAGACGTAGTGAGAATCACCACCTCTGCACTCCTCAAGTTCTTGATGGTGGCACTAATCTCTATTATCCTCTGAAAATGTGACATTGCTTTTGATTTGCTGTTTTCCTAGATAGAGGGAATTCTAGTAGCTTCCACTTGGCCTTTCCTACCATAGTATCCCTCACTACAAAGATCAGAAAAACAATGTGGGGATTTTACCAGCTGCCGAGTGTGTGTGTGTGTGTGTGTGTGTGTGTGTGTGTGTGTGTGTGTGTTCCATTTATGCATTCCAGAACTGGGGAAATAACCACAAGATAGGTTCAAGGATCCAGGGGTCCCTGTAGAAAAGATGTGGGATAAAATTACATTGATCTTCTGACCTTCATAATCCTCTCCTCTGACTGGTGGCCCAAAATGATGTTTTGGTCTCCTAGAATTAGTGTCAATTCAACATCAGTGTCCAGTAGTCCCAAAAGGCCTGATTATTATTTTTTTCCAATGCATAGTTACTCTGATTAAAGACTGTAGGTCCCTATGGGGAAGGTTGGGGAAAAGATTAACAGTGTAAATTTTAGCCAATGTACCAGGACCTTCCCTCAAGGTAATGCAGCCTTTCCCTAATGCAGCTTTTCCCCTCACTCAATTCCACCTCAAGTCTTGGAATCGAATGAGGGGCTGTAACTTTTAATTTTAATGATTCAAGTTAGACAGTCTCTTGACCTAGAACATTTTTAAATTTCTTAAAGTTTTCAACAATTTCCAATTTGTTAAATGCAGAATGCAATTTGGAAAAATAGTGCAGACAATTTTATGAAAACATTGAAAATGATAAAACAGGTCTTTAGACTATATCTTTGGCATAGTGCTAAAGATAGATATCATTAAGAAATTGATTTGTAAGGTCTATAAATGTAGAATCATTATGTTGTACACCTGAAACTAATATATTATATGTCAATTATACTTTATTAACAAAGAAATCCAGTATTTGATGTATGAACAATTTTTCTGCTTATTTTTAATGTTGAGAAAATTAAGATACAGGAAATTTCATTCAATTTTACTCTAATATTGACCTTGAACTTTTAGGCTATACAGATCAAGTAATAATTTAGTTGGCTTTCTCTCTACTTTATTCTAGAAACACCATGATCAAGGAGATAAAATCATAGGCCTGCATGAGTCAGATTATTCTGATTTCTGCTCTAACTCTGTTGTCTATTATGGTAATCATGCCTAACAATCCTTTGGCAATTGAATGCTGCCATTTGGACCCTACTACTCTAGTATCTAATTACTCCCATTGCATTTAGGTTTCCCAGTTTAGTGACTGTTGTTCTTACTGTGAGGTTTAGCCTACAAAGAAGAGCATAAGAGCTCTCTAAGGATTCTGTTGCTTCCATCAGAAGTTAATTTCTTACAGAATTGGTTAAAGGTACATCTTCTGGATCCTCCCAATATGAATGTCTTAAATGAAAAATCTACTCTAATATTATAATCTCCCTAAATCTTTGAATCCCCTCCTCCTCATTAAACCAGCAATCCAGGTCCAGAATGTCCAATTCACTACTCATGGACCATCTTTTGGTCCATATTTTAGTCAACCAACAAAACAGATTGTTAGAGCCCTTTACTACTCTCTGATCTGCAACATAAAATGTAGAAACTCTGCTTAGTGAGTATATCAATAAATTTGGCCTGATTCAACTTTATTTTCCTTTTTCCATTATCCTACACCCTTAGTAACCATTCTAACACGTTTCCCTGACTTTTGTCTGTATGAATTAGAAAACTTGAGTGATTCTTTGGAGTGTAGCATACCTCTTCACGAGTCACCCTTTGTATCTCACCTTTAGAGGCCTGCTGAGACTTGATTCTAGTTATAGGTCTAGAAGCAAAGAGAGATGGTGGGGTGGGTCCTGAGGAGACTCTTCATTGGCTTGCATAGCAACTGCGTCAGGGGAGGCCATTAGAGTTTTCTCAGGTAGTGCAGGATTTATCCCCTCTGATGGGGGCAGAGAAGCAACTACTACTGGAATTAGGGAAGCAGCTATCCCTAGGGGCAGGAAGGCTACTTATATCGAGTGTGAGAAGCTACTTCTGCTAGACATGTATAGGCTTCTTCCACTGGAAAAGAAGACTTATCAGAATTTAGGGACTCATTGTCCTCAGCTTCATCAAGGTTTTCTCACATATCCTTATCTCAACTTACAGAATCCCATTCTTTCTCAATCAGTGCCCTCACCTTAAAATGAGACACCCTGCAAAATAGGAAGAATTGCATTGCCATTCAGCCAGTGGCAAGATAAGATTTTATGTTTGATTTTCAGCAATCTTATCTCTGTGGCTACAGGAACTAAGGGTCTATCTAGTTCATGGCACACTTAGAAGGTTTCAGATCATTTATATAACAATTGTGCTGGGAATTTGAGTCCCTGAACTCAACTTTTTCTTTCACTGCTTTGTCCAGTGACATTAGGAAAAACCAATGTACTTCATTTTATATTTATCTGTTTTCCAAAAATGTTCTAAAGTATCATACATGTAGTCACTCACTCCTTGCTTCTTATACATATTTTATTAGGAATATTTCACATATGTCTATTGCCAAAGAACATAATGGGCTATCAGTACTCTACTACTGGATATAAAATCATTAGCATCTTTAAATCTAATCAGATTAGAGAGCCGATTCCAGAAACCCCAAAAACTAATTTAGAAAACTCATTGACATATTCTGTTTTTCTGGAATCACTTTCTGTTCTAAAATATATATATTAGAATTCTCCAGAGAAATAGAACCAATAGGAGAGAGATAAGTATCTAGATCTGTCTCTGTCTCAGTATCTATCTATCTATCTATCTATCTATCTATCTATCTATCTATCTATCATCTCTATATCTGTTAGGTGGGGGGGGGGGAGGGTCAGCCAGATGCCTGCATGGAGGCTTCCCAGCTTGATATCGGAATCCAGATCTTCCAGCCAGACATTGAAGTCCAAAGTCTGGAATGCCCAACTGATAAAGGGCCCACCCTAAAGCCCCGGGCGCCACCACCCTAATCTGGATGCTCAACTAATGTTTAATTAACATTCCCACCCTATACCCTACCCCGCCATAACCCCATAAAAACCACGCCCTCCCATTCCCAGGGCGTAACTTCTCTGGCCCCTCTCCTCTCTGGACCAGAGAACCTCGCCCGGGAGCCCTCTCCCAATAAAGGTTTGTTTTTAAAACTCTCGGTGTGTCACGCATTTACCTTACACTATCTATAATAAATTTATTATAAAGAATTGATTCACATGGTTATGGAGACTGAGAAGTATCATGATCTGCCCTTTGAAAGTTCAAAACCTAGGAAAGCTGATGGGTGTAGTTTAGTTTGAGTTTGAAAGCCTGATAACCAGGGGAGATAATGCTAAAATTCCCAGTGTGAGGTTAGAAGACTTTTGTCATAGCTCAAACAGTCAGAGAGTCAAATTTTTCCTTCTCCCAATTTTTTATTCTATTCAGGTTCTTAATAGATTAGATAATAACCATTTACATTTTGGAGGGTACTCTGCTTTACTCAGTCTACCAATTCATGCTAATCTCCTCTGGAATCACTCTCACAGATACACTCAGAAATACTGTTTAACAAATATCTGGACATCTCATGGTCCAGTAAAGTGACATGTAAAATTCACCATCACAGTATTTCATCAAATTTGGGAAGTTTTCAACCAATGTTTCCTTGAATGCTGTTTAAGCTCCATTCTTTTTCTTCTCCTATTCAGGATTGGATCTTTTGTTATTATCGGAAAAGACCCTAAGGCTCTGTTCATATATTTTTTTATTCTCTCTCCTCTTTGTTGTTTGTATTGGGTAAATTCTGTTTTTCTATCTTCAAGTTCACTTATACTTTGCTTTTTCATCTCCAATCTACTGTTGAGCTTATGTAGTGAGTTTTTATTTCAGTTAATGTATTTTTATCTTCTATAATTTCTATTTGGTTCTATTTGATATCTTCTCTTTCTTTGTCAAGATTTTTCTTAATTTATTCAAAGAATATTTATAATTGCTCATTGAATCATTTTTTTTAATGATTTTTACTTTAAAATATTTGTTAGATAATTCCAGCATCTGCACCAAACCCATGTTGGCCTGTGTTTATTGTTTTATCAGGTTATGATTATCCTGTTTGTTTATTCATTTGTTTTTGTATGATGAGTGATTTTCTATTGTATTCTGGACATGTAAGTTTCTGTTATATGATATGACACTGCAAATTCTACTTAAGTCGTCTATTTTATCAGGATTCATTCTACTTAGTTTTAGTGTGCAAGTCCTAGACTACTTGTTTGATATGTAGTTCCAATAACAGTTTAGTATGCAAAGCCCTTGCAATCCTATTATAGTCTGCATAATTTATGTACTGTCTAGAGGCCATTCTGTAAACTCGGGTGATTTCTACATTGTAGTTCGATTCTCAAACCTTTAGGCGTGTTGATACTAATCAGCTTCAGGTGGGAGTCATTTAGGAGTCTTCCTGGGATTTCTGATGAAGGTATAATCCCTTTCTCCAACTCTCTTTTCTTTGATATTCTTTCTTTACTCTCTAATTTGCAGGGTGATGGGCATGTGTGTGTGTTTCCTTTAAGTTAACAATTGGATACAAGGATCAAAGAATGCAGGATGCTTTACACAAATGTTTAGGTTCACCTCAGAAACTATTGTGCAACATCCTCAAAACCTGATTTCGACCTATGTTCCTCTGAATTGAGAGGTGAGGATTTTCAGATACCATACCTTATTACTAACTGCCAATGATCTATATGTTGATGAACTGAGGGGAAACAACAATAGGGACAGAGTAATGAGTTTCAAAGAATGGTAAACCCTTCTGTTAGGATAGGGAGGAAATATGCATAGGGATTAAGAGTGCTGGCTTAAGAGGTCACCTGCCTAGATTCAAATTCTGCTTCTGTTATTTACAAACTATTAACTTGGTCCAGTTACTCAACCCCTAAAAGATTGATTGCTTATATATGAACTATGGATAATAATAGTATACACTGTATAGGCTGGCTGTGAGGACTAAACAAGATAATGAATACAGTGTATTACCCCAATGCCTGGCAGATAGTAAGCCTTTAAACAAGAGATCAAGTGAATAGTATCAGTAATGAGACATTCACATCATGTACCTACTGGTAAGAGCCACTAGAAGGGACAAGGACTCACTTCTTTGTATTCTTTTATAAAATGCATAATCTGAATTGAACCATAATGAAATAACAGTTATCAGAAAAATCCAAAATGAGGAACATTCTTCAAAATAATTGGTTAGTATTCTTAAAGAGAATTAAGATCATGAAAGAGAAGACAAATTAAGGAACTGTGCCAGATTAGAAGAAACTAAGGAGACATGACAATTAAATGTGATATGGGATTCTGAATTAGATTTTGGAACAGAAAAAGAACATTAGCGGTAAAACTGGTAAAATCTGAATAAAGTCTGTATTTTAGTTAATAGTCTTGAACCAGTGATAATTTCCTGGTTTCAATGATTATACTATGATTATGTAAGATGTTAATAATGGAGGAGGCTAAGCGAATGGTATATAGAAATACCATAGACTATTTTTGCAACACTTTTGTAAGTCTAAATTTATTTCAAATTAAAAGGTTGCAATAAGAAAAACATAAATGGGAGTGCAGTACTAGCTGAAAAAGCAACTTTTTAGTTTTTAGTCAGTGATGCTAATTTATAGCTATAAGGTAAATACCTTAGACCTTAGTTCATAATAAACCAAGTCTATTCAAATATACTTTGCAGTATACTTAACCTTATTCTGTTTAAAAGTTTAGGATCTGTTATGGGTTGAATTGTGTCTCTCCAAAAATTTATATGTTCAAGTCCTAACCCAGAGTACCCTGGAATATGATTGCATTTAAAGATAGGGTCTTTAAAGAAATTAGCAGTCGTGAAGGCACCATGGTGGCTGCCCATCCAGCCATCCTTCCAGTGCCATGTAATGCAGACTATCTCAGTATGAACCCCATGCGAGAATATGACCCACCATCAGTTTCCTGCCATACACTTGCCCATAGGAACACATGTATTACTTTCCTACAGATGACAGAGATAAGCTGACCCATTGTTGTCCACATTCTTTGGTCAACCATTGTTCAGACTTGTCACGAGTACTATTTCTGAGCATATGATAAAAAAAAACCCCACCTTATCCAGGAAGAGAAAAAAATGGTATAGATAATAGAGGCAATGTTCATCCCTCTTGTGACCAATTTAAATTATGACAGCAAAACAGCAAGGAAAGTAACCTGGGATCTAGAGGAACAAGCCCTGCAACTAGGGAGAGAAATAAAGAATCACCCTGCAATGAGAGGAGGTAGGACGAGGTGAGAACATGAGGCTGCCTGATCCCCAGTAGTTGACTGAAACAAAGGCTGCGGCAGCTGCAGACGCCTCTTAAGAGGGCAGTGTCCGCGAACAGACTTTTGCGGTGAGAGACTTGCTCGCTCGGAGGAACAGTGCCCTGTCTGCTGCTCCAGGGCACCAGGGACTTACAGGGGGACACTGAGCTGTCGGAGTGAGGACTGGAGGTGAGGCTCCCTCCCAGACAGAAGTGCAGGTGGTATCCATTGTTCATCTGTTGGGCCCACTCCCCTCCCAGTGTGTGGACTCAGCGCCACCACAGCTGAGACAGCATCAAACTGGATAACAGAGGTCGCTCTACCCGGAGGATTCCCTGAAACTCCGCCTTCCCCAACTCAAGACCTCCCCTAAGCCACATCCAGTTGTGTCCTTGGCGAGTCCAGTGCTCCTTACTGAGCAGCGCCAAGACTCACACTGGTGGCAACTGGCCTCGGTTTCTGGTGCGGTTTCCTGAGGCAAGTATAAGCACAGCATCTGTAGATTGCTTGCTGAATCTTAACAGGTGTCCCTGGAGGGGCACAGGCTGGGGCTAAATTTGGCCTGCAGCTGAACCCCTTTCAGGGCTGTGCCCCTGGACACCTACTACACGAAGCCACACTCATAAGATCGAGAGACTCAGGAGCTTTGCTGAATACACAGAAACAGACACAGAAAGGCAGACAAAATGGGAAGACAAAGAAGCAGAAACCATATGAGAGAACAGAACAGAGATCGAGGAATAATGGAATCAAGCAATCTAACAGATGCAGAGTTCAAAACACTGGATATAAAGATGTTCAATGAACTTAAGGGAAGTATAGATGAATTCAGTGAGAACTTTAACACAGAGATTAAAAAAAAAAACCATAAAACTGGAAATGAAAATTATAAAAGGGAACCAGTCAGAAATGAAGAACACATTATCTGAGATGAAGAGTATATCAAATGGAATAAACAGAATGAATACAGAAGAGGATTGAACCACTGATATAGAGGATGGGGAAGCCAAGGGCACTCAACCAGAATGGCAAGATAAAAGAAACCAAGACTATAATAGTAATTTAAGGAGCCTATGGGACACTATTAAGAGTAAAAATATCTATGTCATAGGGGTACCTGAAGAGGGAGAACAAGAAGTTGAATATATAGTTGAAGATATAATGATGGAAAACTGCCTTTGCCTGGTGAAGGAAGTAGACATACAACCTCAGGAAGCTCAGAGAGTCCTAAAAG